>LR738716.1:68989018-68999329 GCA_902687465.1 Secale cereale
TGTTATAAGTATATTGTGGCTCTGTCTTCCGTGCTCCGCCACAAATACAACGTAGCTTGGAATCGCCTAAGTTACAAACACCCACTCCGAGTGAAGAGCAATCCTATAACTCGAGGGCTTAGCTGCGGTCCTCCGAGCTGCCTTACAAGTATAATGTGGCTCTGTCTTCCGAGCTCCGCCACAAGTACAATATAGCTTGGAATCGCCTAAGTTACAGAAACCACTCCGAGTGAAGAGCAATCCTCTCACTCGGGGGCTTAGCTGCGGTCCTCCGAGTTGCGTCACAAGTATAATGTGGATATGTATTCCAAGCTCCGCCACAAATACAATGTAGCTTGGAATCGCCTAAGTAATAGAAACTACTCCGAGTGAAGAGCGATCCTCACACTCGGGGGCTTAGCTGCGACCCCATGACTCGCCTAAGTTACAAAAACCACTCCGAGTGAAGAGCGGCCCTCCCACTCGGAGGCTCAGCCGTGGTCCTTCGAGCTCTGCCACGAGCACAACATCGCCATCAAGGCGTCGACTCAAAATCCAAGCGATCAAAAAGAGTCACAAACAAAGGAATCAAATCCAGATAAAGTCCCGCAAGATTCGGACAAGAGTACCTGGGCCACGGGCCCACCAGAGTTTAACGATTACAGGATCACTCGGCATCCTGAGGCAAATTGAATTAAGGCATCAAAGTTCACTCATTCCTCCGGAGGAGGCGGGCTTGCAGGTGCAACAAACTGGTCCAGGTCGATCCCATCGGCGATGCAGGTGGCGGCTTCCAAGAAAGTCTCAATGAACGAATGGAACTAGAGCTCCTTCGTATTGGCGACCTTGAGCGCCGCGAGCCTTCTCTCCTTCACCTCCTTGCAGTGCACACGGACCAAGGATAGCGCCACGTCGGCTCCACTCTGGGCGGATGACTTCTTCCACTCTTGCACTCGACCGGGGATCTCATTGAGTCGAGTCATCAGAGACTCCAAGTCATTCTCCTGCACGACCCCCCCTCCAGAGCGCAATGTCGATCCGGGCCATCACCACTTTCAGCCATCCCAGATAGTCCGTGGCAGCAGTAAGACGGGACTCCAGCCTCAAGATATTCATGGCAGCTTCGTCCTTGACGATAGAATTGGCTAGGTCCAGGCCGGGCTCGACCCGCCCAGTCTCTTCGTCGAAGTTGCGGTAGAATTCTGCACCACGAGAAACAAGTCGAGTCAGCAAGCAAAACACGGGTCGACCGATCCAACTTAGCCTGAGCCAAAGGGACATACCTTCGAGCACGAGGTACCACTTCTTGGTGAGGTCGCCCAGATAAGCCTCCAGATCAATCCTCTTCTGGAAGAGGGCCTCGTACTTGTCATTCAGAATGCTCTTGGAATTCTTCAGCCGAGTAACCTCTTGATTAGCCGAGTAACCCTTCAGCCTGGTATCTCCGCCTCAAGCACGCCTACGGAAGCCAACTTCTGCGCTGCCAGTTCTGCCTTCTCTTGAGCCGCCTGTTGCGCCGCCGCCAAGTCGAGGTCTTTCTGCTCCAAGGCCGCTTTCAGTTGACCTGCAAAAGACATCACTGGACAGATGAACATGAGGAGACACAAGGCATATTTATCAAAAATCAGTCGACGAATGGTTAGCGTCAGTTACCGGCTGCGTCGTCCTGCGTCTTCTTCAGGTGGTCCCGAGCCAGCTGCAAGTCGAGATTGAGCTGGATCTGCTTCTTCTCAAGGTCTGCAAATTTGGCTCCAAACTCGCAAGATCTCTGCATCAACACAACAAAACAAGATTCTAAGACTACAGTCGAGTCAAACACTCAACCACAGTCTCGGGGACTACACCCAGTGGGTGCACTGAGCGTGCCCCCACTGCTTCTCACTCGGCCAAGATCAGTCCGGCTCGAGCTCAAAAAAAAACAACAAGGAGGAAAGTTCTATCATCAGACCATGGCCGACTGCCAGCAGTCGACCACGGTCTCGGGGACTACACCCCGTGGGTGCACTGAGCGTGCCCCCACCAGTTCTCACTCGGCCAAGATCTGTCTGGCTCGAGCTCAAGAGAAGTTGAAAGCAAACACTAAAAGACTACACATCAAGACTCTCACCCAGTGGGCGTGGCATCATCTTACGAACAAAGCAGCAGATTTCAAAACCGAAGACTATTCCAGCGCAGCAAGCCAATCAGTGGAGAAAACAAACCTGGACGTTGGTCCGAAGGGCAGAACTAGCGTCGTAAGCAGCCATGCTGGCCTCGTACGCCGCCTTCGTCTTCTCCATCATCAACCCCGCCTGGCGAACGGCTTCTTGAGCTGCGCCCATGGGATCCTCCGGGAGGCGATAGGAGGAGAATAAAACGGACGACGGAGCAAGCGCTGGGTCGACGACCGGAGCGGGCGCTGGGTCGATGGCCGGAGCGGGCGTTGGGTCGACAGCTGGGACAGGTGCTGAGTCGACGGCCCCTCCAGCTGACGAAGCAGGGCGTCCGATTGACACGGGGACGGCGAAGGAGACCGTGACTCGGACCGCGTCTTCCTGTCGCTGGGCTTCCGGGCCAGAAGGCACCTTCCGGCCCTTCTTCCCTGTGCGTTGTCGAGCCCCTCCCAAGCGCTCCTCATCGACATCATCATCGTCTGGGAGCTCTATGACATGGTGCGGCACCTCAAGATAAACAATTGTAAGGTTCAGTCGATCGTCATCCCTAACTGACGAAAAGTAAGACACGATCTACAACTCGCACCTACGCGGGATGTTGCGGCATCTGCGGTCTCCTCGTCGTCCCGGTCCTTGTCGATGTCCATCGAGGTCGTGGAGGCAGCAGCACTGAAGAATTTCCTTGAAGATGAGTCGACAAAGACACAGTCGACCTCCGAAAGGCACAAAAGAACAAAGCGGAATAGCACTTACGTGGAGGCGATGGGAACATCCACCTTAATCTTGGGCAGGGCCTTCCGGGGCCTGGCGGTGATAACCTTGGGGTGCTTGGGCGCCTTCTCAGATGGATCAGGAGTGGCCGTGCGAGCTCGCTTGGGCGTCTGGGAGCTGGAGGGACCCGTCCGAGGGCGCACAACCCCTGGGTCGTGCTTCCCATTGGACCGCTTATCATCACGGGGAGGTGGCTCGACCTCCTCCCTGCTGCTGTAGTCCTCGCTCTCCTCTTTGGTCTCCTCCTCCGACTTCCACTCGGAGACGTCGCCCACGCCCTCTTCGCCTTCCTGGACCCGATCCCCATTGGGCAGCGAGTACATTTCGGTATAGATCTGCAGAAAAGGAAGATCAACCAGACGTCAGTCGGACTCGTCAAGACAATTACAAGCTAACAACAGGAACACCACTCGGGAGCCGAAGACAGACCTTGTCAGGCAGATGGTCAGCGTCGAATGGGAGGACCCTCCCGGACCCCCTGGGATTGTCCTTGTTCCCCGTGACGCACTTCAGGCACTGCGCCACGTACTTCACGTCGGCCGCCTCCGGGTGGACTCGCGACGAGTCGTCGGTGCCGGAGTACAACCACATCGGGTGGTCCCGAGCCTGGAGCGGCTGGATCCTCCGCGTGAGATACACCTCAAGCAGATCCAACCTTGTTACTCCCTCGCGGACCAACTGGACGACCCGTTCCACCAACATGTTCACTTCGGCCCTCTCGGCTCTACCCACGATCATTGAAGGAGGCTGGCTGGCTCGACCAAGAGAGAAAGGGGGGGTGTCCGGTCGACTGAACCGGAGTCGGACTGTCCTTGTAATAGAACCAAGTCGACTGCGAGCCCCGAATCGACTCCGGAAGGATCATAGGGGGAAAAGCGCTCCTATTCCTAAGCTGGATGCTGAGCCCGCTGCACGCCTGAAGGACGTGCGTCTTCTCGTCGCTCGGGTTCGCCTTCTTGACGGTTTGCGAGCGGTAGGTGAAGATGTGCTTCCACAAACCCCAGTGCGGCCGGCAGCCGAGTAAGTTCTCGCACATGGAGACGAACGCGGCAAGGAAGGCGATGGAATTGGGCGTGAAGTAGTGCACCTGGGCTCCGAAGAATATCAAGAAAGCATGAAAAAAGGCGTGCGGAGGCATGGAGAAACCTCGGTCGACGTGGGTCGCGAGAAGGACGCACTCGCCCACCCGCGGCCGGGGCTCGAGCTCACCCTCCGGCACCCGCTAGGAGCCGTGAGCGACCAGTCCCTCCTCCTCCAACTCCTCCAAATCCTCCGCCGTGATGGTGGACCGGATCCAATCCCCCTGGATCCAACCAGGAGGGAGCCCGGACCTCGACCACGATCCGCTACGGCCGGACCGCCTCCCCTTCCCCGTCGCCGCCTTCTTCGAACGCTCCATCGCCGCGGTCTTGTCCTTGCCCATGGCATGCAAGTCGGCGGTTGCTGTGGAGAAAGCGAGAAGGAGCAGAGGCAAGGCGGAGAGGCAGGGGTGAAAGAGCAAGGAATGGGCGCACAGTGCTCCCGCTTTGGGCTCGGCGCATACTTATAGCACCCTGGTCGAGTGGCTGACCGGTGGCCCCGAGCGATCTTATCAAATCCCGCAATAGGCGCGGACGCGATACATGGCAAAAAAGGTGACGCGAGGATCGAGGCATCCCGAGCATATCCGTCCGATTGCTGCGGCACGTCCCGCCCCGCACGCTTCCCCAAATTTTGAAATCCCATGGAATCCGGCGACCAAAGAGCAACCAACCCCGCCGAAAATTGCGCACGCCAACGGCACCCGACGCCTAGCGCAAAGTTCAGTCGACGGAAGACGCAAACAATGCACTCGAAGGTTCCAGAATCGATCAAGGCGACCAAGACAAGATTGAGGAGGACAGCCTAGTCCGCGAGCTCAGAGAAGACTACCCCAGGGGCGTCGAGCCAGGACTGGAGCTTTCCTCTGCACTCTCTCCTGCTCAAGCCTCAATCCATTCAGGGGCTACTGACGAGGTTACAGACCTAGGGTAGGGTCACAGGCCTGACCAAGGTACCCCACCGAAGGTCACTACCCCAGAAGATCAAAAGACAAAACCTACAATGACAAAGACAGTCGACCGAGATGGCCCAAGAGGACATCCCAATCGACTGGACATCACCTACAAGACGACTCAACTCCACTCGACCAATCCAAGGCACTCGACCCCCGAAGGTCAAAGGTCCCTAAGGACAATAACGGTCTGGTATTTACTCGCCATAGTTACTGCATTTATTACTCTTTACTGCAGACGTTATCAGTAACGTCTGCCTTAATGTACATTGAACCCTTGGTAACGTGGAGCATGGCTGGGGTCCTGGCATACTATATAAGCCACCCCCCTCCTCCTGTTCAAGGGTTCGCATCCCTGTAACTCACACCTATACACACATCAGTCGACCGCCTCCGGGTACCGAGAAGTAGGGCTGTTACTTCCTCCGAGAAGGGCCTGAACTCGTAAAACACCTCGTGTATAACTCCACCATAGCTAGGGCCTTGCCTCCTCCTTCGTACCCCCTACTCGTACTGTCAGACTTAGAACCACGACACCCCCCACCCTCGAGGCCAGCCAGTGGCCCCCCTCGTGGGTTTCTTCCGCCAGGTATTTTTTATATTTTCCAAAAAAATGTTCTGTGGAGTTTGGGGCTTTTGGAGTTGTGCAGAATAGGTTTCCAGAGTTTGCTCCTTTTCCAGCCCATAATTCCAGCTGCCGGCATTCTCCCTTCTTCATGTAAACCTTGCAAAATAAGAGGGAAAAGGCATAAGTATTGTGACAAAACATGTATGAACAGCCCATAATGCAATAAATATCAACTTATAAGCATGATGCAAAATGGACGTATCAGAAGGTTGTGTCCATACTAGAGCGGATGATCGAGGACCGGCGGTCCTCTGGTCAAGCACACCATGACATGATGGACGCTCTCTTGAGAAGCACAGATGACGGGAGCAGGGAGAAGCTCAGCGACGAGAAGATCATTGACTTTCTCATAACCCTCATCTACTCCGGATACGAGACCATGTCGACAACCTTAATGATGGCTGTCAAGTACCGATGTCTACTACACAACTTATTCTTGCAGACTCGTGTTGGGCCTCCAAGCACATAGTTTTGTAGGACCGTAGCAAATTCCCCTCAAGTGGATGACCTAAGGTTTATCAATCTGTGGGACGTATAGGATGAAGATGGTCTCTGTCAAACAACCCTGCAACCAAATAACAAAGAGTCTCTTGTGTCCCTAACACACCAAATACAATGGTAAATTGTATAGGTGTACTAGTTCGGCGAAGAGATGATGGTACAAGTGTAATATAGATGGTAGAAATATATTTTATAATCTGAATAAATAAAAAACAGCAAGGTAGCAAGTGAGAAAACGGAGAAAAAACGGTATTGCAATGCTTGAAAACAAGGCCTATGGCTTGTACTTTCACTAGTGCAATCTCTCAACAATGCTAACATAGTTAGATCATACGGCAATCCCTCAATTTGCAATAAGCAATCACTCCAAAGTTCTTATCCAGCGGAGAACATATGACGAAATTGTTGGTAGGGTAAGAAACCACCTCAAAGTTATTCTTTCCGGTCAATCTTTCCAAGAGTTCATACTAAGATAACATAAAGTTATCCTTTCCGATCGATCTATCCAAGAGTTCGCACTAAAATAACACCAAGTTATCCTTTTCGATTGATCTTTCCAAGAGTGCGTACTAAGATAACACAAAGTTATCCTTTTCGATCAATCTATACAAGAGTTTGTACTAAGATAACACCATACGATACACATCAACCAACTCTAATGTCACCTTGATACTCCAGCGTCACCACGAGTATCCGTGAGTTGATTATACGATATGCATAAAAAACTTCAGATTCATAATACTCAATCCCTATGCATCAAGATTTCTATTGAAGAAACAAAGACAAGAACGTGCATGAACCCCTATGCATAGATTACCCCAATGTCACCTCGAGAATCCGTGAGTTGAGTGCCAAAACATATATGAAGTGAATCAATATGATACCCTATTGTCACTACGGGCAATCATAGAAAGACATACATCAAGTGTTCTCAAATCCATATAAGTATTCAATCCGATGAAATCTCAAAGGGGAAACTCAATTCATCACAACAAGATAGAGATGGAGAAACACCATATGATCCAACTATATTAACAAAGTTCGTGATACATCAAGATCGTGCCATCTCAAGAACACAAGAGAAAGAGAGAGATTAAACACAACTACTGGTACATACCCTCAGCCCGAGAGTGGACTACTCCCTCCTCATCATGGTGGCCACTGGGATGATGCTGGCCTCTGGTGATGATTTCCCCTCCGGCAGGATGCCGGAATAGGGTCTAGATTGGTTTTTCGTTGCTACATAGGCTTGCGGCGTTGGAACTTCCGATGCAGGATTATTTCTGATGGTTTCTATATATAGGATTTTTTGGTGTCAGTCTCACGCTAAGGGTGGCCTCAAGGGGCCCACTAGACACTAGGGCGCGCCAGGGGGGAAGGCACGCCCTAGTGGGTAGTGGCCACCTCGAGCCCCTTCTGGTCCTCTCACGAAGCTTATGGTGCCTCTTTTGTTCCTAAAAAATCGTCAAAAAGTTTTGCTGAATTTGGAGAACTTTTATTTCTGCACAAAAAACAACAACACAATAGTTTTGCTGAAAACATCATCAGTCCAAGTTAGTTCCATTCAAATCATACCAAAACCATATAAAATTGTTGTAAACATGGCATGGATACTTCATAAATGATAGATACGTTGGAGACGTATCAAGTACCTGCCAGAACATCCACGAGCTCTCGAAGAACTCAAGGAATGTACTATGTACACATACTCTCCAAATAAAATTTGGTTCCACGGCATAGATGACGTGCTTCTAAGGATTACTGATGATCTTTTCAGTTTTGAGTGAAGAGAGAGTATCTTGATATCAGGAAGGGAAAATCGCCAGACGAAGCCGTCACCTGTGATAATTTCAAGTCCATGGCATTCACTCAAGTTGTAAGTTGGAGATCAGACGCAAAAGATGATGTCATAATAGTAGTATAATATTAGAGTGATCATGATGTACTCATGGACACTTGTACGCATGTCATTTTTGAGACGCTAAGATTAGCCACTGTTGTGAATGGACTGCTTAGGAAAACTACCCAGGATGTAGAAATGAATGGTAAGTTATGGTTGCAAATTACATGGCCACTAAGGCATTTTCTAGGAAAACCAATAGGTCAGTTCTAATGGGGTGTACTATCAATTTTTTCAGGGTATGTCAATCCAAAAGGCTGGAGAATCTAGGTTTACACGAGGGAGATAAACTACGATCCGTTAATGTATTCTGATCCAATGACCTTCAATCCATGGAGGTGGTTGGTAAGTAAAATAACGAAGAATTATTAAATTACCATCAAAACACCAGTAAAATGTACCACCATAGCAAAGGAAGTTCTAAACATTTTTTTTCCTACTAAAAAATGTACAGGAGAAGAACATGGAATCACACCCGCACTTCATGTTGTTCGGATGAGGCAGCTGGATGTGCCCCGGGAAGGAGGCGGGAATGACGGAGATCGCGACTTTCCTCCACTATTTGGTGACCCGACACAGGTATGTCGGTGTCGATCCAATTGCTAAGGGCAGCTCCAGCGTTTGTTTTACTAACATCAGATGCTTGCATTGTGTTTCATGTTGCTGATGGGAGGAAGATGGAAAGAACACAATCTTGAAATTCCATCGAGTGGAAGCTCCCAAAGGGCTTGCTGCATATCCGAGCTCAAGATTACTGAACTCTTTAAACAAACATTTTGCAAAGTTTAGATAGATATGACAAATATAGAGACAACGAGAGCGCGATTCTGCGCTGAATATATTACATTAGATCTTTGACGCCTGCAAAAATATGGGAATATAGGGATAATATAGATGTTCTATAGGTTCACTATGTAGTTGGGGTAGTGGGCAACAAGATGCTCATGTGTTCTTTTGTTCTACCAATTCGGAAATGGACAAAGGCGTATGATGTGGATAGCTACAACTCTCTTTTCCTTGTCGTGCCATGCATGAGAGCTACATGTCAAACGATAGATAGAGAAAAATACAATTATCTCTAGAATAGGAGTGTGAAGAAGATATATGCAGTAAAATGAAGGAAGTGGAGTCTCTGATATAATTTTTGAATGAGTGGGGGGCTAGAGAGTGTCGGGCTACAGTGCGGCTATCAGGGAGGTGTTGTCCTTGTTGGAGTAGTCATGGTGACTAACAGACAACATGTCACTAAAACGAGGAGTGATCTCATGGCACGCCATCTTCCTAAACATAGGTGGAACAAGCGAATGCGATCGTGAGGGAGCAGGGCGGTGCGGGGACTCTACGGTGGTGATCCCATGACGGTAGTAGGACCGTGTGTAAGCAAATTTGTTACGTTTATGATACATGGTCACACCCAAGAACGCTATGAAGGTGCGGGTAAGATTAATCTCATCGGTGAGCAAAGTAACAGAAGAAGTGTATTCTGCTGGTGAAGCGCGAAGATTCCCAGAAGCTAGGCTATACCCCCACCAAGAGAGTTTCTTCACACAATTTGCCAAACAAGAGCCTAAGTGGATGCCCCCTCTGAGATATCCACGCGTGTCGAAGTAGTAATCCGGCAACGCTTCCACGTCCATGAATAAGAGATCTGAGAAAACCCCACACACATACACACACAGAGAGGGAGAGATAGTACCAGCATTCCCATCTAATTAGGAGTCTAATTCTATTAGACTGGGAGAACCCATCTAACTTGGAGTGCAAACTATTAGACCAATTAGATTGGGATTAGAATGTTGGTATGTGGGAGAGATCCTTCATGTAGTTCATGTGCTACATTGGGGAGACACACACAAGCTAGCCAAGGCCAAATTCACTGTTTAGACCCTTCTCCCTTAGCTTAGCATGATCTTACCCTATGTGCATAATTGTTTCAGATCTGACCCTTTTTCTACCTTCATTGTCTTGGACAGTACGGTAACATATCCAAACGCAAAGGCCTTTGGTGGTAGGACATACCTACGCCATCATGTGTGTTTTATGCGAAAAAGACCCTACCGCAGGTCTATGGCCACTAGTAGAAAACGAACCATTTGTCCCGGTTCTAGAGGCCCATTAGCCCAGGTTCTGGAATCGGGACTAAAGGGTCGGGATTAAAGCCCAAACCCTTTAGTCCCGGTTCGCTTACGAACCGGGAAAGAAGGTGCTCCACGTGGCCACTGCGGGGAACCCGGGCAGGAGGGCCTTTAGTCCCGGTTTGTAACACCAACCAGGACCAAAAGGCATCCACGCGTCAGCAGCTCAGGAGTTGGGGTTTTTGTTTTTGTTTTTTGAATTGGGGGGGGGG
>LR738716.1:69006225-69034799 GCA_902687465.1 Secale cereale
CCAAAGTGGATGTTGCTGAGTCTTCTACCATCTCCTTGAAAAGAAAAAGAACAAAATATCACATTTTGGGACATCATCATTGCCCGTTTGGTACTTTTGTGGTTGTCGCAGAGTTTCATAGAAGCATGGTCATGGCAACACATATCACATAATCTTATGTGCTCATATTGTAGTTGCCTAACTTTCCCTTTCAGATGACCTTGCTATCTGCACTCAATCAAATCGCTGGCATCACCGCTGGCCCGCTCTCTGACGCCCTCAAGACAGAGTTATACACCCTTGTGCTCGGCACCATCTCCTTGCCCATAAACCTTGTTGGGACTAGGTATTACCGAGGCTTGCAGGCGAGGAAGAAGCTCGTGTCCATGCTAGAGAAGATGATCGCGGAGCGGAGGTCCTCTATTCAAGCTCACGATGACATGTTGGACGCTCTATTGAGAAGCGGCAATGATGGAGCCAGGGAAAAGCTCAGTGATGAGCAGATCATTGACTTGATCATCACCCTTATTTACTCCGGCTATGAGACCATGTCGACAACCTCGATGATGGCTGTCAAGTACCTGTCAGACCACCCACGGGCTCTCCAAGATCTTAGGGTATGTACACATACTCTGAAAATCGATATTGTTCTTGCGGGCAAAAAACAATTTTGATTTTATAGAAAAGATCATGTACTTATAGAGTTTAATGATTATCTTTTAACTTTTGAATGCAGAGAGAGCATCTTGATATCAGGAAGGGGAAATCTTCGGAGGAGGCTATTGACTACGAGGATTTCAAGTCCATGGCCTTCACTCGAGCTGTATGTAGGAGATCAAACACACACAAAAATGATGTTAGAGTAGGAATTTACTATGAGTATGAATGATCATCATGTACCCATGAATACTTCTATGCAGGTCATCTTTGAGACACTAAGATTAGCCACGGTCGTGAATGGGCTGATGAGGAAAACTACTCAGGATGTAGAAATGAATGGTGAGTTATGCTTGCGAATTATCCTGCCACTTCAGCACTTTCTATATATGTAAATATTAAGTTTGTTCTCATGCGGCATTACCAATTTCTTTTAGGGTATGTCATTCCAAAAGGCTGGAGAATCTATGTTCACACAAGGGAGATAAACTATGATCCATCCATGTACCCTGACCCGACGACCTTTAACCCATGGAGATGGCTGGTAAGCAAAACATCGGACAATTATGATCTTTACTACCTACTCAAACATACCACCACAAGAGAGGAAGTTCTAATCTTGTGCTGCCCACTAAAAATATACAGGAGAAGAACATGGAATCGCACCCACACTTCATGATGTTCGGAGGAGGCGGCCGGATGTGCCCCGGGAAGGAGGTGGGCACGGTTGAGATCGCGACTTTCCTCCACTATTTTGTGACTCGATACAGGTCTGATTCTTTTGTTACTCCACACTCAGTTGCTAAGAAAACAACTCAAGCATTATTATTTACATACAACGAATATTTCTCACTCGGTCTTGATGTTGTAGATGGGAGGAGGAAGGCAGGAACACCATCTTGAGATTCCCCCGGGTGGAAGCTCCCAACGGGCTACATATCCGAGTTCAAGATTACTGATCTTGCAGCATACATTTTGCATAGTTTACATTGATAGGACCCAGACAAGGATGATGAGAGCTTGAAAATTGAGGTAGAATACTCCTGTGTTATTTTTGTTCAATCAAATCTTAGACCAAAACATATGTATCATGTGGCCAGCTTCTACTAGATACCCGCAAAAAAGAAGATAACAAACATGCAGCACAATGAAGAAGTAAAGACTGTGATATTATTGATGATTGAGAGTCTTGGGTTGTGGTGCAGCTATCAAGGAGGTGTTATCCTTGTACATAGGGACTAGTTGTAATGCTCTGTCGAATGCAGCATCAGCATAACAAGGCATTCCATCTTTCTTTCTTTTTTTGCCGATAATCAAGGGATCCACCCCCGGTTCCATTTCATATAGAAAAGAAACCACAAGTACCACATGTCACAATCGAAAGAAAGGCATGACGGCGCCATGCCATCGTCCATAACACCAGTGGGAGAAGCGAATGTTAAAAATAAATGGGTATTTGAGATCTGGTGGGGGGTTGCTTGGCCCATTAAAGATTTCTGAAATCTCAAAGTGGCCCATGTGTAAAATAGCAAGTGGTCGGTCAAAAGTATAGTCCCACCCCGGAGGTTGAGGAGGTGTGAGATCTCTGTGTATAGTGGGTTCTCTCCACCAGTTTAAGTGGTGCCTTGAGGAGAGAAATAGGAGACCACACGTGCGTGCTCACTCACCTTGTCGGGCAAAGGCAAGGGCACGGGCTTAGGCCGAGGCTGCGATGGCACACGCATGCGACATCCGCGTGAATGATCCGCCGAAATCCGGTCTGTTGCGGCGCAACATCCATTTGTCATTTTTTTATGACTTGGCGGACAAGTTAATTATTTCTTGTCCGGTAAGTACACGACTTAGAATTGAAGTCGTTTTGATATCGTGATCGCGACACGACATCACCTCTGGTACTATTATATATACTGCTACCGGCCGTGACGAAAGACACATAAAAAAACACCTAGGGTTTTATATCATCTCACAACTTGCACCGCCATCATAGTCTACTCGACCCTGAACGCGGGAGTGCATTGGCTTGTCGCAGAGCAGACAGTTGATGCCTGAATCACGCTCAAGAGCATACAAGGCAGCGAGAGGATGGTTCCCCTGTTTTGGTTCAAGAAGAATTCACTGATCACATGAAAGAACAACAAGTGCATCTTGTGGCCTTCTTTCTGCATCAATTAGCTAGCAAACCTACAATACCTACTTATATCCCCATCTGGCTACGTTTCCTATTTCTTACAAGGCTGATCTAGTATTTTTCATCGGCACAGAATTGCGCTGTCATCATCTATGTCTAGATTCTACTACATATCTAAACTCTGCAAAATGTACATTGCAAGATCAGTAATCCTCAACTCGGATGTGAAGCCCGTTGGGAGCTTCCACCCGGGGGAATTTCAAGATCGTGTTCTTGCCTTCCTCCTCCCATCTGCAACATCAGACCAAACGAGAAGCATCCGTTGTCAGTAAACAATAATGTTGGAGCTGTTTCCTTAGCAATTGAACCGACTTGGATTAATAAGAACACACCTGTATCGGGTCACGAAGTAGTGGAGGAAAGTCGCGATCTCCGCCGTGCCCACCTCTTTCCCAGGGCACATCCGGCTGCCTCCTCCAAATAACATGAAGTGTGGGTGCGATTCCATGTTCTTCTCCTGTATAATTTTAGCACGTAACAAAAGATTAGAACTTCCCCTGCTATGGTGGTACATTTTACTGGTGTTTTTATGGTGATTTAGTAATTGTTCGCTCTTTTACTTACCAGCCACCTCCATGGATTGAAGGTCATTGGGTCAGGATACATGAACGGGTCGTAGTTTATCTCCCTCGTATAAACATAGATTCTCCACCCTTTTGGAATGACATACCCTGGAAGAAATCGATAACACATCGCATTAGAAATGAAGTAATATTTGCCAAGCGAATGCTTCAGTAGCAGAGTAAATTCCAAGCACAACTCACCATTCATCTCTACATCCTGAGTAGTTTTCCTCAGCAACCCATTCACAACTGTGGCTAACCTCAGGGTCTCAAAAATGACCTGCATGTTAGAAGTATCCATGAGTTCATCATGATCATGCCATGCTCACAGTAAATCCCTTCACTGACTTCATTCTTGTGCGTGTTTGATTTCCTACTTACCGCTCGAGTGAAGGCCATGGACTTGCAATCTTCGTAGCTGATGGCATCCTCCGGCGATTTCCCCTTCCTGATATCAAGATGCTCTCTCTGCATTCACAAGTGAAAATGTTACATGGACTTTCGTCAGGGAAACAAAGTATATTTTCAGAGTATGTGTGCATAGTACATACCCTGAGTTTTTCGAGAGCCCGCGGATGGTCTGATAGGTACTTAACGGCCATCATCGAGGTCGTCGACATTGTTTCGTATCCAGAGTAGATGAGAGCGATGAGCAAGTCAATGATCTGCTCGTCGCTAAGTTTTTCCCTGGTGCCGTTATCGCCGCTTCTCAAGAGAGCATTCAGCATGTCATCGCGATCATCACCAGAGGATCGCCGCTCTGCGATCATCTCCTCTAGCATGGACACAAGCTTCTTCCTTGCCTGGAAGCCTTGGTAGTAGCTGGCTCCCGGAAGGTTGATCGGCAATGAGATGGTGCCAAGCACAAGGGTGCATAGCTCTGTCTTGAGGGCGTCGGACAGTGGGCCGGCGGTGATGCCGGCGATCTGCCTGAGTGCGGACAGCAAGGCCATCTGAAAGGGAAAGTCAATTAGATATGATATGAGGACATAAGATTCCGTGATATGCTGTTGGCATGCCCATGAAAGTTGAAGAGATGCTTCTACGAAACTCTGCAACAACCACAAAAGCGGCAAACGGGTAATGATGCTGTCCTCAAACACTCTGCTATTTTATCACTGATACATCTGGCCGTCCACCAGCTTAAAAGAACCGGCGTGTGCAGCGATCAGTGGAAACAAATTTGAACTAAAACGGCGACAAGTATTTTGGAGCCGAGGGAGTAACAATTATCACTGTTTTTCTTGTTCTGTTATCATGCTTGACATTGCAACCTGTTGTCTTTACACCTGACGAGTTTTTCACACTAGGCAGGAACAAATGCATTTACCATATCCCCAAATTCCGGACTGATTTTGCATCAAGCTTTCAGATTCTAAGCAGCCAATTATTCAGAGCAGAGCAAGGACATGACTAATTTTTTGACGCCCAGAGAATTAACATTTTTTTTTTTTGCGAACATATGGAGGTAGTTGTTGGCATTAACGTGCTCCGACATTCCACCCGACTGTCTCTACGTCTACATGTGGTCTGTGTACTATACCTCCTTGGTCTTGGCCTGGACGTCGACGACGGTGCCGGCCCAGCCGCTGAGGTGGTCACGGACGAAGGCGTCGATCTTGGGGAGGAGGCTTTGCCGGAGCATGGCAGGGCGGACGAGGCCGAGCATGGCTCCGCGCATGGCTCGGTGCAGCGGGCCGTGCACGGCGGCGATGTTGTTGCGGCCGAGGATGTCTAGCATGGACTGCGGGTAGCCGGGCACCATGCCGCCGGCCTCGCCCTGCAGCAGCATGCGGCGGTTGAGGTCCGGGTCCATGCACACCACCGTGGGGCACCCCAGGATGTGCGTCCGGAACAGCCTCCCGTACCTGCAGCAGCGCACACACACATGTTAATTCCTCATAGTTTGAAAAAAGCTTGGTCTATGTAATTTTTATATGGCAAGCAAGCAAGCAAGCAAACACTAGGATTGTGCATGGGATTATGCTAAGATTCCTCGCTTAAAAAACTTATGCTAAGATTCTGTGTTCTTCATTCATTACGGGGATGTCTCTCTTTTGATCTGTGTCATAATAATTTAGGAATGGTATGTAGTACTTTGGGAAGGAGCTGGAGCAGTGATGAGCGTGTGTTATCATGTGAGCTTTGCACTGTGCGAGATGCGGAAACGTCTTAGCCTCGGTGTGAGGGGACGTGTTGCATGTTATAGGCAGGGGCGCAGATCCCTGATAGCGCATACATAGTTGAGATATTCTAGGAGACTTGAGGGACAAGAGATAGAAAGATAAGATAGAGATTACAAGAGATAAGAAGATATCTGAACTACCTATCCATTCTATCTCTATCCTAGATGCGGCAGCATAAGGCTGTTTAACACCCTCCCTTAATCACAACTTCATCAAGTTGAGATTATGTTTGAAGTCTTCAAAACTTCTTGTAGGCAATGGCTTTGTGAATCCATCTGCAATCTGATCTCTGGAGTGTACAAACCGAATCTGAAGTTGCTTCTTGGCAACCCTTTCTCTCACAAAGTGAAAGTCTATCTCAATATGCTTTGTTCTGGCATGAAACACTGGATTGGCAGATAAATATGTGGCACCCAAGTTATCACACCATAAACAGGGAACTTGACTACTCTTGACACCAAGTTCTTTTAACATGGATTGTACCCATATGATCTCTGCTGTGGCATTTGCTAGTGCTTTATACTCTGCCTCTGTACTAGACCTGGAAACAGTAGCTTGTTTTCTTGCACACCAGGATATTAAGTTTGGGCCAAAGAAAATTGCAAAGCCACCAGTGGACCTTCTATCATCCAAGCAACCAGCCCAGTCAGAGTCTGAGAAAGCACTTACAAGTGTAGAGGATGACTTGCTGAAATTCAGACCAATATTGACAGTATTCTTGACATAGCGAACAATACGTTTAGCAGCAGTCCAGTGAACCGAGGTGGGTGCATGGAGAAACTGACAGACTTTGTTGACAGCAAATGAAATATCAGGCCTAGTGAGTGTGAGATATTGAAGTGCACCCACTAAACTTCTATACTTTGTGCTATCATCTTGACTCAAAGGCTGTCCTTCTGTGAGAGATATTTTTTCTGAATTTGACATAGGAGTTGGTGAGGGCTTACAACCTTGTAGTCCTGCCTTCTTCACCAGATCTGCTGCATATTTTTCCTGAGAAAGATGAAGTCCATCCTCATGCTTCTTCACTTCAATCCCTAGGAAATAATGCAGATCTCCAAGATCTTTGAGGGCAAACTCTGAGCTGAGATCTTTCAAGAGCCCTGTGACAGCCTCATCTGATGAGCTTGTGACAATTATATCATCAACATATATGAGTACAAACATGCATGTGTTGTGCTTGTTGTATATAAACAGTGAGGTGTCAGACTTAGAAGGAACAAAACCAAGCTGTTGCATCTTGTGACTGAGACGTGAATACCATGCACGTGGGGCTTGCTTCAACCCATACAGTGATTTGTCAAGTTTGCAAATGTATGAAGGAACACTTTTGTTCACAAACCCAGGAGGTTGCTTCATGTACACCTCTTCTTCCAGAACACCGTGGAGGAACGCGTTCTGTACATCTAGTTGCCTGAGACTCCAGCCCCTGGAAACAGCAATAGACAAAACAAGGCGAATAGTGGCAGCTTTTACAACAGGACTAAACGTGTCCTCGTAGTCTATGCCATACCGTTGTTTGAATCCTTTTGCAACCAATCTAGCTTTGTACCGATCAATGGTTCCATCTGACTTTCTCTTAATTCTAAAGACCCACTTGCAGTCGATAAGATTTTTACCTTGCTGCGGAGGGACCAGATGCCACGTTTTGTTCTTCTGTAGTGCCACAAATTCTTCATTCATGGCCTTTTTCCACTTTTCATCATGCAAAGCTTCCTCAAAACTGTGAGGTTCACCAGGTTCACCTGTAGAACATACCATACCATATTTTGTAATGTGCTTGTAATTTACCGGTTTCGTTACCCCTCTTTGTAGTCGTGTGCGACGTGGCAATGTTGTATCTGCTGCTTCTGCCGCAGAAAATCCCGTGGCAGATGCTGACGCCATCGAATCTACCTGCGCCGGATTTTCTGTGGCAGCGGATGAGGTTGTGGGCGAAGCCACAGGCGTCTCAGCCAGCGCAGAAGATCCCGCCCGACACACCTCATCATTTGCGCGGGATGGCATGGGCGGCGTATCAGCACGGGATCCTGCGCCGGTCGGACCTGCGGCTGTCGGATAGCGTGCGTCCCGTCGCTGGTAGCAAATCGGCTGGGCCGGGAACCGCGCCGCTGAGGACCCATTGGCGCCACGCCACCTGTCGTCTCCTGGTTTGCACGGGACAGAGGAGGCGTGTCCTCCAACCACAACGCGCCGCGTGGCTGTCTCGACGTCGCTTTCAGTGCGCGTCGGCTCGCGCCCGACCGCACCTGACTCTGGCACGGAGTCGGAGGTGGATTCGCCTGGCCCATCTGCCTCGTCTGAGCACGCCGATCCCGAGGGCGATGTTGTGCCTGGCGGGACGGATCCCGAGGGGGATTTGCTCCCTTCGCCTGGACACACAAAATATGGTCCTGTAGGACACGTTTCTTCACCGTTTTGGCTGCCGTTTTCTTCTCTGCTTTCTCCTGCATCATCATCATGCTCATACGTGGTGTTAAGAGGGTCAGTTAACAGTTGATCATTACAGTTATCACCCCCGTGATCAAAACTCGTGAGATGAGAAGGAAGAAGCAGAATTTCTTTGCGGAGAAGTGCACCAGCATTGGGGTGTAGTTGAGCAAAGGGAAACTTTGTCTCGTCAAATACGACATCCCGGGAAATGTATACACGACCAGAGGAGACATCGAGACATTTGACACCCTTGTGTTGAGCACTATACCCTAGGAAGACACACTGTTTTGAGCGAAACATTAATTTGCGATTGTTGTATGGACGAAGATTGGGCCAACACGCACACCCAAAAACACGAAGAGACTTGTAGTCGGGTTTTGTGTGAAGAAGTCGTTCCATGGGAGTTTCATTGTTTATGACACGACTAGGAAGCATATTTATAATGTGAACGGCTGTGAGAAACGCTTCATCCCAAAACTTAAGGGGCATAGAAGCACCAGCTAGGAGGGCAAGACCTACCTCCACTATGTGACGGTGCTTGCGCTCGGCAGAGCCGTTTTGTTGGTGCGCATGAGGGCAGGAAACATGATGAGAGATGCCACGATCTTGGAAGAAGGAATTCAACTTTTCATATTCAGCTTATTTTTCCTAAGCAAGCGTTCAACTAAAGTAAATGAAGCATGTCCTAGACGATCGTGCCACCGTGTTGAAGAGATCTTGACAACACCATAGGCTTGTTTATTATGTCTTCTAAACTCCGGAAGGAACGGGTAGAGTCCTCGAACGCATCTACCTCGATAGAGGGTTTTCCTCGTGGCCAGATCCTTGATCAAGAAGAAAAAAGGATGAAATTCAATGAAGACATTGTTGTCAAGGGTAATTCTATGAACAGAAAGGAGGTTTTTGTGGGCACTAGGGACATGTAGAATTTTTTTAAGGTGAATCTTACGATGAGGGGTGTGTATAACAGAATGACCAATGTTACTGATGCTCATACCTGCACCATCGGCGGTGTGAATTTGATCCTTGCCGTGGTACTTCTCACGGAGGGTCACCTTCTCGAGTTCTCCAGTGAGGTGATTGGTAGCGCCGCTGTCGAGGTACCAGTTGGTGTCGACGCCGTAGGATCCATCCGCCGCCGCAGCGATTTTGTCATCATCCTGAGAGTCATCCTCGTCTTCATCGTATCGGTACCAGCAGTCCTTGGCGGTGTGGCCTAGTTTGCCACAAATCTGACAGCGTGGGGCGTCCGGACGGGTTCGGCCAGATCCGCCACCGCGGCGACCCCGGTTTCCACGAGCGCCACCACCACCGGTTCCACCATTGTTGCTGGTCCTGGCACCACCAGCCCTGCCCTTGCCACGACCACGGAAGCGAGAGCCACCGCCGCGGCCGCGGGCAGCAAGGTTGGCAGAGGACTTGAAGCCACCGCCGCTGGAGTTCTGGAAGTGCACCATGCGCTGGTCGAAGTTGCTGAGCATGGAGAAGAGCTCGTCAAGGGAGGCAGGGCTGACGCGGGCGTCGAGGGCTGAGACGAGGGGCTGATACTCCTGGTCCAGCCCGTGAAGGATGTACGAGATCAACTCGTCGTCCTGGATGGGTTTGCCAGCCGCCGCTAGTTCATCCGCGAGACCGCGCATGGTGGCGAAGTACGCGGCGACGGACTGGTTGCCCTTCTGCGCGTTGATGAGCGAGGTACGGATGTTGTTGACGCGGCTCAGCGACTGCGACGAGTACATGCCCGCCAGCGTCGTCCAGAGCGCGTGTGCTGTGGTGACCGTGGTCACCGTGACGAGCACCTCTTTGGAGAGGTTGCTCAGCAGGTAGCCAAGCACCTGCTGGTCCTCCCGGACCCAGATGGGGTGGAGAGGGTTGGGCACAAGCGTGTCCTTGCCGTCCTTGTCCTTGGCGGCTTGAAGCTTGTTCGGCTCCGGCGAGGTGCCATCAACATACTGGAAGACACCGGCGCCACGAAGTTGAGGTGTGATCTGTGTGCGCCATAGCACGTAATTTGTGCGGGAGAGTTTCTCGATCACCTGCCCACTGAGGCTAGGGTGAGATGCGCCGGAGGAGGAAGACATGTTTCTTGTGGTGCGACTGGAATCAAAGGGAAAACTAGATGGGAAGAAGAATGGCTCTGATTACCATGTGCGAGATGCGGAAACGTCTTAGCCTCGGTGTGAGGGGACGTGTTGCATGTTATAGGCAGGGGCGCAGATCCCTGATAGCGCATACATAGTTGAGATATTCTAGGAGACTTGAGGGACAAGAGATAGAAAGATAAGATAGAGATTACAAGAGATAAGAAGATATCTGAACTACCTATCCATTCTATCTCTATCCTAGATGCGGCAGCATAAGGCTGTTTAACATGCACAACCGGAAAGCAGCTGCCAAACCGGCGCATTTCCGTAATACTACCTCTGTAAACTAATATAAGAGCGTACAATAGGATGCATCCATCCATCTCCATCTCCAGTTGAGTTCTCTCCTCAACACAACCAACAAAATCCCCCCAAATTCCCGGTGAAGAAGAAGCAAGCAAGAATGCATCAACATCTCATCGTCGACCATGCGGAAGTAGGTACCTGAACCTTCTTTGCTTCATGAAGGCCGGGCCCTGCTTGAGGAACTCGGTGGTCTCCCCGAAGAGCGGCCACCCCATTGTCCCCGGCGGCAGGCGCCCATCGCCCTCCTTCCTCCGGCCGTTGACGTACCTCACCTCGTTCCACCGCAGCAGCAGGCTGCTCGCCACCACCACGCCGACCACAACGCCGACCAGCAGCGCCAGGAGGAACGCCATCTTCTTCCTCTACCTCCTCTGGTTTCTTGTTTTGGTTCAAGAAGGCAGGCAGAGCAGAGCAGGAGCCGGTGGCGTCTGTGTTGGCAACAAGTGTTGCCTTGGCTTGCTTGTGTGTGTACTGGACTGGAGGACGCCACTTTTATACAGGGAGAGGAGAGGAGATTCCTAATTATCCTTTGTGAAGAAGATTACTCTTCTTTTTCCGATGAGGGCCCCCATTGATTCCAAGGTGAGGTCTTGAGTCTTGACCATGGAGCCATGGAGGGAGGGAGGATTGGATCAAGACGAGTGTCAGATCGTCAGATGGCATCACAACCAGAGAAATTTTTACTCCTACACACGGCAACAAAATACTGTAGGCCAGCGGCTAGGCTGGGACTGGGAGGCGCATGCTCGGCCTCGAAATCCGTCCGTGCGCGTGTTGGCTTGCGGCCATCCGGTCAAAAAGGTGGTGGTATCCTGCAGAGATGCTGCAGCCCATGTGTGCTTGTCTTGGTTTTACCTTTGCCCCACACACATGCTACTCCTACTCCTACTCCTACTCCTTTGATTTGGCGGGGCAAATTAAAGCTGTGCCAATGTTTTTTCGTAAAATTTCCAAACGCTAGTAAATTTCGTCGCCCGAGCAACCCAAGCCCACACTCAAAAACCACCTCCAAAGCTGCCGCTCCGACATCCACGCCGACCCCAAGGCCGCGCACCAGGCTAGCCATCGATACTCTGCCACCCAAGCGACCAGTCCGGTCTTACAGCGGACCAACGGCCGGCCAGTCGAGGCGACGGGGCGGTAACGGGCTGGGGCGGCGACGGCGACGGGTCGGGTACGGCGACGACGGGACGGGGACGAGCGTGGCGGCGACGGATCCGATGTCAGATTTTTAGCATTTGCAAAAGAAAAACATTTGTTGCTGATCTTCGTGGGAGATTTTCCATTGAGCAGTGCGTGGATCAATCATGAGGATTGCTGAAGAAAAGATTATTAGCGTTGCATGGGCGCCATGTGCAAGATACATGCGTGTGTCCGCCTACTGATTGCTCACCCACAGTGCTAGCTAAGCATAAAAGAGATTTGTACTTGGAGGTTTCGTGTATCATGTGTGCCCGGGACGGTGTTGGTCAAAGTGAATTACTCAAATGAAATTATGGCCAAGGCGGTTCGCATTGGGCCATTTTTACTCTATAGCTCCGGCCAGGGCCAGCCAATACTTGGATCAAGAGTGGACACGTAGTTAAAGGCGATCAAAGGCATATTTGTTGTAGTAAGAAAAGTGAGGCTGATCAAGGGTAGTTTGCTGTCACAGATGGCCCGGCACCGGCAGTTCACATGCATGCAAATGATTATGTGGACTTGGATCTGTGATTTAACTAGCTAATAATGCACTGCAGTAGCGTGGCTTTGCTTAGGAGGCAAAGATGATGAAGATCCTTTTGGATTATTGGGTTGGGATGATGGTAGATGGGATGAAATGAATGGCCAAGGGAGGGACGCTGGGTGCATGTGGCCGTGTGGGTGGCAGCATGTATTGTACTGTACGTAAAAAGAAAAACAGGTTGGGCCCTACCGCATGCGGGGCTGGTTTCAGTGGATAGACCCCCCTGCCTGCCATGCATACCCACTCGTGCGCCCTTTGTCCTGTTTCTCTCAAGTTATTGACCCCTTGAGTACTGTACTACAAGTGTCAAAATCGTTTTTTTTTGTCTCACAAAGTTACAGCGGGTAAATCATGATGTAAGAGCAAGTACAATAGGATGATGTAGGCGGACAGTAATATTTTTAAAAATTATATTTTTGATGATCTGTAGAAAAGAGAAGAGGACAGAGAATAGTATAGCCAGCTCCTCCTATACACTTTGTGAGAGAGGAAGGTGAGTCATGTATCAAGAAAGTAATACAGTACATATTTATGAGCAACCATTGCACTTGCGGGTGATGTGACAAAATCATATAGGCGGCAGCTGGCTATACTATTAACCATGCTCTTATGGGACTTAGAGCATCTACAGCCGGACCTCTCAAACCCGTCTCATACGCTCGGTCGGGCTGTCCAGTCAATGACCGGTCATATTTTTCCAACCCAGACAGATGCCTCAAATGGCCTCAAATGCCCGGACTGATCGGCACCCCCATATCTAGCCCAAATATGGAACGGATATGGGGCGCCCAGGCAATCCCGCCACGTCGGACCCTTCCCATGCTGGCACACCCGACAGCACTTATATCCGTCCCCATCCTCTCGCCGGAGCAAACCCTAACCACTTCACTCCACTCGCCTCCACTCCCCTCCGCCACCCCTCCGGCGGTTTGTGGCCTTCTCCGCCATTGCAGACAACGGACCGGACTGCGTCTTCGACTGATACTTCCGCGAGAAGAACGGCAAGGGCAAGGGCAGCCTTGGATGAACTCCACCATAGCCAAACATGCCAAATTTTGGTACTCGGTGTCATGTTTAGTGTAGTGTGATGGAGTAGCCGGTCGATGCGTGTGCGTCGACGTAGTTGCATGAGTTTGTATGAATTTGAGATATGATAATTGAGGTGTGTGGGTGTGGATTGCATTTTTTTTTAAGAGTGACCGATTAGTGCCGGCGGACACCATTGAACGCGTCCGCGAGCGTTTGAGAGGCCGGATTTATCAAGTCTGGCTGTAGATGCTCTTAGGCAAGATAAACTAGGGAGCAGTTATTCTGCCTCTGTCGCTGCTCTGGCTCCGGCTCCTGCTGCTGTCGCCTTGCCCACGCGTGCGCGTGTGGGCACAGGACGTCCTACGGAGGTTCAGTTGTTGGGGGCAATCAAGGCGTCGAGCAGGAGATGGACGGGTGGATCGGCCGGGTTCGCTGCACGTAGCAGCAATAGTACGTACCCCGTAGCACGCAATAGTACATAGCACGAGAGAAGTCGAACAGAGCAGATGCATAGAGCATACTGTTTGACATTTGCAGCGGCTAGCTAGCTCGGTGTGCTGGGCCAAGGCACGCATGGCATGCATGGACCATGCATTGGACCTGGCTAGAGGTAGGTGATGGGCATGGACGCTCATTACTGCATCCATTTATTTCCTCTCTTCCTTCCTTCCTTGCAGATCAGATCAGGGGTCGATGATCGGCGCAACGCAGGTAACTTCCTTCCTTGCCGTTCAACAATCATCGAGAGGGATGGCGGATCGACGGACGGCGACGTGCGCGCGTGCGGCACATTCATGGACTGATGGCCATTTGCTGCCCACAGGTCAGCAACCAAGCTGCAGCGCGTCGGCGTCGCCCGTGCGTGTGCATATCCATACCCATATCTACCCGATCGATCGATCCAGCCGTGCGCGCCCATATCATCAATCAAGCAGCAGGGAAGAAAAGAATGATGTCACATGCGCAGGCGTGCACACGAGCGGGGAATGTCTCTCCTCACTCGGACTTCTCAGTATTTCCAATTACTCATCGTTCAAACACATGCATTTATCTATGGCACTGTCTACATCATATCTAGATGTGAAATATTACCCCACATCTAACTCCCTTATTCTTGATATATTTTTTTAAAGTCTCCTATGAATTTTAAGGTTGAGAGAGTTAGATGTGAGATAATATCTCACATCTGAATGTGAAATAGCAAACCCGTTTATTTATTTATTTTTGGAGCAAACACAAGTATCTAAAAAGTATTTCTAAGGCCAACTCCAACGCATGAGACGGCCCGGCCATGTTTGGGGGTAAACGGACACAAAACACGGACCAACGCGGGATAGCAAAGGGATAAACATCCGGCTTTTTGTCCATTTTCCACCCATTCCCAGCCCAAATTTAGGTTGTGTTTGCATCGAAACGGACAAGCGTGGACGGGCAGGACGCGTGCCCTTGTCCTCCTCTGGCCTGGATGTCAGGGGCACAAACGTCTCTTTTTTTTCACCCCCCCCCCCTTCGCGCCGCCCCGGCCCCAACATCCCGCCATAGCCGGCGCCATTTTCCCAGCCACCTCGCTGTCCAGCCCGCTCGGCCTCCAAGCACGACCACTGGATCTTTGCCGACGACGGATCGCTAGATCTTCGGCGGCGGGATTTGTCGATCCGGCCGCCTGCGACTGCCACTTGCCATGGATTGGCCGGGTATTGGAACGCACATCCCCAACAACGCCTCCATGCCGCATTTAGGTATTGACTCCGCCTCTAGCCGCTCAGATCTATCCCATCGACGGTTCGCCGGCAAAGACGACCACGACCGTCGCCCGAGCTCGGCGCTGGCCCAACGACTCATCGGCTCATCGTTGCCGGTCATAAAGTGTGATGGCTGCCTGCAGAAGGTCGTGCATCGTGTTTCTACCGCACCGAAACATCCCGGATGGTGTTTTTCAAGTACAAAAAATGGGATATGTGCTTCTTTTGATTCTGTTGTTCACCGGATTCAGCGCAATTTTGGTAGCTCATTGTTTGCTCAAATTTGTGTGTAGGATGAATGAAAATTTTGGTATTGCGAAGAAGAATGCATCGATCTATTGAGAGAACGAAATTTGATTGATGCTCGTGCACTCGTAGCTAGAATAGTTGCTACATATGAGATTAGATGTGAAGCAACATCTAATTCTTTAGAACCGAAAAAGAAAGAAGTGTGCAATCTTGAGAAGCCACAGATCAACAATGAAGACGTAGAGAAGATATTAATCCAACTAGTGGGAGCAGTTATGAAAATTGAATATCTCTTAAAATGTCTAGTTATGGTTCTTATTTTCTTTGGTCTTGATGTCCTAGTAAATAATTGGTGAACTATCTACAATTGGCGAATTATTTACTACAATGTATCAAAATGTCATTCATGAAATAAAAGAAATGCATTTCCGGTGGTCAAAAAATATACACATAGGGACTCCGGCCGGCTGTGGTGGACTAGATTCGTCCGCGCATTGAGCGCACGGCCAATACATTCAGAAAAACAACTGGATATTACCCATTGCCCTACCTAAACGGACAAAAGTCAAACAAACCAGATGTCCGCTTGGGTCGTTGAAGTTGGCCTAACTCCTACCATTCGTTGGGAGGTGATTCTTCTGTTGAGTCTTCTGTTGATGATAGAGGTGCACAAGAAGGTACTGCTGGTGCACATTTCTGCTGCTTTTTATATTCGTGTGTTGGATCTTTGTTTTTGTTTTTGGATGGAGTACATGAATGTACTATATGTCGCTGGCCAATCAATCAAATCAAAGTTCCACGAGCGTCTCTCGCTTGTCCTCTTCTCACATCTCCCTCTCCACTGTCCCACCTCTACTTTTGCAGTGTACCCATCGATGTGCACATGCGTACGTGGGTACCCATGAACAGTGGCGGAGCTACAAAAGAAAAGTTGGGCGGGCCAGAGAGTGCAAATGTTTTCAAATTCTGAACCATATACTCCCTCCGTCCCAAATTTCTTGTCTTAAATTTGTCTAGATAGGAAAGTATCTAACACTAAGACGTGACTAGATACATCCGTATTTGGATAAATTGAAGACAAGAATTTTGGGACGAAGGGAGTATATATTTAAGCTACCAAAGTATACCAAACAGCGCTACCATATTGACAGTAAACAACAATCGAAAGCATTATTAGATACTCCCTCCGTCCCATAATGTAAGAATGTTTTTTACACTAGTGTAGTGCTGAAAACGTTCTTATATTTTGGGACAGAGGAAGTAGTAAACAACAACTCTACTTTTGTTGTGAACTTTGTAAACTGTAAAAATGGCATATGTTGTGAACTTGTAAAGTGTAAAGAACATATATTCAGTGGATTATTTATGTGTATTGGGGTGGAATTTAGGGGATTTAGTAGATGATTTGACGAACAATGACCTAAGTTGAATTTAGGGGAATAAAATTGAGAACCAATCAAATCGATTTACCTATGTCCTATGCTGCTTGTAGGGACTCACATCAGTAGTGATTCTGATAGATTAAGAGAAGAAGCTGGCTTAGGTGCCCGGGTCGCCACCTCGAGCTCTCGCTGCGTGGCTGCATGGGTCGGCTGAATAGATGTGTGCTAGTTGGTCATCCGTCCGTGGGAGGCACTGTTGTGTGTGGTGCTCCGGTGGCCGGTGGCCGCCGCCGCGGCAGCCTGCGGCTGATGCGTGTGTCCTACTGCATGTGATAAGGCCCTTAGCCCCTTACGAGGCGGCGACCGCGGTCAAGCCTTGAGCCTGCATCGCTGCAACCTGCGAATGCTACATGTACGAGTGCTGCGTGTCTGCTTTGTATGGAGTATATGATTTGTTATTTTTTTTCTCCAAACCTGGGCGGGCCATGGCCCAATTGGCCTTGCCGAAGCTCCGCCAGTGCCCATGTGGCTAGTCTCACGATGAGATTGAGTGGGTAACAATTGGCCAGTCACTCCTAATGTAAAGATGTATCTCGAACAATGCTATGGATCATATGTCATCTGGCTCCACAAGTGCTCCCTTTTGTGATGATAGGATGATAATATATAGTGCATGCCGTTCAAGATCTTGTCTATGAACGCTTCCATTGTCAAAAAGGCAGCCGTGAACTTTCTTGAAATGAGGAAAAGTTGGCCTTATTGCCAAATTTAAGCCATGGCACCGTTAGGTCTTTGAACACAAATGCATGCTCGAGGGTGAGGTGCCTAGACCACTAGTAGAGATGATAGCACATAGCAGAATATTAAAACATAGGCAGCACGGAGAAAATGAAAATGGATATCCCACTCGCCACATAGTGCCAGCAAAAAGTACCAAAAAACAAAGCTGTTCAAAGATCCAATGACGGGGAAAAGGAACAGATCCTCCAATGTTCACAAAAGTGACGTGCTGATAGACGCAAATTTGTCACTGGACTTTAATAGCGAAGTGGGTGAAAGTATGGGTGACATGTGTCGTGGTCTTATTGTGCCAGGTCTAACCATCGTATATATATGCACGGCATGCGAAGGAGCGTACTCTTATCGTCGTCAAGGTTGGGGCACCATTCCTATCGAAATGGTACAAGAATTTCATCCACAAATACCAAATATATTGCAAATAAAGCAACCTATCACGGATTATCCATCGACACCTTGATTTTGAAAGGTGGCAGTTAAGCTTTCTATCACCAGCTCGTCAGTGTGATAGTAATCTTCATATGTAGGACAAAGACAGGGTGTACGAATGACACTCCATATTAAGTAGTAGGCTCTTGTATTTAACTGACATTCCCCCCATGTTAAACTATAGTGCAAAATATTTCTTACTAGAGGGACAACCGTTTTACTGCGCTGTTATTCATTTGTGGAATTTATTCTTTTTTTCTCTGAAGAGTTGCTAGACAATTCATTTTTTGCGCATACTGCGGAGGCAGTCGAGCAAACGCAGCACTTCACTGGTGCTATTTCAAGGTTCCGTTGTTTCTTATTTTCTTGATTTCCTTTCTTTTCTTATTTGTTTGATTGGTTTTCTTTCCTTTTTGTCCTTTTTTTTATTTTCTTTCTAGTTATATTTGTTTTGTTTTCCATTTTCTAATTCATCATTTTTTTAATAAATTATGAACATTTTTGAAATTATATTTGTGAATAAATTTTCACATTAAAGCACATTGTCAAATTTGTTAATATTTCTTGCTCATGTTTTTTTTAATTCATGAACATTTTTAATCCGTGAACAGTCTTAGAAAAATAATTATTGAATATTTGAACAATATCTAAAATAGTCAATATCGAATAATATTCTTTAATATATGAATCTAATATTTGTTTTCAAAAACATTATTGAATATGGAATAGTGAACAGAATATCTGAAATATTGACATTTAAAAAAATACTACTTTGAAATATCTTAAATATAAATAAAAAAATCTAATGATGAATAAATTTGATCATTATTTTAAATTATCTGAAATATGAAAAGCTTTACTTTCATATTAACAAATTTGGTCCGACGAAACCATGGTTTACTTAACAAAACGTCAATATCTGAAATATCAAGCAGATATAATGCGAAGATATATCTGAATTTTGTGATGGGTCCAATAATTTTTTTTATTTTTTTTGAAAACGGGCAAAAGATTTGCCACGTATATTAATTAAGAGAGAATAGAGTTTGTGTTACAAACACCCCTTAACAATACACGGAAGAATCACTCTCCCGGCATGATGGACCCTAGTTGCTTAGCTCCGGCGGCGACCCAAAATGATGCCTCCCTTTTGATGTTGTCGAGAAGAACCCTAGGCGGAGCGGCCATGTTGCGGAATACACGGGCGTTTCGCTCGTTCCAGATCGTCCATGAAGTGAGCATGGTGAGCGAGGCCATGGCCTTCCGGTTGGGGACGGAAGCATCAGTCAACCCAAGCCACCAGTCTAAGGTGGAAAGCCTCAGGGGCCAAGTAGAGGTGTCAACATGAATGAGCTGTAGCCACGCCTTGACCAAGCCCCATAGACGAATGGTCAAACGGCATTTGAAGAAGAGATGATCAACCGATTCATTCGCACGCATGCATAAGGGGCATGAGCCATAGTTAGGCCAACCGCGCTTGGCCAATCGATCAGCGGTCCAGACTCTATTTTGGATGGCCAGCCAAGCAAAAAACTTGACCTTGGGTGGAGCCCAGATTTTCCACACTGCATGCTCCAAGGGAGAGCGAATGAGGCCAAGAAATTGCGCTTTGTAGGCAGTCTCCGCCGAGTAGAGGCCACTAGTAGAATGCTTCCAAACAATGTCGTCGTCGATGTTCTCCTGTAGGTGAAAATCCCGGATGGTGGCCCAAAGCTCGAGAAATTGTCTGAAGTGCTCCATGGAAAAACCAGACGTCATCTTGATCTTTCTAACCCAAGCGCCATCCTTTAGTGCTTCCCGCACCTTCCAATTCTTCCTCGTTGACGCCGCGTAGATGAGAGGGGCCATATCCATGGGTTTGCGGTTGTGCACCCACGGCGAGTCCCAAAAGGGGGTGCGCGCGCCATTTCCCACGATAATAGTTGAGGAGGCATAGAAGAAGTTGTAGTCCGCGTTATCGCACGGGTTGCCCATGCCAACCCACATCTTAGTTGGCTCCTTCCACTCAAACCAAATCCAACGAAGCCTGAGTGCCCTAGCAAATTTCTCCGTGTTTAGCACTCCAAGACCCCCAAGCCTGGGTCCAATAATCGTGTTGTTCCGTTTACAAGTGAGCAGTGACTGCTGGATCCACACAATTAGTGTGGCCTGCAGGGTACTGTTTGGGTCTGCTGCCGCCCGTGCGTGCGGGCTCTGCCGTAGCCGCAGGCACTGTTGGACTGTAGGAAGGGATGCGCACGCGCGCGCGTGCGAACAAGCAAGCAAGAAAGCAAAGGTGGCACCTTTTCCTGTGCTTGGATAGTGCCCATCCACATGTGTAGTAACAATCACGCGGTCAAATGGATTCTCCAGTAGTAGTAGTATAGGATCGTGTAGTGGTAGATTTCACTGTCCAAACATATGTGGCCATTTTCCAACGAAGGAAATAGGATAAGGTCGATATCGGCGTTTTAGAGACTGGATTCAAGGAGCATCATATTTTGAAAACATCGAAAATGCTATTTATTATAAGTTTTTTCCTAAAAGTAATTTGCACAGATTCACATATATGTTTTTTAAATGCACGTAAATTTCCTTACAAATACCATGATTTGTGGCCTAAGCAAAAAAGACAAAACCCTGGTCCTAATAAAACAATAAAAGGAAGGTCAATATTTATATATGTGATTGTCTTTTCTTGTTGGGGATTTATACTACACATTTATATCTGTATGCACTTTTTTTTACGCAATTTCTTGAGATGTATAAAATCAAGTTTCTGGCAAAAAAAAAAACACCCGCAAAAAAAAGTATATCTGGCCAAAAAAGATAAAGAGCGGCCTGGAGACCGGGCTACGACAACAGGCATTCTCGGGACAAGGCCAGCTAAACCCTCGTGTCATGCATGCTCCAATTTCTTCTGCATATACAATGTACTCCAGTCTCCGGTGCATATTTGCTACTCCCTCCGTTCGGAATTACTTGTCTCGGAAATGGATGTATCTAGAACTAAAATACCTCTAGATACATCCACTTCTGCGACAAGTAATTCCGAACGGAGGGAGTAGTACACTGGTCGTCCTGGATGTCTTCCTCTCCCTTCATCTCTTGGAGACTTGGGGCACTAAAAAAAGCATGATCTCCAATGCACTTTAGTTCTTTTCCACACTATGTGTGGGTCTGCTTATTTTCTTCCAAATGGAACGTACATGCATGATCTTGCTTTCATATAAATTATTGCACTTTTCCTTTTGTAACAAAAATATGACAATGTAGTGTGTGTGTCGCTCGAGGTTTTGTCTAACAACTTTTCAATTGTCAAAAGGAAGGACCTAACTTTCTTGAAATGAGGAAAAGCTGGCCCGGCTAATTGTCAAAAATACGAAATCCATTCGTCCAGCTATGGCACCATGCTCCATCAAGAACATTGAACACACATTCGTGCGTACAGCACTAAATATATGGGCGCACGCGGCAGAATATATAAAGCAAATAGGTGACACAGAGAAAATGCAAAAGGACATCCCACTCACCAAATAGGGCTGCTCACTAAGCTGTTTGATGATCAAAACGACAATAGTCCCCGCAAAAAATAAACGACAATAGAGGAAAAAACAAGGTACTCCAATGTTCACAACAGGTGACGTGTCGATACTTGCTTCAGCACTAGATTGCTTGTGAAATCAAGCTAGTTTTCTTTTACTATTTGCTGAGTTGGCCTTCTCAGCCATCTTGTTTGTACTTATCATTTGAAAAAAATCTATAAAAAGTATGCAGTAGAGTTATGCTGTTTCCTTCAAATAAATAGAAGCGTGGTGGATGTACATCATGGTCAAAGTAGAGGCGGCGTTCCTATCTTAGTACAAAGTTGGGTCATCTATTTTGGAACGGAGGGAGTAAGTACTATAGGTATTTCGTCCTTAAATACCAAATAGACTGCAGATAAAGCAACGTACAAATTGTCCTTGTCGTAAACAAATTATAGTACTACTAGTCTGCATCAACTCATTGGTTTCGAATGGTATACGTGCCAATTCAGCTCAGCTTACAAATGATCAAGTCATGATTGGGTTCTCCCTCGTGTGACAAAGACACATATGTGATAGAGACGTCGCTTAATAGATTCGTAAATTGTACTTGTGCGCACAAACGTCTTGATATATCTATCAGTCTCACAACTTATTGTGAAGTGTACGCTATTAACCAATTGGTGATTGTGCTGATAATCTTTTGCGGTGGATAATATGTACTCCCTCCGTCCGGAAATACTTGTCATCAGAATGGACAAAGATACACCCTTTTTTTGTCCATTCTGATGACAAGTATTTTCGGACGGAGGGAGTATGTTTTTGTTGGGCCGTGTCTTCATTTAGCCAAGACATGTCGAGTAGTGCTACTATCGTATAAATGAACCATAGTGACATTTAGCCTCTAGCGGAAATGTACCTGGAAAAGTTGAGGATGCAAGTATCCCACGTAGGTACATCCAAGCCAGTGTCACATCGTCGCACCGTAACTCGTACAACCACGAACCATGATGATTTCGTAATGATGGGCTCGAGAGAGGCTGATATCTATTGTGCGGAGCTGGCTTTGGTCGACCTGAGAGGTGCAGGTGCACGTGTGACTGGGAAATGGACACGAACTACTGATTCGCCTCCACGCACGTAGTTGTTACACCAAGCTTTCGGTAGCATAAGAAGCATGAAATCATGTGGTTTGCATGCATGTGTGTGGTGCGCCACTATTTGTGTCGTGTCGTCGTCATCTTCATCTTCTTATCTTTTTTAGGTACAGAGTACATATCCAACACTAGGATTGCATGGTGACTCAAAGTGTCACGCCTCGCTAGATAGTTTGGCCGTGGTCGCTTCTGGCCGTGTTATTGCTACATGTACATCCAACATGTCTTAAAATTACTTGTATGGGAGTGCGGTCAGCGACTGAATTGGGTTGCGCAATGAGCCACGTCGTATATCCATGATTGAGGATTTGGGGGACTGTCATCTCGGTACCGACCTCCCAATTAAGTCCTAACCTATCACCGTTAGCTGGAGAGCAGGAGAGGTTTAATTTCTAGGCAACGCGCTCGTGTGAGACTGACGGAGACCACAAATTTTCCTTCTTGCTTGAAGAATAAAGACAAGTAGTATAATGTACACTAGTAGAAAACGGGGCAATGGTCCAGCACATTAGTCCCCGTTCAGTCCAGAACCGGGACCAATGGGACATTGGACCCGGTTCGTGAGCCCAGGGGGCCAGCCGGGCCACGTGGGCCATTGGTCCCGGTTCGTTGGACCTTTTGGTCCCGGTTGGTGCGACGAACCAGGACCAATGGGTCTTGCTCCTGGCCCATCACCATTGGTCCCGGTTGGAGACTTGAACCGGGACCAAAGGCTCCCCTTTAGTCCCCGTTCATATCATCAACCGGGACCAATGATGTGCCTATATATACCCCCTCGTGTAAGAGCAGAGCATACTGCTCTGTTTTTTGTGGCCGAGAGGGGGAGAGGGCTTGGTGGTGCTCTAGCTCACCTCCTATGCACACAACGTGTTCGATGGAATGTCCGAGCCACACTAGTTAAGCTTTTCTCCGCTCGAAGCTCGAACTCGAAGCTCCATTTTCTCCGAGATTTGTCTAGGTTTAGCGGTCCGTCACGTCCCGTCCCCGTCTTCGCCGCCGTCGACCGCCCTCGCCGATGTCGTCACCGGCACCATCGTGGTGAGCCTCTTGTTATGTCCATGCTTTTCTTACTTTTATTATTGCTTGTTATTATTGCTTTAGATAGATATTTGTCTAATTTTATTATGTTTATTATTGCTTGTTATTATATAGTGCGATGGTTTTGATATCCGCCCACGTAAGCCCTCGTCCTGTCTACGATTCGGATGTGGTATATTATCTTTAATTTATAACTATTTGTTTTAGTGTTTATGACAATTATGCCGACCAACCTGACATGCATAGATGTTTGTATATGTCTAGGAGGTAGTTGAACCGGAAATTCCAACCGACCCTCTTGTGAAGAGGTTAAATTTAGTTGAAGAGGAAAACATTTCCTTGAAGAAAAAAATGAAAAAAATGGAGGAGGAGAAGATGGAATTGGAGTTGCCTGTTGCGGAAGTCGTCGATGATCACAAGATCAAGATGGACCCTATTGTCGAGAGGTTAAATTTAGTTGAAGAAGAAAACAATTTCTTGAAGGAAAAAATAAAAAAAATTGAGGACGAGAAGATGATATTGGAGTTGCATGTTGCGGATGTCGTCGATGATCACAAGATCAAGATGGATGCAATGCGGTTGAAGATTAGAAAGATTAGAAAATATGCCATTCATACCGAGGGTATCATTATGCCGTTGGATCAATTGTTACCTTGGTTGCGATTATGATCGCATTTGTTTTCGCATTGAAATGTTTTACATTGTTTCAATGTATGGTCAAAATTAATTAGATGCTCTGGAGAGCTATATGTTGTTAGATGAGAACTATGTATATACTTTGGTTTTAATGTGATGATGAACTTCTATTAATTTGGTCACTTAATTATCTATTTATGATGTTCTGTAATGGTTTTTGACACACTTAATTATATATAATGCACGCAGATGAACCGGCAATGGATGTACGGTGACAGACACACCTCCGAGTACATTAAGGGCGTGCATGAGTTTCTGAATGCGGCTGAGGCAAACAAGCAGAATAGTTTTATGTGTTGTCCATGCATTAAATGTGGGAATACAATGTCTTACTCTAACCGGAAAATCCTTCACTCCCACCTGCTTTACAAGGGTTTCATGCCACACTATAATGTTTGGACAAGGCACGGAGAAATAGGGGTTATGATGGAAGACGGCGAAGAAGAAGAGTACAATGAAAACTATGTGCCCCCTGAATACGGTGATGCTGCAATGGGGGGAGCTGGTGAAGATCAAGAGGAACCAGACGATGTGCCCAATGATGCTGCAACGGGTGAAGCTGCTGAAGATCAGGAGGAACCAGACGATGTGCCCGATGATGATGATCTCCGCCGGGGCATTGTCGATGCAAGGACGCAATGCGAAAGTCAAAAGGAGAAGCTGAAGTTCGATCGCATGTTAGAGGATCACAAAAAATGGTTGTACCCCAATTGCGAAGATGGCAACACAAAGCTCGGTACCGTACTGGAATTGCTTCAGTGGAAGGCAGAGAATGCTGTGGCTGACAAAGGATTTGAGAAGCTACTGAAAATATTGAAGAAGAAGCTTCCGAATGATAACGAATTGCCCGACAGTACATACGCAGCAAAGAAGGTCGTATGCCCTCTAGGATTGGAGGTGCAGAAGATACATGCATGCCCTAATGACTGCATCCTCTACCGCGGTGCATACAAGGATCTGAACGCATGCCCGGTATGCGGTGCATTGCAGAATAAGATGAGACGAGATGACCCTGGTGATGTTAACGGCGAGCCCGCCAGGAAGAGGCTTCCTCCGAAGGTGATGTGGCATGCTCATATAATACAATGGTTGATACGTCTGTTCAGAAACGGAGAGCATGCCAAGTTGATGCGATGGCACAGTGAGGACCATAATAAATACGGGAAGTTGAGAGCATCCGCTGACGGGTCGCAGTGGAGAAAAATCGAGAGAAAGTACTGGGAGGAGTTTGCAAAGGACCCAAGGAACATATGGTTTGCTTTAAGCGCGGATGGCATTAATCCTTTCGGGGAGCAGAGCAGCAATCACAGCACCTGGCCCGTGACGCTATGTATGTATAACCTTCGTCCTTGGATGTGCATGAAGCGGAAGTTCATTATGATGCCAGTTCTCATCCAAGGCCCTAAGCAACCCGGCAACGACATTGATGTGTACCTAAGGCCATTAGTTGAAGAACTTTTACAGCTGTGGAATGGAAACGGTGTACATGCGTGGGATGAGCTCAGAAAAAGGATATCACGCATGCACGCACTGTTTAGATGACACTAAAAGTATATACCTGGAGAAATGCAGGAAAAATGTGTACCTGGGCCATCGTCGATTTCTTTCGACCAACCATCAATGTTGAAAGAAAGGCAAGCATTTCAAAGGCGAGGCAGATCACCGGAAGAAGCCCGCCATGCGTACCGGTGATCACGTACTTGCTATGGGCAATGATTTACACGTAATCTTTGAAAAGGGCCCCGGCGCACTAGCTGTTCCGAATGACGCTGAGGGACACGCACCCATGTGGAAGAAGAAATCTATATTTTGGGACCTACCCTATTGGAAAGACCTAGAGGTCCGCTCTTCAATCGACGTGATGAACGTGACGAAGAACCTTTGCGTTAACCTGCTAGGCTTCTTGGGTGTGTATGGAAAGACAAAAGATACTCCTGAGGCACGGGAGGACCTGCAACGTTTGCACGAAAAATACGGCATGCCTCCGAAGCAGTATGAAGGTCCTGCCAGCTACGCTCTTACGAAAGAAGAGAAATAAATCTTCTTTGAATGCCTGCTCAGTATGAAGGTCCCGACTGGCTTCTCGTCGAATATAAAGGGAATAATAAATATGCCAGAGAAAAAGTGCCAGAACCTAAAGTCTCATGACTGCCACATGATTATGGCGCAACTGCTTCCGGTTGCATTGAGGGGGCTTCTACCGGAAAACATCCGATTACCCATTGTGAAGCTATGTGCATTCCTCAATGCAATCTCTCAGAAGGTGATCGATTCAGAAATCGTACCAAGGCTAAGAAGTGATGTGGCGCAATGTCTTGTCAGTTTCGAGCTGGTGTTCCCACCATCCTTCTTCAATATCATGACACACGTCCTAGTTCATCTAGTCGACGAGATTATCATTCTGGGCCCGTATTTCTACACAATATGTTCCCCTTTGAGAGGTTCATGGGAGTCCTAAAGAAATATGCCCGTAACCGCGCTAGGCCAGAAGGAAGCATCTCCATGGGCCATCAAACAGAGGATGTCATCGGTTTTTGTGTTGACTTCATTCCTGGCCTTAATAAGATAGGTCTCCCTAAATCGCGGTATGAGGGGAGACTGACTGGAAAAGGCACGCTTGGAAGGGACTCAATAATATGCAGGGACGGATATTCTTGGTCTCAAGCACACTACACAGTTCTACAGATCTCTACCTTGGTGACCCCGTATGTCGATGAACACAAGAACAGTCTGCGCTCCAAACACCCGGAGCAGTGCGACGACTGGATTACATGTGAACACATCAGGACTTTCAGCAGTTGGTTGGAAACACGTCTCAGAGTTGACAACACTGTTTGTGATGAGATGTACTTGTTGTCCAGAGGACCATCTTTGACTGTATTGATTTACAAAGGATACGAGATAAATGGGAATACATTTTACACGATTTTCCAAGATCAAAAGAGCACCAACCAAAACAGCGGTGTCCGCTTTGATGCAACAACCGAGTGGGGAAAGGACACATATTATGGTTACATAGTGGACATATAGGAACTTGACTACGGACATGATTTTAAGGTCCCTTTGTTTAAGTGCAAATGGGTCAATCTGTCAGGAGGCGGGGTACAGGTAGACCCACAGTACTGAATGACACCAGTGGATCTGAAAATTCTTTGGTACACTGACGAACCGTTCGTCCTAGCCAATGATGTGGCACATGTTATCTATGTGAAGGACATGTCTACCAGACCGAGAAAAAAAAAGATAAGGAAGCGAATACATCATACGATGAGCCAAAACGCCACATAGTTCTTTCAGGAAAAAGGGACATCCTGGGAGTGGAGGGCAAGACAGACATATTTGAAGATTATGAAAAGTTTCATGAAATTCCTCCCTTCAAAGTCAAGGCTGACCCAAGCATCCTGATAAACGATGAAGATTATCCATGGTTACAGCGCAATAAGCAAATGACACAAGCGAAGAAAAAGTGAAGACTTTTTTCCGCAACTATTATGATGATACCATGCCAACTTTGTAACAGACGAGTATGATACCATTGTCCGTTTTGTACATGCACATGCTATGCCAACTTTTTTAGAGTTCATTTGAAAACTATGAATTTAGGTCGAATTTTCTCTATAGGTGCATCTTTGTTTATTTTTTTGTAAGGTTAATCACAAACTTGTGATTCACACAAATTTCAAAGAATTCAAATTTTAACTATTCAAATTTGAAAACTAATGGCACTAACAGAAAGTTTATAATTAAAAAATAAAGCAAAAAAGCAAAAGAAATTAAATAATGCAGAAAACAAAACAAAAAATCTGGAAAAAATTAGGGCTCGCCCCTGGCCCATGACCATTAGTCCCGGTTTGGGCCACAAACCGGGACTAAAGGGTTAGTCTTGTTGCGCTCAAAGTTTAGTCCCACCTCGCCAATCGAAGGGCGCCAACACCGGTTTATAAGCCCGTCCCTCTCTCCCTTGTTGAGCTACTCTCAAAGTGAAAATAGATGCCCCATTACAGGGAATTTGACCTAAATTCGTAATGAATTTCTCTGAAATTCATAGAAATTGATTATGAATTTAGGTTGAATTCTCTCTATAGGCGCATCTATGTTCATTTTTTAGTAAAGTTAATCACAAACTTGTGATTCACACAAATTTTAAAAAATTCAAATTTTAACTATTCAAATGTAAAACTAATGGCACTAATAGAAAATTTATATTTTTTCTAAAACTAATGGCACTAACAGAAAGTTTATAATTTCGCTGACCTAAAAGCAAAAAGAATTAAAAAAATAAAGCAAAAAACAAAAGAAAATAAATAATGCAGAAAACAAAACAAAAAAGCTGGAAAAATAAAATAAAAATAGCAACAATAAGTAT
>LR738716.1:69036358-69063348 GCA_902687465.1 Secale cereale
AAGAAGAGGAGAGATAAATACGAAGAAGAAAAAAGAAGAAAAAGAAGAGGAGAAGAAGAAAGGAATAGAGGAGAAGAAGAGAAAATATTGTATTTTCTCTTCTTATCCTTTTTTTTTCTTTTTTTCTTCGATCTTCTCCTCTCGCTATTCCTTTCTTCTTCTCCTCTTTTTATTTCTTCTTCGTTTTCTTATGTTTTATCGGGTCTGTCGTCGTCGATATACCCCTCCCAATAACTTCAACACGAGGGGGGTGGTCAATATACGCCCTCCCCGATAATATTATTTTCCCATGTACGTATGTCGTGTCGATATAAACTCCCGATAACTTCAACACGTGGGGGGGGTCTATATACCCCCTCCCGATAACTTCAACACAGGGGGGTCGATATACCCCCTCCCGATAACTTCAACACAGGGGGGTCGATATACCCCCTCCCGATAACTTCAACACGTGGGGGGGGGGGGGTCTGTCGTCGTCGATATACCCCCTCCCCGATAACATTATTTTCCCGTGTATGTATCTCGTCGTTGTCGATATTACCCCCTCCTTGAAGCGTTCTCGAGGCCACCCCTAACCCTTGAAGCATTGTCGAGGCCACCCGAAACCCTAGAGAAGCAGCGTCGAGGCCACAAATTAATATATATGATTTCTTACTGTGATTAGCTAGCTAGTTCTACGTTTGCCATTAATATATCCATCTGTCATGTTTGAATAATAATTGCCATGTTGTAAATATTTGTAGAAACTATGGACGACACCCCCCGAGACGAAGCACAAGAAGCGATGTTGCTGGACATAATCGCAAACGGATGTGATGCCGCCTTATCGTTTCTCAACGACACCGATGAGCTGCTGGAAAGAGAGGATGAAGCAGGCTATGATTATGATGGCTCCGGTGACCCAATGCACAAGCAAGAAGTAGACAAGAAGGAGACCGTGATGACGGCTCCGGTGACCGAACCGAGTCTGGCCAGCAGGTATATATATTAGTTAAGCCTGTGCTGACTAGTTAATTGATGCATTCATTGTTTTGGTATGTACACATATTAATTAACTCTCGTCTTTGTTCTTTTTTCTAGCCCTACGGATCGAGCACATCTTCGGTAAGGAGACGAGGCCCGAAGAAAAAGTTGAGCTCAGATGAAAAGTTTGAGATCACAGAAATCGCGCGCACCGGCCAACCGATTGAACCCATCCGGACAAAGAATGCATTTGTTAATCAGTGCGGGGTTCTGGTTAGGGACAAGATCCCGATCAGCATCCAGCAATGGTTAAAGCCGGCTGCAGAAGACCCTCAGGTGTCTTATGTCACTGATATGCGGAAAGAAGATCTTTGGACTGAGCTGAAGTCAAATGTCACCCTACCGCCAGAGGATGATCCGACGAAGCCAGTTAAAGAGGAATTAATCAAGTCTTTTGCTCTTACGAAAATGGCAGACCTATTCAGGGGGTGGAAGAAACAACTGAATAAGTTTGCCCGTAAAAAAGAGACACCAGAATTCAAGGGCATATATGAGAAGATCAGAGATGACTGGCCCGCATTTGTGGCCTATAAGACATCGGAAAAGAGTAAGAAGATGTTGGCAACAAAGCAGAAAAATGCTGCGAAGAAGATGCATCACCATCGCACGGGGTCAGGTGGCTACCTCAGAGCCCGGCCTAAGTGAGCCAAAGCTGAGAATGATCTGCTTCAGAAAGGGATCGAACTAGAGACAATGAATTAGCCAGACCGTTGCCGGACTTGGTTCTTCGGGGCTGGCGGAACCTTGGACCCTGTATCAGGGTGGTGCATTTGGACGGACAAGCAATTGGAAATACCACTCAGGAAGATGCGGCAATATATCAAAGCAGTGCAGCAAGGGACGTTCGTTCCCGACAGAGAGAATGACGAGCTCACAATGGCCCTCGGGAATCCTGAGCACCCTAGACGGACACGAGGCATGCCAGGCTCCCTTCCGTGGAAGGCCGGGTTTCCGGACGCAGGCGGTTACAAATGCCACGAGAGGAGGAAGAAAGTGCAGCAGACCGAACTGCAGGCGCTGCAAGCCTGGGTACAAGCGATAGAGGAACGAGAAGCAAATCGCAGCAAAAGAACTGCCGAAGCTTCCCCCGAAGCTACCCCGCCATCTCAGCGGAGAAGCAGCGTGGCTTCCACCGAGCTGCTTCAGTCAGAGCATGTCTTGACGGCTCCTGCCAGCTATCCCGTGGATGCTATCACGGAGTCTCAAAATTGCCACCTTATGACGCAATGGATTAATATGAAGGTTAATGCGGCTGCTGGCTCTGTTTATCCTACTGGACCTGATGCAACTTTTCACTGTCAGCCAATTCCAGAAGGATATGCTAGGGTGATGGTGGATGAAATAACGGAGGGATTTGAGGACCTCCAGCTTGACCACCCTACCGGTGAAGGGGAGACTCGGCCGGGTTCTTCTCTGAAGACTCCATGCCAACGGCGGAAGGACCTCGTCAACATTCTGAACTAGACGCCTCCGCCTCCTCCTCCTCCTCCGGCGAGTCAGGGCACTCCGCCTCCTCCACCGCCTCCTCCTCAGGCGAGTGACGATCAGGGCACTCCGGCTCCTTCTCCGGCGCGTGGCGGCACTCCGCCTCCTTCTCCGCCTGCGTCGGCGCGCCCGAGCAGCCAGCCTCCTCCTTCTCCGCCTCGTCAGTAAGGGCGGAAGAGACCCGCCGCCGCTCCGGCTGCTCCAGCGCGTTGTAGTCCTTCTCCTCCGCCGCGTAAGCAAGGAAAGAAGACAGCCGCTTCGTCTGGTCTGTCGGCGTCTAGCAGTACAGCCAGAGGCAGGAGGCAATACAGATTCGGTCCTTCTCTCACGCCTCTAGAGAAGTTACCATACGAGAGGTCCGACAAGGAAAACACGAAGATCGCTGAAGGCGAAGTGAAGGACGGGCTTGAAGGGTTGAAAGCACAGAGACATCCACCTCCGGAGGAGAAGATAGATCCGGTGAAAGCAAAGCGCACACTGGCTGCCCTAAAGAAACCAGCGAAGTGTCCGCCGAAAGACAACTATGACCGCATTATTGAAAAGTCATTTCACGAAGTGAAGCGGTCGGGAAGTACTAGAAGTGATCAAAGGTTAGCAGAAGGACGAGCTGGAAAACAAATTGCCCAGCTCGGCGAACAAGTGGACCAATCGTGCCCCCCGCTCAAGGTGTCTAGCGACACCGTCGCTAATGATCCGAGGATGGTGCCCGATTATAGCAATCTTGGAGATTACCTGCCCGATAATGTACATTATGATTTCTTGGGGGTGCAGATACAAAGATACGAGTACGGGAAGCCTCTCGTCAAAGATGAAAGATCTCTATCAACGATGATGCAAAGATTGCATGATTGGTACTTGAAAATCTGCAGAGAGTCTGGGGGGAGGGATAGTATGTATGTGAGAGTTAAACCGGAGCATGACCTCGTTGGAATTGAACTGTTGCCTATTCCATTTGAGGAGTTCTATCAGTTTTTCAACCAATTGTCCCTCGATAAAGCAACGGTCACCTGCTACTGTCTGTAAGTAGTACTACTTTTGTCATTAAGTCTCTCTATATATCTCAGCTCTTTCATTGCATGTATTTATAATTATCCTTACTATATTATGCAGATTGAAAATCGTTGAATTGAAGAAAAGACAAGTCGGTGATATTGGGTTCATTAACACATATCTCATAGATGCAACTGAGGTTACATTGCGTGCCGCAGATACCGAGGCCAACTTGCTACGATCGTTGGTAGTAAATGAAAACAAAGATATAATACTCTTTCCTTACAACTTCAAGTGAGTGTTACTGTCTTGTGCATATTCGGTTTCCCTTATATATTAGTCAAGATTATAGTAATGTAATGGATGAGTTCATGCATGCGTGCGCAGCTTCCACTATATTCTCCTAGAGATTAAGCTTGAGCAGGGAGTAGTAACTGTCTTGGACTCTAAACGAAAAGATCCCAAGGAGTATGCGAACATGACTCAAATGCTCGAGAAGTAAGTTAAATCGATCATTATCCACCATGCATATCATCAACTTTGTTCATTTCTGATATCAAGTAATTGTTTTCTTTGTCTGGCAGGGTTTGGAGAAAATTCACCAAAAAAGCTCCGGGACTGTCGAAGAAGCTGGAATTTAGACACCCGAAAGTAAGTACTATATAGTACCATGTTCCGCGCATCTCCTATATTGATTCAAGCACTAGTTTCATCAATAACATTTGGCATTCTTGCTTATCACTTTGATTGACCTCTATTTCTTGTAAAGTGGTTGTGGTAGGAACAAGGGAATGATTTCTGTGGATACTACATTTGCGAGTCCATCCGCCACACGACCTGTGAGCGGGGCTACTTTGACGCACAATTTGTCCTGTGAGCGAGTCCATCCGCCAAAGCAATTAATAATATGGTGGTGGGTCTATTCTCATAACACCCCTTAAGACCTTATTCTCCTAACAAAAACCTTATTCTCATAACACCCCTCCCCTACTGACCTCCTAGCGCGGGAGCGCCCCTGCGGCCAGCGGCGAGCGGCATCCCCCTCCCTCCCCACCTCCTAGCGCGGGAGCGCCCCGGCGGCCGGCGGCATCCCCCTCCCTCCCCGCCTCCTAGCGCGGCAGCAGCCCGGCGGCCGGCGGCGTCCCCCTCCCCTCCCCGCCTCCTTGCGCGGAAGCGCCCCGACAGCCGGCGGCGACCCCCACCCCTCCCCGCCTTCTTTCGCGGCAGCGCTCCGGCGGCCGGCGGCGACCCCCACCCCTCCCCGCCTTCTTCCGCGGCCAGTAGCGCAGAGCGCGCGCCGAGCGGCCGGCGATGCAGTCCGTCGGCGAGGATTCTTCTGCGGCGGCGTTTAGGCAGCGACGCCGCCCCTCACCTTCGCCCCAACACCACCTGGGGGATCCGCCGCTGAAGCATCCAGCCCCGGTTATGCATGACAGGGGAAAGAGAACTGCAAGGATGCCTTCTCCATCGCAGTCGTCGTGGATGCGAACTGCAATGGAGCAAATCATAACAGTTATGCAGCCAAGGTACACGCGTGTCTTTGAAATATTTGGCCAGCAGATCAGAACGGATGATATAGCACCTCCACAAGCCAATGTTGAAACCCAGCAAGTTCGGCAAGTTCATGAGCAAACGATTCATCGACAAAGAGATAGTGGAATTCCACCCAGGCCGCCTACTGCGCACCAAAAGAATCGGAAGAAGAATCAAGGAGAGCCGCAAGCAACCAAAAAAGTAAAGTTCTCAACACTTCTGCCTCCTCGCGATCCTAAATTACACAGATCTGTTGTCACCCCTCCATGCCCAATAAACATTGGTGAGTTCCAAACACCATTAGAGAAAAAACAGTACACGCATGTAAGCATCCTTGCCTAACTACTGCAGTTCACTTACGCATTCTTTCAGCATGTGCATTCTCATTAACAAAAAAAAACATTCCATATTGTGTGTGCAGGATGAGAACATGTTCCAAGAACTTGTGCCTGTGAAAGGTATGCAATTCACATCACACGCTGCGGCGCGAGAATTCTACAACACGTATGCGAGGCATGCAGGCTTTGGCACACGCAAAAACGGCGGATACAGAACAAACAGATACATAGTGTGCTCAAAGGAAGGCAGAAGCAAAGAAACTGTCACTGATTATGACAGAAAGCGAGATAAAACATCAAAGAGGACTGGCTGCAAGGCGAGAATGAGATTGAAAAAAATCAAGGATGTGTTTGTGATAGCAGAGATTGAGCACAATCACAACCACATGATGATTGACAGCCCGGCTATGCTTCTGCACATGCACTCGCATAAGACGGATGATCCGTTACTTGATAAACTAGTGAAGGACATGCAGAGCGACAACCTGACGCACATGAAGATGATGTCAACCCTGCCAAGGATGTCAGGAGGGCTGCACTTTATGGGGCGCACCAGCCGTGACTGGGTGAACAGGTACGTTCACTAAACAAAAAAAAATATCTCGTCTATTTCATGCAGTTCGCTTGTGCATTTTCTGTATGTCTCTAATGCTGTAAGTATATTATTATTTCGAACTGCAGGAAGCACCAATTCGCGAGGGAGGAAACAGAAGATGATGTGAAGAAACTCCTGGCTTTCTTTGAGAAGATGCAGCAAATAAACCCGGAGTTCTTCTATGATTACGACAAAGATGTCGATAACCGTGTGCGAAACATATTTTGGGCGAACGCGAGCTGCAGGGGATCGTACGAAGATTTTGGAGGTTGTGTCACATTTGACACGACCTACAAGACCAACAAGTTCCACATGCCTCTGGCCGTCTTCGTTGGAGTCAACCACCACCTCCAAAGTACAATATTCGCTGTGGCTCTCATCAGAGACGAAACAATACCGACTTTCGAGTGGGTGTTCCGGACGTTCTTGCGTTGCATGAACAACAAGCGGCCAATCGGCATACTCACAGGTATGCTGAAAAAAGAATGAGTTTAAATAACAATGTAGTTTACTGCCAAGTTTTGTAGTCCATTTCTTCCATCCAATGAAAAAAATAAGAAAAAAGCAGAAAAAGGATATGCAGTTCTCTCAATAACTCACTGCTTGATTTTTTCAAAAAAACATGCAGATCAATGCCCCTCCATGGATGCCGCAATAAAAAGTACGCTAATAGGCACGCTGCACAAGTTATGTCGTTGGCATATACTGAAAAAATACAAGGATCACCTGTCCTTGTTGTACAAAGCATATGAGACATTCAAGGATGAGCTGACCTCCGTTCTCAACCACCCGCTGATGCCATCAGAGTTTGTACGCGCTTGGCATGAGCTCATGGACAAGTATAACCTGCAAAATGATGAGATTATGAAGGCGCTCTAGACAGACCAAAAAGAATGGATATCAGCTTACTACAAGGAGGTGTTCTGTGCACGGATGACGTCGACACAGAGAAGTGAAAGCATGAACCGGATCTTGAAGAGGAACTTTGTCAAGGAAAGACACGACCTACACATCTTTGCATCGCAGGTGGACAGGTGCATCCAGACAAGGAAGGGTGTCGAGCACGCGGAGACCATAGCTAACGAGGTATATAACCAGAGCAAAGTTTTTAAGCTGGATGAGCAATTAATAAAACACTACTCGCTTTCTTGATTTTTGTTGTGAAAAACAACTACTTAACTAGTTTTCTTTGTTTCACAGACGGAAATAAAGACTACTACTCAGTTTGGTTTCGAGGTTCAGCTCTCAAAGATTTACACCAGGGCGGTATTTGCTGACTTCAAGCAAACGCACTACCGCAGCACTGCATTCAGATCAGAGTAGTCCCCTGACAACCAGACGAAATATTTGGTGCGCCACTACAACCGGTCTGATGCTTTTGATTGGGCAAGACACGAGTTCCAGGTTGTTGCTGATGTGACGAACGGTATCTACGAATGCGAATGCAAGGTGTGGACACACACAGGTCAGTGAGACAGGAAACAAAAAATAAGCACACAGAAAACATAATGAAGTTCACTTACTGCTGGCAGCAAAAAAAAAGATGAAAAACAAAAAAAAAACTTAGTAAAGTTCACTAGAACAGGAGACCCAGGACCTATTTATAATGCAGTTCACAAAACCAAAAATTTAAAAAATGTTGCATATTTATGTGAAGTTTGCTGACATGAATAACCAAAAAAATTCTTTTGCTGCAGGCCTGTTCTGCGTGCACATCATTTGCATGTTGGATCAGCTGCGGGTGGACAAGATACCTGAAGAGTACATATTGAAGAGATACACACGGAACACACGCCAAAATCCAACTTTTGACCGCAGAGACTATGAGCAAACTGCTCCAGATGGGAGTTCGATGTTCTGCCGTAGGAGACTACTTGCACAAAACAGCAATGGACCTGATACGTCCAAAACGTATCTATAATTTCTGCTTGCTCCATGCCTCTTTTGGGTGATATTGCTATGATATTTATACACTTCCATACACTTTTTATCATATTTGGACTAACCTATTATCTCAGTGCACCCCAGTGCCAGTTTCTGTTTTCTGCTGTTTTTGTATTTCACGTTTTCCCATTACGAAAACTGCCAGAAAAATCCCGGAAAAATTATATAAAAAATCAGCGTTCCAGAAGATTCCCGGCACCCGAAGTAGAGCCGGAGGGGGGCCACCAGGGCTCCAGGCGCCCTGGTGGCGCGGCCCCCCAGGCCTCCGCTGATGCCCCCCCTTTGGCATATATTTATATCGTGTCCCGAAACCCTCGAGACGGGGAACCCTTTTTCGCGATCTCATCTTTGTTCCGCCGCCGCCACGCTTCCAAGATCGGGAGCACCAGGAGAACTCTTCCCGGCACCCTGCCGGAGGGGAGGATCACCACCGGGAGCTTCTCCACCACCATGGACGCCTCCCGGATGAGTTGTGAGTAGTCTCCCTTGGACCATGGGTCCATGACCAGTAGCTATGTGATGTTCTCCTCCCGTTCTTGTGATTCACTAATTAGTCATCGTGAGCTGCCCTACATGATCGAGGCACATGTGTAATCCTTATGCTGTTGCTATGAGGAGTTTGCTGGGATCCGATGGATTGTGAGATTATGTTCAGATTGTGTTTGAGTAATATATTTGATTCACCTCTTTTATATTTATGTTCGTAAGTAATTCTTGCATGTTCTCCGTTGTTATTTATTGCTTTGGACAAGTAGTAGGTAGTGACTCCAAGAGGGAACGTTATGCTTGATTGTGGGTTCATGCCCCTCGATGACTAGCTTGAGTGACAGAAACATGAGTCTAGGGGATGTGTTGTTGCCACAAGGGGGAAAACAACGGTGCTTGTGCCCGCGGGTGCAAGGATTGTTTACTTTACGCAAAGTTCTTTTAATGCAGTTGTCTGTTGCTTTGAGTTTACACTATGGGTGGGACTCGCAACTTAATACCAGCGAGATGTTCTGGATAGATATCTCAAGGTGGATGATTAGTAGTAGATGCAGATGGATTTCGGTCTACTTGCCTTGGCGTACCGCCCATGCTTTGAACCTCTACCTTTCTTGCAACATAGTTAGCATTGGTTTGCGCTCATAATTCTGTCAATTGCCCAGCTGTAATTCGTTTACCTCACATAGCTGTTTTATCGTCTTTTGGGAGAGAGACACACTAGTGAACATCATGGGACCCCGGTCCATATTACCATCACTGATCACATCCGCTATTTCCTTTACGCTTTTACTTACTATTTGCAGCAATACCTATCACTATTATCACTTGCGTTTGATCCTTTGTAAACGACAAGGCCGGAGGGATTGACAACCTCTCTGTACTCGTTGGGAGCAAAGTTATTTGTATCTGTGTGCAGGTCCACGTTGATTGCTAAATATCTGGCGCCGTTAGCATTTGACACCTTCTTGTTGAAACTGGGAGTCTCATGGGAAATCGATCCTTGGTATCTTTGCCAAGGGAAAACTTCCGCTACACTGCATCTCAAACCTTCCACTTGGGGTAACCAACGAGGGGCGAGAAGCCATCAAGCAAAGTTTTCTGGCGCCGTCGTCGGGGACTCCACTCTTCAAGATAGGGGAGTTGCACGCTATCTTTTACCTTTGCTTTTTAGTCTTGTTAGTTTACCTTTCAGTTTTTGCTTTAGTATCTTTTATCAAAAATCACAAAAATAGTTATCTCATTCTTTAGTTGTCATTATGTCGGGTCCTTTTGTCTTTGGCGAGGCAGAAGTTCTCACCTTTAAACAAAGAGGTGGGGAAAGTCTAAAAGATGCTTGGTATAGAATTAATGATTCTCAAAAAAGAGCCACCAAGAAGCAATTTACTACTATCCTGCTTAGAAATTTTTATGTTGGAATTACTTCTTGGAATAGGTTTATTCTAGATACTGCTATCAATGGAAATTTCCTAGAGGCCCCAGTTTGGGAGTCTCTTAGTATTATTGAAAATCTTGTTGGGAATCCCCCTATTGTTAGCATTCAAGAGGACATCACCCTAGCTCACATTATGAAAAAACTAGAAAAGATAGAGCTAGAGATGCCAAGCATTAATAAGATGAACGAGTTGGATCGTAAGATCCAAGGGAATTTGAATAGGCTTGATAGCTCCATGCATAAAATTTTCAAAACTTTGGAGACCATCAAATCCCATGACTTGGACTCTTCTAGGATAGACAAGATTGAGGAAATCTTTGATACTTTAGGAACTACTTGAAGGAAATATGCCCTAGAGGCAATAATAAAGTTGTTATTTATATTTCCTTATATCATGATGAATGTTTATTATTCATGCTAGAATTGTATTAACCGGAAACTTAGTACATGTGTGAATACATAGACAAAACAGAGTGTCCCTAGTATGCCTCTACTAGACTAGCTCATTGATCAAAGATGGTTATGTTTCCTAGCCATACACATGAGTTGTCATTTGATCAGCGGGATCACATCATTAGGAGAATGATGTGATGGACAAGACCCATCCGTTAGCATAGCACTATGATCGTTTAGTTTTACTGCTATTGCTTTCTTCATGACTTATACATGTTCCTATGACTATGAGATTATGCAACTCCCGAATACCATAGGAACACCTTGTGTGCTATCAAACGTCACAACGTAACTGGGTGATCATAAAGATGCTCTACAGGTGTCTCCGAAAGTATTCGTGGTGTTGGCATAGATCAAGATTAGGATTTGTCACTCCGAGTGTCGGAGAGGTATCTCTGGGCCCTCTCGGTAACACACATCACAATAAGCCTTGCAAGCAAAAGACTAATGAGTTAGTCACGAGATGATGTGTTACGGAACGAGTAAAGAGACTTGCCGGTAACAAGATTGAACTAGGTATGGAGATACCGACGATCGAATCTCGGGCAAGTAACATACCGATGACAAAAGGAACAACGTATGTTGTTATGCGGTTTTGACCGATAAAAGATCTTCGTAGAATATGTAGGAGCCAATATGAACATCCAGGTTCCTCTATTGGTTATTGACCGGAGATGAGTCTCGGTCATGTCTACATAGTTCTCGAACCCGTAGGGTCCGCACGCTTAACGTTTGATGACGATCGGTATTATGAGTTTATGAGTTTTGATGTACCGAAGGTAGTTCGGAGTCCCAGATGAGATCACGGACATGACGAGGAGTCTCGGAATGTCCGAGACATAAAGATTGATATATTGGACGACTATATTCGGACACCGGAAGTGTTCCGGAAAAGTTTCGGATTTAACGGGATTGCCGGAGGGGGTTACCGGAACCCCCTACGAGGGGGGATGGTCCATAGTGGGCCTTAAGGAAAGGAGAGAGGCAGCCCATAGAGGCTGGCCGGCGCCCCACCTAGGGATCCTAGTTGGACTAGGATTGGGGGGGCGCCACCTCTCCCTCTTTTCCTTTCCCTCTCTTCCTTCTTTGGTAGTTCCTACTAGGAATAGGATTGCAATCCTATTCCTAGTAGGATTGCACCCTAGCCGCACCATAGGAGGGCTGGCCGGCCTCCCCCCTTGCTCCTTTATATACGGGGGCAGGGGGGCTCCCAAAGACACACAAGTTGAATTGTTCCAGCCGTGTGCGGTGCCCCTCTCCACAGAAACACACCTCGGTCATACCGTTGCAGTGCTTAGGCGAAGCCCTGCGCCGGTGAATACATCATATCCGTCACCACACCGTCGTGCTGACGAAACTCTCCCGTGAAGCTCAACTGGATCAAGAGCTCGTGGGACGTCATCAAGCTGAACGTGTGCTGAACGCGGAGGTGCCGTACGTTCGGTGCTTGATCGGTTGAATCGCGAAGAAGTTCGACTACATGAACCGCGTCACTTGACGCTTCCGCTTCCGGTCTACGAGGGTACGTAGACACACTCTTCCCTCTCGTTGCTATGCATCTGGTAGATAGATCTTGCGTGATCGTAGGAAAATTTTAAAATACTACGTTCCCCAACAGTGGCATCATGAGCCAGGTCTATGCGTAGATGATATGCACGAGTAGAACACAATGAGTTGTGGGCGATACTAGTCATACTGCTTACCAGCATGTCATACTTTGCTTCGGCGGTATTGTGAGATGAAGCGGCCCGGACCGACATTACGCGTACGCTTACGCGAGACTGGTTCCACCGTTACGAGCACTCGTTGCTTAAAGGTGACTGGCGGGTGTCTGTCTCTCTCACTTTAGCTGAATCAAGTGTGGCTACGCCCGGTCCTTGTGAAGGTTAAAACAGCACATACTTGACGAAACATCGTTGTGGTTTTGTATGCGTAGGTAAGAACGGTTCTTGCTAAGCCCGTAGCAGCCACGTAAAACTTGCAACAACAAAGTAGAGGACGTCTAACTTGTTTTTGCAGGGCATGTTGTGATGTGATATGGTCAAGACATGATGAGTTATACGGATTTGTATGAGATGATCATGTTTTGTAATGTTATCGGCAACTGGCAGGAGCCATATGGTTGTCGCTTTATTGTATGAAATGCAATCGCCATGTAATTGCTTTACTTTATCACTAAGCGGTAGCGATAGTCGTAGAAGCAATAGTTGGCGAGACGACAACGATGCTACGATGGAGATCAAGGTGTCGCGCCGGTGACGAAGGTGATCATGAAGGTGCTTTAGAGATGGAGATCAAAAGCACAAGATGATGATGGCCATATCATGTCACATATTTTGATTGCATGTGATGTTTATCTTATTATGCTTCTTATTTTGCTTAGAACGACGGTAGCATTATAAGATGATCCCTTACTAAATTTCAAGGTATAAGTGTTCTCCCTGAGTATGCACCGTTGCGAAAGTTCGTCGTGCCGAGACACCACGTGATGATCGGGTGTGATAAGCTCTACGTTCAAATACAACGGGTGTAAGCCAGTTTTTGCACACGCAGAATACTCGGGTTAAACTTGACGAGCCTGGCATATGCAGATATGGCCTCGGAACACTGGAGACCGAAAGGTCGAGCGTGAATCATATAGTAGATATGATCAACATAAGATGTTCACCATTGAAAATACTACATCTCACGTGATGATCGGACATGGTTTAGTTGATTTGGATCACGTGATCATTTAGATGACCGGAGGGATGTCTATCTAAGTGGGAGTTCTTAAGTAATATGATTAAATTGAACTTTAATTTATCATGAACTTAGTCCTGGTAGTATTAGCATATCTATGTTGTAGATCAATAGCTCGCGATGCTGCTCCCCGTTTATTGTTTATATGTTCCTAGAGAAAAACTAAAGTTGAAAGATGTTAGTAGCAATGATGCGCAATTATTCCGTGATCTGAGGATTATCCTCATTGCTGCACAGAGAATTATGTCCTTGATGCACCGCTAGGTGACATACCTATTGCATGAGCAGATGTAGACGTTATGAACGTTTTGACAAAAGCTCGGTATGATGACTACTTGATAGTTTAAGTGCACCATGCTTTATGGCTTAGAACCGGGACTTCAAAAACGTTTTGAACGCCACGGAGCATATAAGATGTTCCAAGAGTTGAAATTAGTATTTCATACTCATGCCCGTGTCGAGAGGTATAAGACTTCTGACAGTACTTTGCCTACAAGATGGAGGAGAATAGCTCAACCAGTGAGCATGTGCTCAGATTGTCTGGGTAGTACAATTGCTTGAATCAAGTGAGAGTTAATCTTCCAGATAAGATAGTAATTGACAAAGTTCTCTAGACACTATCACCAAGTTAGTAGAACTTCGTGATGAACTATAATATGCAAGGGATGACGAAAGTAATTCCCGAACTCTTCACGATGCTGAAGTCGGCGAAGGTAGAAATCATGAAAAAGCATCAAGTGTTGATGGTTAACAAGACCACTTGTTTCAAGTAAAGGGCAAAGGGATAGAAGGGGAACTTCAAGAAGAATGACAAGCAAGTTGTCACTCCCGTGAAGAAACCCAAAGCTAAAACTCAAGCCTGAAACTAAGTGCTTCTACTGCAAAGGAAATGGTCACTGGAAGTGGAACTGCCCTAGATACTTGGCGGATAAGAAGGATGGCAAAGTGAACAAAGGTATATTTTGATATACAGATTATTGATGTGTACTTTACTAGTGTTCATAGCAACCCCTGGGTATTTGATACCGGTTCAGTTGCTAAAATTAGTAACTCGAAACGAGAATTGCAGAATGAACAGAGACTAGTTAAAGGTGAAGTGACGATGTGTGTTGGAAGTGGTTCCAAGATTGATGTGATCATCATCGCACACTCCCTATACTTTCGGGATTAGTGTAAAACATAAATAAATGTTATTTGGCATTTGCGTTGAGCATGAATATGATTTGATCATATTTGTTGCAATACGGTTATTCATTTAAAGTCATAGAATAATTGTTATTCTGTTTACATGAATAAAACCTTCGATGGTCATACACCCAATGAAAATAGTTTGTTGGATCTCGATCGTGGTGATACACATATTCATAATATTGAAGCCAAAAGATGCAAGGTTAATAATGATAGTGCAACTTATTTGTGGCACTGCTGTTTAGGTCATAATGGTGTAAAGCGCATGAAGAAACTCCATAGTGATGGACTTTTGGAATCACTTGATTATGAATCACTTGGTGCTTGCGAACCATGCCTCATGGGCAAGATGACTAAAACTCCGTTCTCCGGAACAATGGAGCGAGCAACAGATTTGTTGGAGATCATACATACAGATGTATGTGGACCAATGAGTGTTGAAGCTCGCGGCGGGTATCGTTATTTTCTGACCTTCACTGAAGATTTGAGCAGATATGGGTATATCTACTTAATGAAGCACAAGTCTAAAACATTTGAAAAGTTCAAAGAATTTCAGAGTGAAGTGGAGAATCATCGTAACAAGAAAATAAGAGTTTCTACGATATGATCGTAGAGGTAAAATATTTGAGTTAGCGAGTTTGGCCTTCAGTAAAAACAATGTGAAATAGTTTCACTACTCACGCCACCTGGAACACCATAGTGTAATGGTGTGTCCGAACGTCATAACCGTACTTTATTAGATATGGTGCGATCGATGATGTCTCTTATCGATCTACCACTATCGCTTTTGGGGTTATGCATTAGAGACAGCTACATTCACGTTAAATAGGGCACCATCTAAATCCGTGGAGATGACACCGTATGAACTGTGGTTTGACGAGAAACCTAGGTTGTCATTTCTTTAAGTTTGGGACTGCGATGCTTATGTGAAAAAGTTTCAACATGATAAGCTCGAACCCAAATCGGAGAAGTAAATCTTCATAGGATACCCAAAAGAAACTGTTGGGTACACCTTCTATCACAGATCCGAAGGCAAGGTCTTTATTGCTAAGAGTGGATCCTTTCTAGAGAAGGAGTTTCTCTCGAAAGAAGTGACTGGGAGGAAAGTAGAACTTGATGAGGTAATTGTACCTTCTCCCGAATTGGAAAGTGGAACATCACGGAAACTAGTTCGAGTGATTCCTACACCAATTAGTGAGGAAGCTAATGATGATGATCATGAAACTTCAGATCAAGTTTCTGCTGAACGTCGTAGATCAACCAGAGTACGTTCCGCACCAGAGTGGTACGGCAACCCAGTTCTGGAAATCATGATACTAGACCATGATGAACCTGCGAACTATGAGGAAGCGATGATGAGCCTAGATTCCGCAAAATGGCTTGAAGCCATGAAATCTGAGATGGATCCATGTATGAGAACAAAGTGTGGACTTTGGTTGACTTGCCCGATGATCGGCAAGCCATCGAAAATAAATGGATCTTCAAGAGGAAGACCGACGCTGACGGTAATGTTACTGTTTACAAAGCTCGACTTGTTGCGAAATGTTTTTGACAAGTTCAAGGAGTTGACTACGATGAGACTTTCTCACCCGTAGCGATGCTTAAGTCTGTCCGAATCATGTTAGCAATTGCCGCATTTATGAAATCTGGCAAATGGATAACAAAACTGCATTCTTTAATGGATTTATTAAAGAAGAATTGTATATGATGCAACCAAAAGGTTTTGTCAATCCTAAAGGTGCTAACAAAATGTGCAAGCTCCAGCGATCCATCTATGGACTGGTGCAAGCATCTCGGAGTTGGAATATACGCTTTGATAAGTTGATCAAAGCATATAGAATTATACAGACTTGCGGTGAAGCCTGTATTTACAAGAAGTGAGTGGGAGCACTACAACCTTTCTGATAAGTATATGTGAATGACATATTGTCGATCGGAAATAATGTAGAATTTTCTGGAAAGCATAAAGGAGTGTTTGAAAGGAGTTTTTCAAAGAAAGACCTTGGTGAAGCTGCTTACATATTGGGCATCAAGATCTATAGAGATAGATTAAGACGCTTGATAAGACTTTCGACGAGTACATACCTTGATAAGATTTTGAAGTATTTCAAAATGGATCAGTCAAAGAAGGAGTTCTTGCGTGACTTGTAAGGTGTGAAGTTGAGTAAGACTCAAAGCCAGACCACGGCAGAAAAATATAGAGAGAATGAAAGTCATTCCCTATGCCTCAGCCATAGGTTCTATAAAGTATGCCATGTTGTGTACCTTGCCATGAGTTTGTCAAGGGGCTACAATAGTGATCCAGGAGTAGATCACTGTACAGCGGTCAAAATTATCCTTAGTAACTGGATGACTAAGGAAATGTTTCTCGATTATGGAGGTGATAAAGAGTTCGTCGTAAAGGGTTACGCCGATGCAAGCTTTGACACTAAATCCAGATGACTCTAAGTATCAATCTGGATGTGTATTGAAAGTGGGAGCAATTAGCTAGAGTAGCTCCATGCAGAGCATTGTAGACATAGAAATTTGCGAAATACATACGGATCTGAATGTGACAGACCCATTGACTAAACTTCTCTCACAAGCAAAACATGATCACACCTTATTACTCTTGGGTATTAATCACATAGCGATGTGAACTAGATTATTGACTCTAGTAAACCCTTTGGGTGTTGGTCACATGGCGATGTGAACTATGGGTGTTATTCACATAACGATGTGAACTATCGGTATTAAATCACATGGCGATGTGAGCTAGATTATTGACTCTAGTGCAAGTGGGAGACTGAAGGAAATATGCCCTAGAGGCAATAATAAAGTTGTTATTTATATTTCCTTATATCATTATAAATGTTTATTATTCATGCTAGAATTGTATTAACCGGAAACTTAGTACATGTGTGAATACATAGACAAAACAGAGTGTCCCTAGTATGCCTCTACTAGACTAGCTCATTGATCAAAGATGGTTATGTTTCCTAGCCATAGACATGAGTTGTCATTTGATCAACGGGATCACATCATTAGGAGAATGATGTGATGGACAAGACCCATCCGTTAGCATAGCACTATGATCGTTTAGTTTTACTGCTATTGCTTTCTTCATGACTTATACATGTTCCTATGACTATGAGATTATGCAACTCCCGAATACCATAGGAACACCTTGTGTGCTATCAAACGTCACAACGTAACTGGGTGATCATAAAGATGCTCTACAGGTGTCTCCGAAAGTATTCGTGGTGTTGGCATAGATCAAGATTAGGATTTGTCACTCAGAGTGTCGGAGAGGTATCTCTGGGCCCTCTCGGTAACACACATCACAATAAGCCTTGCAAGCAAAAGACTAATGAGTTAGTCACGAGATGATGTGTTACGGAACGAGTAAAGAGACTTGCCGGTAACAAGATTGAACTAGGTATGGAGATACCGACGATCGAATCTCGGGCAAGTAACATACCGATGACAAAAGGAACAACGTATGTTGTTATGCGGTTTTGACCGATAAAAGATCTTCGTAGAATATGTAGGAGCCAATATGAACATCCAGGTTCCTCTATTGGTTATTGACCGGAGATGAGTCTCGGTCATGTCTACATAGTTCTCGAACCCGTAGGGTCCGCACGCTTAACGTTTGATGACGATCGGTATTATGAGTTTATGAGTTTTGATGTAACGAAGGTAGTTCGGAGTCCCGGATGAGATCACGGACATGACGAGGAGTCTCGTAATGTCCGAGACATAAAGATTGATATATTGGACGACTATATTCGGACACCGGAAGTGCTCCGGAAAAGTTTCGGATTTAACGGGATTGCCGGAGGGGGTTACCGGAACCCCCTACGACGGGGGATGGTCCATAGTGGGCCTTAAGGAAAGGAGAGAGGCAGCCCATAGAGGCTGGCCGGCGCCCCACCTAGGGATCCTAGTTGGACTAGGATTGGGGGGCGCCACCTTTCCCTCTTTTCCTTTCCCTCTCTTCCTTCTTTGGTAGTTCCTACTAGGAATAGGATTGCAATCCTATTCCTAGTAGGGTTGCACCCTAGCCGCACCATAGGAGGGCCGGCCGGCCTCCCCCCTTGCTCCTTTATATACGGGGGCAGGGGGGCACCCAAAGACACACAAGTTGAATTGTTCCAGCCGTGTGCGGTGCCCCTCTCCACAGAAACACACCTCGGTCATACCGTTGCAGTGCTTAGGCGAAGCCCTGCGCCGGTGAATACATCATATCCGTCACCACGCCGTCGTGCTGACGAAACTCTCCCGTGAAGCTCAACTGGATCAAGAGCACGTGGGACGTCATCAAGCTGAACCTGTGCTGAACGCGGAGGTGCCGTACGTTCGGTGCTTGATCGGTTGAATCGCGAAGAAGTTCGACTACATCAACCGCGTCACTTGACGCTTCCGCTTCCGGTCTACGAGGGTACGTAGACACACTCTTCCCTCTCGTTGCTATGCATCTGGTAGATAGATCTTGCGTGATCGTAGGAAAATTTTAAAATACTACGTTCCCCAACACTACTTTCTCCTCAATCAAAACCAAAAAGGTAGAAACTTCGGCAAAGAAGGAGCCTAAGTTCGTTCACGTTCCAAAGGCTCCCCGTTCTAAAAGTAATCCATCTATTGCCAAAGGGGTTGAAATTGTAAAGACTTTGGAAGAAACACCTCTCTTTGATGAATTTATAAATGAATCTTCCCTTGACTTTTATCCTTTTGGTCTTCCCCCTAGAAGTATCTCTATGAGGCCTTTATTTGAAAGTCCTCTTAAGATTAGTTGTACTATTGAAGAGCTTTTTGATGATCTTGATGATGGTTCAATTGATACAATTTGATCTCTTTGCATTATGCCTAGCTTAAAGGCATAAAAGAAAGTGCTTTTGAGAGGCAGCCCACATGAATAAAAAAATTATTTTGCTTTTGTTGTGTCTTGATGTTGTTACTACAGTAGCATCATCATTGTATCTTTACTTTTCAATTTTGTGCCAAGTGTAGCCTCTGATTGCAAGAAAGTTCAAAAGTTGTGACGTGCTGTCGAGGAAACAAATTCTGTCCTTGGATAGAAAAATTCGTATAAAATCACCAGATCATCTTTTTGGTCTGAATTTTTTCGACAGCGTGCTCTATACAATTGTATTTCGTGTGCCTGTTCTGAGTTTTTTTGATTAGAGTTGCAGAAGTGCCCCGAAAAAATCATTTACTACCTGCTGTTCTGTTTTTCACAGATTCTGTCCTGTTTTGCCTTTCCTTCATTTTGCAAACCTTGAGCTTGCTTTTTCTTTGCAAAAACCTTTTGTCAATCTTGAGAAACAGTAGACCTTCAATAATATCCTTATTTCCAGCAAGGAACAATTATTTTATTATGGGTACTAAGCTCGCTAATCAGATTATGATGAGTTATGTATGAAGGGAGTTTTCAAGTGTGCGAGGGAAGATGATAAACAGATTCAGGAGTGTCAAGCGCTCAAGCTTGGGGATGCCCCCGTGCACCCCCAAGAAATATTCAAGGAGACTCAAGCATCTAAGCTTGGGGATGCCCCCGTGCATCCCCTTCTCCATCAACATTATCAGTTCGTCTTTCGTTCCACTATATTTTTATCACTTCATGTGTTATGTGCTATGCTTGGAGCGTCTTGCTTTTAGTTTTCCTTTTTAGTTTTTCTTTAGCTTTTCATAACGAGTCGGAACTCAGCTTTCTTTATGTGGGAGAGAAACACGCTCCACTTCTACCTAGAACATAACATAGAATTTTCATGTCTATCTTTGTTGTGTGTGTTCTTTGTCTTTCAATAGCTACTATCATGTTCAGCTCTTAGTTTTCATGCTTATCTTTTTTAAAGAGCTTTTGTTTAGTTGGTTGCTTGAACTCTCTTTAGTTATCATGATTATCTTATTAAGAGAGTTTGCTTCCGTTGCATTGGTTGGTATGTCTATGATAAAGATGCTACGTGCATAATGGTGCTTAGTAGTTCATGTTTTCTTATGGTTAGTCTCAAATAGCTGGGGGGTTCCCAATGTGTTATTGGAGTACCAACATGATTTGTTTGCCTATGATGTGGTATGGTTTAGTAATATCTTCCTTCAAGAATTTATTTCGATTGACTTGCCGTATGCTCACGCATATTTAAGACTGTAAAGAAAGTCTGTCAAGCCTTGATGATCTTTTGTTTCTGAGTAGCGATAAAACTACCATGCCTGATTCAATGTTGCTTTGTCGCTCTGCATGATTATGACGTCATTGCTCTCTTAGTTGGTCGCTCCCAGTCTTTTGCTAACCTCCACCTGTACTAAGCGGACTGACTGCTTGTGCATCCAAATTCTTTTAAACCAGTTATGCCATATGAGTCCACCATACCTTCCTACATGGTATTTACCTACCATTCCTAACGGAGACTTGCATGTACCATCTCGAAATTATTCAAAAAAAAAGCATTCCTATTTTGTGCCTCTGTTTTTAGTTCATGAGGAAGTAGTAGTTAATTCATGATCTTTTTAAGTTGGACAAGCTTCACCCCGGGATTGCATGTCTAATGTGCAAACCCATAATACGAGAAGGAACTGGCAAAGAGTGCGCCCGGCTCAAAATTAATATAACAAACAAACCCTCCTTCACGCTTTGTTCATGAGAAATCAGGAAACTTTGGCAGTGATAAACAAAGGAGATTAAGAGGATGTGATCGTCCTCATTCGGGAGCCGTTCCTCGAAACTTGTCCATCTCAAGAAGTGATTGAGTTGTCTGCTAGCATTCGTTGACGGAACATGCATAATCTAAAAATAATAATTATTACTTCTGTTTTAAAACCAAGAGCTCTGGTACATGTTTTGTCTTTGTTTCCGACTACGGGTTTTCAACCTTGCCAACAAAAGCCACGGTTCGAGAGTCTCCACCTTCTTTTAAAGCACCAACTACTGAGAGCATGATTGTCATTCTGAGTGTAATGTGCATTGTCCCAAAGTAGCATTGTCTTTGGCATGATTATGATATCGTTTATTTTGAAATCATTGTATCTAGTCATCACTTAAACCTTGGAGGTGCCCCTGCATTTATGTTTTGCTTCACTAAAGGGGGCAAGCGAGATATCACTTTATCATATTTGCACACCATGCTCATTACAAATCTATTTGATGTTTCAATATCATGTTGTAAAACTTTTAGTTCTTTGTGATTTTCTCATGAGGCAACTTAATTACTACAGATTCATTGTCTCAGTAAGCTTTTGTCATATGACTAAGAAAAAGTCCTATATGGTTAATAGCATGTCACCACAGAAATTATTCTTGTTATCATTTACCTACTCGAGGACGAGCGGGAATTAAGCTTGGGGATGTTGATACGTCCAAAACGTATCTATAATTTATGCTTGCTCCATGCCTCTTTTGGGTGATATTGCTATGATATTTATACACTTACATACACTTTTGATCATATTTGGACTAACCTATTAACTCAGTGCACCCCAGTGCTAGTTTCTGTTTTCTGCTGTTTTTGTATTTTAGGTTTTCCCATTACGAAAACTGCCAGAAAAATCCCGGAAAAATTATATAAAAAATCAGCGTTCCAGAAGCTTCCCGGCACCCGAAGTAGAGCCGGAGGGGGGCCACCAGGGCTCCAGGCGCCCTGGTGGCGCGGCCCCCCTCCTGGCCGTGCCGGGAGGGGGGGGGCGCCTGGGCCCCCCAGGCCTCCGCTGATGCCCCCTTTTGGCATATATTTATATCGTGTCCCGAAACCCTCGAGACGGGGAACCCTTTTTCGCGATCTCATATCTGTTCCACCGCCGCCACGCTTCCAAGATCGGGAGCACCAGGAGAACTCTTCCCGGCACCCTGCCGGAGGGGAGGATCACCACCGGGAGCTTCTCCACCACCATGGACGCCTCCCGGATGAGTTGTGAGTAGTCTCCCTTGGACCATGGGTCCATGACCAGTAGCTATGTGATGTTCTCCTCCCATTCTTGTGCTTCACTAATTAGTCCTCGTGAGCTGCCCTACATGATCGAGGCACATATGTAATCCTTATGCTGTTGCTATGATGAGTTTGCTGAGATCCGATGGATTGTGAGATTATGTTCAGATTGTGTTTGAGTAATATATTTGATTCACCTCTTTTATATTTATGTTCGTAAGTAATTCTTGCATGTTCTCCGTTGTTATTTATTGCTTTGGCCAAGTAGTAGGTAGTGACTCCAAGAGGGAACGTTATGCTTGATTGTGGGTTCATGCCCCTCGATGACTAGCTTGAGTGACAGAAACATGAGTCTAGGGGATGTGTTGTTGCCACAAGGGGGAAAACAACTGTTCTTGTGCTCGCGAGTGCAAGGATTGTTTACTTTGCGCAAAGTTCTTTTAATGCAGTTGTCTGTTGCTTTGAGTTTACACTATGGGTGGGACTCGCAACTTAATACCAGCGAGATGTTCTGGATAGATATCTCAAGGTGGATGATTAGTAGTAGATGCAGATGGATTTCGGTCTACTTGCCTTGGCGTACCGCCCATGCTTTGAACCTCTACCTTTCTTGCAACATAGTTAGCATTGGTTTGCGCACATAATTCTGTCAATTGCCCGGCTGTAATTCGTTTACCTCACATAGCTGTTTTATCGTCTTTTGGGAGAGAGACATCACTAGTGAACATCATGGGACCCCGGTCCATATTACCATCACTGATCACATCCGCTATTTACTTTACGCTTTTACTTACTATTTGCGGCAATACCTATCACTATTATCACTTGCGTTTGATCCTTTGTTAACGACAAGGCCGGAGGGATTGACAACCTCTCTGTACTCGTTGGGAGCAAAGTTATTTGTATCTGTGTGCAGGTCCACGTTGATTGCTAAATATCTGGCGCCGTTAGCATTTGACACCTTCTTGTTGAAACTGGGAGTCTCAGGGGAAATCGATCCTTGGTATCTTTGCCAAGGGAAAACTTCCGCTACACTGCATCTCAAACCTTCCACTTGGGGTAACCAACGAGGGGCGAGAAGCCATCAAGCAAAGTTTTCTGGCGCCGTCACCGGCGACTCCACTCTTCAAGATAGGGGAGTTGCACGCTATCTTTTACCTTTGCTTTTTAGTCTTGTTAGTTTACCTTTCAGTTTTTGCTTTAGTATCTTTTATCAAAAATCACAAAAATAGTTATCTCATTCTTTAGTTGTCATTATGTCGGGTCCTTTTGTCTTTGGCGAGGCAGAAGTTCTCACCTTTAAACAAAGAGGTGGGGAAAGTCTAAAAGATGATTGGTATAGAATTAATGATTCTCAAAAAAGAGCCACCAAGAAGCAATCTACTACTATCCTGCTTAGAAATTTTTATGTTGGAATTACTTCTTGGAATAGGTTTATTCTAGATACTGCTGTCAATGGAAATTTCCTAGAGGCCCCAGTTTGGGAGTCTCTTAGTATTATTGAAAATCTTGTTGGGAATCCCCCTGTTGTTAGCATTCAAGAGGACATCACCCTAGCTCACATTATGAAAAAACTTGAAAAGATAGAGCTAGAGATGCCAAGCATTAATAAGATGAACGAGTTGGATCGTAAGATCCAAGGGAATTTGAATAGGCTTGATAGCTCCATGCATAAAATTTTCAAAACTTTGGAGACCATCAAATCCCATGACTTGGACTCTTCTAGGATAGACAAGATTGAGGAAATCTTTGATACTTTAGGAACTACTTTCTCCTCAATCAAAACCAAAAAGGTAGAAACTCCGGCAAAGAAGGAGCCTAAGTTCGTTCATGTTCCAAAGGCTCCCCGTTCTAAAAGTAATCCATCTATTGCCAAAGGGGTTGAAATTGTAAAGACTTTGGAAGAAACACCTCTCTTTGATGAATTTATAAATGAATCTTCCCTTGACTTTTATCCTTTTGGTCTTCTCCCTAGAAGTATCTCTATGAGGCCTTTATTTGAAAGTCCTCTTAAGATTAGTTGTACTATTGAAGAGCTTTTTGATGATCTTGATGATGGTTCAATTGATACAACTTGATCTCTTTGCATTATGCCTAGCTTAAAGGCATAAAAGAAAGCGCTTTTGGGAGGCAGCCCACATGAATAAAAAATTTATTTTGCTTTTGTTGTGTCTTGATGTTGTTACTACAGTAGCATCATCATTGTATCTTTACTTTTCAATTTTGTGCCAAGTGTAGCCTCTGATTGCAAGAAAGTTCAAAAGTTGTGACGTGCTGTCCAGGAAACAAATTCTGTCCTTGGATAGAAAAATTAGTATAAAATCACCAGATCATCTTTTTGGTCTGATTTTTTTCGACAGCGTGCTCTATACAATTGTCTTTCGTGCGTCTGTTCTGAGTTTTTTTATTAGAGTTGTAGAAGTGCCCCGAAAAAATCATTTACTACCTGCTTTTCTGTTTTTCACAGATTCTGACCTCTTTTGCCTTTCCTTCATTTTGCAAACCTTGAGCTTGCTTTTTCTTTGCAAAAACCTTTTGTCAATCTTGAGAAACAGTAGACCTTCAAGAATATCCTTATTTCCAGCAAGGAACAATTATTTTATTATGGGTACTAACCTTGCTAATCAGATTATGATGAGTTATGTATGAAGGGAGTTTTCAAGTGTGCGAGGGAAGATGATAAACAGATTCAGGAGTGTCAAGCGCTCAAGCTTGGGGATGCCCCCGTGCACCCCCAAGAAATATTCAAGGAGACTCAAGCGTCTAAGCTTGGGGATGCCCCCGTGCATCCCCTTCTCCATCAACATTATCAGTTCGTCTTTCGTTCCACTATATTTTTATCACTTCATGTGTTATGTGCTATGCTTGGAGCGTCTTGCTTTTAGTTTTCCTTTTTAGTTTTTCTTTAGCTTTTCATAACGAGTCGCAACTCAGCTTTCTTTATGTGGGAGAGAAACACGCTCCACTTCTACCTAGAACATAACATAGAATTTTCATGTCTATCTTTGTTGTGTGTGTTCTTTGTCTTTCAATAGCTACTATCATGTTCAGCTCTTAGTTTTCATGCTTATATTTTTAAAAGAGCTTTTGTTTAGTTGGTTGCTCGAACTCTCTTTAGTTATCATGATTATCTTATTAAGAGAGTTTGCTTCCGTTGCATTGGTTGGTATGTCTATGATAAAGATGCTACGTGCATAATGGTGCTTAGTAGTTCATGTTTTCTTATGGTTAGTCTCAAATAGCTGGGGGGTTCCCAATGTGTTATTGGAGTACCAACATGATTTGTTTGCCTATGATGTGGTATGGTTTAGTAATATCTTCCTTCGAGAATTTATTTCGATTGACTTGGCGTATGCTCACGCATATTTAAGACTGTAAAGAAAGTCTGTCAAGCCTTGATGATCTTTTGTTTCTGAGTAGCGATATAACTACCATGCCTGATTCAATGTTGCTTTGTCGCTCTGCATGATTATGACGTCATTGCTCTCTTAGTTGGTCGCTCCCAGTATTTTGCTAACCTCCACCTGTACTAAGCGGACTGACTGCTTGTGCATCCAAATTCTTTTAAACCAGTTATGCCATATGAGTCCACCATACCTTCCTACATGGTATTTACCTACCATTCATAACGGAGACTTGCATGTACCATCTCGAAATTATTCAAAAAAAAAAGCATTCCTATTTTGTTCCTCTGTTTTTAGTTCATGAGGAAGTAGTAGTTAATTCATGATCTTTTTAAGTTGGACAAGCTTCACCCCGGGATTGCATGTCTAATGTGCAAACCCATAATACGAGAAGGAACTGGCAAAGAGTGCGCCCGACTCAAAATTAATATAACAAACAAACCCTCCTTCACGCTTTGTTCATGAGAAATCAGAAAACTTTGGCAGTGATAAACAAAGGAGATTAAGAGGATGTGATCGTCCTCATTCGGGAGCCGTTCCTCGAAACTTGTCCATCTCAAGAAGTGATTGAGTTGTCTGCTAGCATTCGTTGACGGAACATGCATAATCTAAAAAAAATATTACTTCTGTTTTAAAACCAAGAGCTCTGGTACATGTTTTGTCTTTGTTTCCGACTACGGGTTTTCAACCTTGCCAACAAAAGACACGGTTCGAGAGTCTCCACCTTCTTTTAAAGCACCAACTACTGAGAGCATGATTGTCATTCCGAGTGTAATGTGCATTGTCCCAAAGTAGCATTGTCTTTTGCATGATTATGATATCGTTTATTTTGAAATCATTGTATCTAGTCATCACTTAAACCTTGGAGGTGCCCCTGCATTTATGTTTTGCTTCACTAAAGGGGGCAAGCGAGATATCACTTTATAATATTTGCACACCATGCTCATTACAAATCTATTTGATGTTTCAGTATCATGTTGTAAAACTTTCAGTTCTTTGTGGTTTTCTCATGAGGCAACTTAATTACTACAGATTCATTGTCTCAGTAAGCTTTTGTCATATGACTATGAAAAAGTCCTATATGGTTAATAGCATGTCACCACAGAAATTATTCTTGTTATCATTTACCTACTCGAGGACGAGCAGGAATTAAGCTTGGGGATGTTGATACGTCCAAAACGTATCTATAATTTCTGCTTGCTCCATGCCTCTTTTGGGTGATATTGCTATGATATTTATACACTTCCATACACTTCTGATCATATTTGGACTAATGTATTAACTCAGTGCACCCCAGTGCCAGTTTCTGTTTTCTGCTGTTTTTGTATTTCAGGTTTTCCCATTACGAAAACTGCCAGAAAAATTATATAAAAAATCAGCGTTCCAGAAGCTTCCCGGCACCCGAAGTAGAGCCGGAGGGGGGCCACCAGGGCTCCAGGCGCCCTGGTGGTGCGGCCCCCCTCCTGGCCGCGCCGG
>LR738716.1:69063397-69099394 GCA_902687465.1 Secale cereale
GCCTGGGTCCCCCAGGCCTCCGCTGATGCCCCCCTTTGGCATATATTTATATCGTGTCCCGAAACCCTGGAGACGGGGAACCCTTTTTCGCGATCTCATCTTTGTTCCGCCGCCGCCACGCTTCCAAGATCGGGAGCACCAGGAGAACTCTTCCCGGCACCCTGCCGGAGGGGAGGATCACCACCGGGAGCTTCTCCACCACCATGGACGCCTCCCGGATGAGTTGTGAGTAGTCTCCCTTGGACCATGGGTCCATGGCCAGTAGCTATGTGATGTTCTCCTCCCGTTCTTGTGCTTCACTAATTAGTCCTCGTGAGCTGCCCTACATGATCGAGGCACATATGTAATCCTTATGCTGTTGCTATGATGAGTTTGCTGAGATCCGATGGATTGTGAGATTATGTTCAGATTGTGCTTGAGTAATATATTTGATTCACCTTTTTTATATTTATGTTCGTAAGTAATTCTTGCATGTTCTCCGTTGTTATTTATTGCTTTGGCCAAGTAGTAGGTAGTGACTCCAAGAGGGAACGTTATGCTTGATTGTGGGTTCATGCCCCTCGATGACTAGCTTGAGTGACAGAAACATGAGTCTAGGGGATGTGTTGTTGCCACAAGGGGGAAAATAATGGTGCTTGTGCCCGCGGGTGCAAGGATTGTTTACTTTACGCAAAGTTCTTTTAATGCAGTTGTCTGTTGCTTTGAGTTTACACTATGGGTGGGACTCGCAACTTAATACCAGCGAGATGTTCTGGATAGATATCTCAAGGTGGATGATTAGTAGTAGATGCAGATGGATTTCGGTCTACTTGCCTTGGCGTACCGCCCATGCTTTGAACCTCTACCTTTCTTGCAACATAGTTAGCATTGGTTTGCGCACATAATTCTGTCAATTGCCCAGCCGTAATTCGTTTACCTCACATAGCTGTTTTATCGTCTTTTGGGAGAGAGACATCACTAGTGAACATCATGGGACCCCGGTCCATATTACCATCACTGATCACATCCGCTATTTACTTTACGCTTTTACTTATTATTTGCAGCAATACCTATCACTATTATCACTTGCGTTTGATCCTTTGTAAACGACAAGGCCGGAGGGATTGACAACCTCTCTGTACTCGTTGGGAGCAAAGTTATTTGTATCTGTGTGCAGGTCCACGTTGATTGCTAAATATCTGGCGCCATTAGCAGTTGACACCTTCTTGTTGAAACTAGGAGTCTCAGGGGAAATCGATCCTTGGTATCTTTGCCTAGGGAAAACTTCCGCTACACTGCATCTCAAACCTTCCACTTGGGGTAACCAACGAGGGGCGAGAAGCCATCAGGACCTGGCAAACAGGGGTGTCAAATCGGATAGAGGATACAACAGAGCTTTAGCTGGGATGAGAGAACTCATACAAGAAGTCAACGTAATAAACGAAGAAGAAGAAGCAGAGAAGATCATGGATGCGCGGGGTGAAGAACAAGGAGAGGAGCGCGAACATGCTGCTGATGGTGCAGCTCATAATATGGATGACACAATTCTTCCCCCACCTGTTTCAAACACAAAAGGGAGAAAGAAAGAGAGCAAATCAGCCAATAAAAAAGCTGCAGCAAATGAAAAAAGTCCTGAAAAAAATAGCAGGCCTGAGCCAGAACTGGACAGCGGAGGAAGACCACTGGGGGTAAGGATGTGTAAATCATACAATAAGATTGCGGGACACAACTCAAGAACATGTAAGGAGAGGCTAAAAAAAATCCAGGCTGAAAATGCCACCACACATCACCAAGCTGACCAACAAGATGATATGACAAAGAGAAGATTATGTAGCGTCTGCAACAAGAGAGAGAAGCATAACGCAAGAACTTGTCCAAATAGAACATAAAAAAAGATGAAGAAGATGACGAAGAAGATGCTGACAGAGAAGAGAACGAGGAAGCGAGCGAAGCTGATGTAACTGGAGAGGAAGATGAGGAAGAAGAAGAAGAAGAAGAAGAAGAAGAAGATGATGAAGACATCGAAGAACCATCATCAAAAATGAGGGGGAGAGACAGAACGCAGAATCCAGCGCGTAGGAAAGCATCGCAGTCGCACGGTCGCGTTACTAGGGGTAACGCGAACAACAAGAGCAAGACAGAAGCAGCAACAACAATTGAAACAAATGCAGTGCACAATTTGAGAAGAAGCAGCAGGAAAAGGACATAGATCAACACATATACAGTTTTACATTTTAAAAAATATATTAACTTCATCCTTTATATATATCGTATCGTATATAATATATAGCTTGTGTTTAGTGGACTGCAAAAAAAAAGAATTCAACATGTAATATTGAAGTTCAAAATGAATAGATATAACATATGCCATATATACTTTGTGATCAATGTGCTGCTGGGGGGTATGCTTGATAAAATGCAGTTCTCTTCTATATGAAAGAAATAAGATCAGAATGTCATTTTCAGAATGCGGTTCTCTTCTCTATGAAAACCTTGAGATCAGAATGTCATTTTGAGAATGCAGTTCTCTTCGTCGTATAGAATATGAGATGACCGTGAATCAATATAGAATGCAGTTAGAAAGAAAAAAAATAGAGTCAGACTAGGCTTCACATACAGTGCAGTGCGTGTGTGGTGCGTTTAAAGCTTACAGTGCAGTACGCTTCGAGTACACAGTGTAGTGCGCTTAGTGCAAAAAATGTAAAAAATTGAGCTCTCCCTTAGCAGACACGGTTGATTTTCTGTCTTCTAATACAATTTTTCCAAAATTTTGAAACTCGACGACAAACACGTTGAATTCGTCTTTGCAGTCCCATGTGATAAGGTGAGATGCAGTGTGGATGCGTATATTTAAAAAACTTGGCTGCTACTCATATAAGTGAATGCAGTGCGCTGCGAACATGTTACAATTCACAAGGAGGAGTTGGCTGAAAGCTCCATTATGTACATATTTGACATTGTCCCTGTCTGCCACAAAAAGAAAAACACAAAAACTAACTAGACCGGTATATACAGAAGCACACAGCATGGTGTGAACAGTTTTGCCGATCGAGAACTACACACAGCGACCATAGATAATGTTTACAGAAAGTTCTGGAGCACACACGAAAAGACATCAACACACATAAAAAAAGATCTGCTATCATTTATGCCTCATCCTGCTCCTGCGAATCCAGTTTTGGAGAAAAGCCAAGAGAAATGCAGAGATTTCTTAAATCCTCCGGGAACTCGGTGACTATGACCATGTTTTCAGGGTGGAACAGGATCTGAAACAAAAACTCAGCCTTCCATTCCTGAACAACAGCTTCCTGCGATGAAGCAAAAAAAATAAACAAATATACAACATCATCTAAAAAAATAACTGACAAAAAAATATCAAAGAATGAGGGATTATAATTGGGTCAAAAAAAGATACTTACATTACGCTTTGCGAATTTCACAGCAAAGCTTTTGCCGTCATAAAACAGAGCCATCTTCAGAACAAAAAAGCCGCACTCATTGGGGCCCTGCTCAGGGGAGCCCAAAAAGCTAGCTTTCTTTGAAACATCGACCCAGTCTACCGACGCCTTTCTCTTGTACTCCTTTTCTCCGTAAACCTTCTTCAACAATGCAGTCATCCTGATCATCTGGTGGAAATAAAAAAACAAAAATACACATCACAACAAATATTGTTCAACACACGCACGCATGAAAACAAGAAGAAGGTGAAAAAGGAAAAATTTTACCATTTCAGTGCGGTCGCTGCGGTACTCAGACTTATGCCACCTCGTCGTTTGATCAACCGGTCCGTTGTACCTCCTAGTGTCATGAATGTCATGGGTCTCGCGGTGCCTATTCATCGTGTATAGCGAATAATGCTGGTCTTTCATCCGTGGTAACAGAATCTGATTTTGTTTCATCAAATTTGTTATGGGTTTAATGAGTGAAAAAGGATTACTGGAAAAATTGGGAGAGAAAATAAGTACATAAGGCTGAACAAAAGCAAATCTGATAACTTACTAATTTGCAATCAAGAATGTTCTCGTCATCACGAACATAAAGTTTGAACTGCTTTGCTACATCGTCAACGTTAAACATGCCGTGGACAAAAGGCAACACAACGTTTCCATCTTCATCTCTATCCGTGTGATCATTCATTTGAAGCACATACTGCGTGTGGGTAATTCACAAAAGAACGTTAATGCAGTTCCCCCTCAGAGTTCGCTCCGACGCTTAATCAAAAAACGGATCACGCTTCTCTAAAACAGTATGCAGTTCACAATTCTCCCCATAATTTGTTTCATTTAAGATACATGGGTTAAACACAAAAAATAAATGTATGCAGTTCAGTACATTCTAAAACAAATTATTATGCACTATTAACTGCAGTTCACTCGAGCAGAAAAAAAGAAAAAAAAAGGAAAAAAAGAGAAATACTGTGATAAACAAAGGGGACAGCAGAACGCGTACGCCAGATCGATAAACCACATTCATATGCTCTTCATTCTTCCAGTACTTGATGATATGATCCATCAATTCCGAGTCCATAAAACCACCTCTGGTGAAAGTTAAGAACATGTAGTCCACATTCACAATGTAGACTTCGATAGGATTCCTGTGCATGAAAAGCGGGCACCTGCACAAAAGAAACGGCGAAGGTGGGGGTTAGGAGCATAAAAGCAAAAACACAGAAGAACATTACACACATTAAAAATCAAAAAAGCGAAAAAAGAACTGACTCGCTGTATTTCTGCCTAAATGTTGTGCTCGTGATGAGTTGCAAGACTTTCCTCATCTCCGCAAGATAGCTGAATCTCGCAGGATTCAACTTTTGTACAGGAGATCGAAACTTTGATGGCTTCTGCACAGGCCTCTTATTTGATAGAACTAGTGCCTCGCTGTCCGTCGGGCGTTCCACAGCTGCGCTCCTGGCCCTCCTAGGCACTGGTGGTGGCCTCTCAAAATCATCATCACTATCTTCAGCATTCGGAGGGCTCACTGCTCTCTTCCCATGCTTGACATTGACAGGAGATTTCTCAAGAGCTTTTTCATTCGAAGTGCTGGCGCCACTCCTCAACCTCTTACACACAGGTTCTTTCACAAGCTTAATGGGGGGTTCATCAAGGACAAGTTTCTGAATCGTTGGAGTGTGAACCTGAGTTTCAAACAAGGAAATACCACCTTGGTGTGCGCCTTCGTCAAAGCCTGCACAAAAAATGGATAATGAGCAAAATGAAAAGAATCATCAAGTTCACTAACGAAAGTCATTTTAACATGCGAATGGGGTTCTACTAAAAAGCTTAACAAAAGTAGTGGACCTCCCCTTTCTGTATCAATGAAGTTCACTTAATAAAAAGGGTGTGTGACTGAAAAAATGTATTAACCTTCTTTAAAAATTAAAAGTGATGTCAGGTCAAGACAGCAATGCGACGAGGTCAGCCAACTATAGAGCATCGCCTTCCTGATGTAGCCAATGTGCTCCTTCCCAAACTTGCCAATCGTTTCACCATCCCAGGTCTGCATGAATTGGAACATGTAAAATCCACAATCATGCCTGCAAGAAAACCAACATAAACACGTTACTAATGCAGTTCACTCAATAATGAAGTGATACTGATGTTAGTAAAACAATGCAGCTCCATACACACAAAAAACAGAGGGAGAACAACTAATAACACATTAGTAATGCAGTTCGCTCAAGGGAAAAGGTTCTTCTAATTTAGTAAAAACAATGCAGCGCACTTACACAAAAAAACTGAAGGAGGAAAAAGAAAAAAGGAGAACAAGTACAAACTCGTTTCCTTGTTGCGGGACATTAATATGAGTCAGCGCAAAGCCGTCAAGGGTGGGAGGGTTCAACGGCTCATCGTAGCTTGCGCTGCCATCTTTCCAAACTTTTTTGATGTTCCTGACCATTTTCCTGAAGACAAGATTTGCAGGAGCGCTGTCGGCCTCGTTCATTGAGTCGAGAAACTCAAAACGCTTCTCTCACAGGTTCAAAGTGACCAAGCAGTAGTGGCCTATCGCGTCCTTCATTGTTGCGGGAGGAGGGTCAAATGTTGCAAACATAATCTGAAATAAAAAAAGAATAAAACAAACCAGATGAGAAAATAGAAAAATAGAAAACTTATTTTCAAGATGACGAAAATGGTCAAAATGCGTTACCAAGTTTTTCTTGTCCACACGTTCCTCTGCGCTTGAAGAAAACATCTTTTTCAAAGCCGTATTTGTGGCACCGCCGTTCCAAATGGAATTCTGCAAAAAAGACAAAACCAGAGAGTTAATGAAAATGCTTATAGCACAAATAAAAATTGGACGAGGGATAAAATATAAATTAATGAAAATGCTTACACATAGATTTGCGAGGCGCGTGCTCAGCGTTCCATACGACCAAAAAGACTCGCCAACATGAGCGATAGTAATATCACCAAACTCGCCCTTGAACGCAACTAGATGCCATCAGACAAGAAGAAAAAAGCCCAGCAAAAAGTGATAAGATGGGTGTCCCTGAAAAAATAACATATTAAATAACCGGGGTGTAAGACAAAAAATGTCATACTTCTTCTTCTTATCCCTCCTAGCCCTCGTAATAGCGTCATATAACTCATTGTATCTTCTCATAAGAGCTGGATCAACCCTTGAAGGAGTAACAACAGGTAATTCCTCATCTGCATACAGAGTGGGAGCGATATCAGATAATAAAGCACACACGGTCCATTTCGCCCCCAGGAAAGAACAAAAATAATGCAGTTCGCTTACCTTCGGTTTCAGAATAAACTTCCTACGGCTGCTCATATACATCTTCGCTAAGCGTCATGTGATCCAGCCCGGTAATATCATCGTCAAGCGGCGCTTGATTGCTCATGTCCTGAGAGAGTCTTGGCTGTTCCTCTTTAGAACCAATCGAAACTGTCTCAGCTGGGACTTTGGTTGTCTCGGCTGGGAAAGCCAGATTGCGAACAGATTGCTCGGGGGCGCGAGGGGCGACACAAAATTTCTCAGGCACCTCATCGCCAAGCAACAAAACAGTAGGCCCACCAACACCATCAATGCCAGCGGATGTCCCCGCAGCATCAAATCCGACTCTAGGAGTTCCTTCTATATCTTCTGCAATTTCAACTGTAACACAAGGAGCTCCTTCTCTCTCTTCATCCTTATCACAATCCACGATATCCTCCCTTCCTTCTCTCTCTTGTGCCTTATCAGCCTCAACAGGACACTCCCCTCCTTCTCTACCTTCTGCCTTATCAACCGCAGCATCAGGCTCCTCCCTCCTCTCCCTTCCACATTATCATCCTCAATGATGCGCTCCGCTTGGATTTCAAGATTTAATCCGCAGTTCTGATGAGTTAAAAAATAAAACACATTAAACAAAAAGATAGAATGCAGTTCACTAATAAAACGGACCATGAAGCTCCCATGAAAAATAAAAAATAAAACACAAAATGCAAAATTCTCTATACTCACCAGAGAAGCGTCGCCTTCCATCTCTTTAAACTTGTCAGCCTCCTCGTCCTTGCCAGCGTCACCCTCTACCTCCTTCCCATGTTGTCGGTGTACTAAAGTAGGGGTACCCTTAGTATCCCGAACTTGTGAACGGGCAGTCGCAGCGTCCCGCGGCAAGGCCTTGACGGGTGATCGACAAGGACCTCTATGGTTCCTTTGGGGCCATTCAAGAACAAAGTATCCAAGCCAAGGAGACAAGGCCCCGGCAAGAGGAGCTTGCCGGAAAGGCCACTCAAGGCACAAGACCACTCAAGGCGCAAGACCCTGGCAAGATGAGCTTGCCGGGAAGGCCAACCAAGGCATCTCAAGAAACTTGCCGCGACGCGCCATGCTTCCCGGCAAGGCCCGATGAGCGACAAGCTCCCGGAAGCAACAAGATAGCGACCGCGGCAAGGCGCTTGCCGCGGCAAGCTTCCACTCGGTACCCGCGCTCCAGCACATCCGCCCACGTGTCGCTCTGGGACCCTTCCAGGCGTACGTGGCGGGAGGCTGTGCAGCCAGGGGTAAGGCTGTGCAGCCAGGGGTACGCGGTGGCAAGCGGCGCTGACAAGGTTGCCATCGTGGCGAACAGTGGCGCCCCTGACGGCCCCTTTTTGCACTGTTTGGGTGACGTCGATGGGCATTTAATGCCCATGTCCCCTGCCGTCAGGGTTAGGTATGGAACACTGTACAAGTAGGTGTACCTGTTGGGGAACGTAGTATTTTAAAATTTTCCTACGATCACGCAAGATCTATCTACTAGATGCATAGCAACAAGAGGGGAGAGTGAGTCTACGTACCCTCGTAGACCGAAAGCGGAAGCGTTAGAACAACGCGGTTGATGTAGTCGTACGTCTTCACGCCCGACCGATCAAGCACCGAAACTACGGCACCTCCGAGTTCTAGCACACGTTCAGCTCGATGACGTCCCTCGAACTCCGATCCAGCCGAGTGTCGAGGGAGAGTTCCGTCAGCACGACGGCGTGGTGACGATCTTGATGTTCTACCGTCGCAGGGCTTCGCCTAAGCACCGCTATAATATTATCGAGGAGAACTATGGTGGAGGGGGGCACCACACACGGCTAAGAGATCAAGAGATCAATTGTTGTGTCTAGAGGTGCCCCCCTGCCCCCGTATATAAAGGAGGGAGGGAGAGGCCGGCCCTAGAGGGGGCGCGCCAAGTGTGGGGAGTCCTACTAGGACTCCCAAGTCCTAGTAGGATTCCCCTTTCCTTTCCGGAGTAGGAGAGAAGGAAAGAGGGGGAGAGGGAGAAGGAAAAGGGGGCTGCACCCCTTGTCCAATTCGGACCAGAAGGGGGGCGCGCGCCTCCTTCCTTTTTGCCTCTCTCCTCTATTCCCGTAACTCCCCGGTACTCCGAAAATACCCGAATCACTCGGAACATTTCCGATGTCCGAATATAGTCGTCCAATATATCGATTTTTACGTCTCGACCATTTCGAGACTCCTCGTCATGTCCCCGATCTCATCCGGGACTCCGAACTCCTTCGGTACATCAAAACTCATAAACTCATAATAAAACTGTCATCGAAACCTTAAGCGTGCGGACCCTACGGGTTCGAGAACTATGTAGACATGACCGAGACACATCTCCGGTCAATAACCAATAGCGGAACCTGGATGCTCATATTGGCTCCCACATATTCTACAAAGATCTTTATCGGTCAAACCGCATAACAACATACGTTGTTCCCTTTGTCATCGGTATGTTACTTGCCCGAGATTCGATCGTCGGTATCTCAATACCTAGTTCAATCTCGTTACCGGCAAGTCTCTTTACTCGTTCCGTAATACATCATCCTGCAACTAACTCATTAGCTGCAATGCTTGCAAGGCTTATAGTGATGTGCATTACCGAGTGGGCCCAGAGATACCTCTCCGACAATCGGAGTGACAAATCCTAATCTCGAAATACGCCAACCCAACAAGTACCTTCGGAGACACCTGTAGAGTACCTTTATAATCACCCAGTTACGTTGTGACGTTTGGTAGCACACAAAGTGTTCCTCCGGTATTCGGGAGTTGCATAATCTCATAGTCATAGGAACATGTATAAGTCATGAAGAAAGCAATAGCAGTAAAACTTAAACGATCATAGTGCTAAGCTAACGGATGGGTCTTGTCCATCACATCATTCTCCTAATGATGTGATCCCATTGTTCAAATGACAACTCATGTCTATGGCTAGGAAACATAACCATCTTTGATCAATGAGCTAGTCTAGTAGAGGCATACTAGGGACACTCTGTTTTGTCTATGTATTCACACATGTATTAAGTTTCCGGTTAATACAATTCTAGCATGAATAATAAATATTTATCATGATATAAGGAAATAAATAATAACTTTATTATTTCCTCTAGGGCATATTTCCTTCAGTCTACCACTTGCACTAGAGTCAATAATCTAGTTCACATCGCCATGTGATTTAACACCGATAGTTCACATCGTCATGTGATTAACACCCAAAGGGTTTACTAGAGTCAATAATCTAGTTCACATCGCTATGTGATTAACACCCAAAGAGTACTAAGGTGTGATCATGTTTTGCTTCATGAGAGAAGTTTAGTCAACGGGTCTGTCACATTCAGATCCGTATGTATTTCGCAAATGTCTATGTGTCCACAATGCTCTGCATGGAGCTACTCTAGCTAATTGCTCCCACTTTCAATACGCATCCAGATTGATACTTAGAGTCAGCTAGATTTAGTGTCAAAGCTTGCATTGGCGTAACCCTTTACGACGAACTCTTTATCACCTCCATAATCGAGAAACATTTCCTTAGTCATCCAGTTACTAAGGATAATTTTGACCGATGTACAGTGATCTACTACTGGATCACTATTGTATCTCCTTGTCAAACTCATGGCAAGGTACACAACATGTTTGGTACACAGCATGGCATACTTTATAGAACCTATGGCTGAGGCATAGGGAATGACTTTCATTCTCTCTATATTTTTCTGTCGTGGTCTGGCTTTGAGTCTTACTCAACTTCACACCTTAGAAGTCAGGCAAGAACTCCTTCTTTGACTGATCCATTTTGAACTACTTCAAAATCTTATCAAGGTATGTACTCATCGAAAGTCTTATCAAGCGTCTTGATCTATCTCTATAGATCTTGATGCCCAATATGTAAGCAGCTTCACCGAGGTCTTTCTTTGAAAAACTCCTTTCAAACACTCCTTTATGCTTTCCAGAATATTCTACATTATTTCTGATCAACAATATGTCATTCACATATACTTATTAGAAATGTTGTAGTGCTCCCACTCACTTTCTTGTAAATACAGGCTTCACCGCAAGTATGTATAAATCTATATACTTTGATCAACTTATCAAAGCGTATATTCCAACTCCGAGATCCTTGCACCAGTCCATAGATGGATCGCTGGAGCTTGCACATTTTGTTAGCACCTTTAGGATTGACAAAACCTTCTGGTTGCATCATATACAATTCTTCTTTAATAAATCCATTAAAGAATGCAGTTTTATTGTCCATTTGCCGGATTTCATAAAATGCGGCAATTGCTAACATGATTCGAACAGACTTAAGCATCGCTACGGGTGAGAAAGTCTCATCGTAGTCAACTCCTTGAACTTGTTGAAAAACTTTCGCAACAAGTCGAGCTTTGTAAACAGTAACATTACCGTCAGCGTCAGTCTTCCTCTTGAAGATCCATTTATTTTCGATGGCTTGCCGATCATCGGGCAAGTCAACCAAAGTCCACACTTTCTTCTCATACATGGATCCCATCTCAGATTTCATGGCCTCAAGCCATTTTGCGGAATCTGGGCTCATCATCGCTTCCTCATAGTTCGTAGGTTCATCATGGTCCAGTAACATGACTTCCAGAACCGGGTTGCCGTACCACTCTGATGCGGAACGAACTCTGGTTGATCTACGAAGTTTAGCAGAAACTTGATCTGAAGTTTCATGATCATCATCATTAGCTTCCTCACTAATTGGTGTAGGAATCACTGGAACTAGTTTCTGTGATGTTCCACTTTCCAATTCGGGAGAAGGTACAATTACCTTATCAAGTTCTACTTTCCTCCCACTCACTTCTTTCGAGAGAAACTCCTTCTCTAGAAAGGATCCACTCTTAGCAACAAATACCTTGCCTTCGGATCTGTGATAGAAGGTGTACCCAACAGTTTCTTTTGGGTATCCTATGAAGATTTACTTCTCCGATTTGGGTTCGAGCTTATCATGTTGAAACTTTTTCACATAAGCATCGTAGTCCCAGACTCAAAGAAATGACAGCTTAGGTTTCTCGTCAAACCACAGTTCATACGGTGTCATCTCCACGGATTTAGATGGTGCCCTATTAAACGTGAATGTAGCTGTCTCTAATGCATAACCCCAAAAGCGATAGTGGTAGATCGGTAAGAGACATCATTGATCGCACCATATCTAATAAAGTATGGTTATGACGTTCGGACACACCATTACACTGTGGTGTTCCAGGTGGCGTGAGTAGTGAAACTATTTCACATTGTTTTTACTGAAGGCCAAACTCGCTAACTCAAATATTTTACCTCTACGATCATATCGTAGAAACTCTTATTTTCTTGTTACAATGATTCTCCACTTCACTCTGAAATTCTTTGAACTTTTCAAATGTTTCAGACTTGTGCTTCATTAAGTAGATATACCCATATCTGCTCAAATCATCAGTGAAGGTCAGAAAATAACGATACCTACCGCGAGCTTCAACACTCATTGGTCCGCATACATCAGTATGTATGATTTCCAACAACTCTGTTGCTCGCTCCACAGTTCCGGAGAACGGAGTTTTAGTCATCTTGCCCATGAGGCATGGTTCGCAAGCACCAAGTGATTCATAATCAAGTGATTCCAAAAGTCCATCACCATGGAGTTTCTTCATGCGCTTTACACCAATATGACCTAAACGGCAGTGCCACAAAAAAGTTGCACTATCATTATTAACCTTGCATCTTTTGGCTTCAATATTATGAATATGTGTATCACACGATCGAGATCCAACAAACCATTTTCATTGGGTGTATGACCATACAAGGATTTATTCATGTAAACAGAACAACAATTATTCTCTAACTTACATGAATAACCGTATTGCAATAAACATGATCAAATCATATTCATGCTCAACACAAACACCAAATAACACTTATTTAGGTTCAACACTAATCCCGAAAGTATAGGGAGTGTGCGATGATGATCATATCAATCTTGGAACTACTTCCAATACACATCGTCACTTCATCCTTTAACTAGTTTCTGTTCATTATGCAACTCCCATTTCGAGTTACTATTCTTTAGCAACTAAACCAGTATCAAATACCAAGGGGTTGCTATGAACACTAGTAAAATAAACATCAATAATCTGTATATCAAATATACCTTTGTTCACTTTGCCATCCTTCTTATCCGCCAAGTATCTAGGGAAGTTCCACTTCTAGTGACCATTTCCTTTGCAGTAGAAGCACTTAGTTTCAGGCTTGAGTTTAGCTTTGGGTTTCTTCATGTGAGTGACAACTTGCTTGTCATTCTTCTTGAAGTTCCCTTCTATCCTTTGCCCTTTACTTGAAACAAGTGGTCTTGTTAACCATCAACACTTGATGCTCTTTCTTGATCTCTACCTTCGCCGATTTCAGCATCGCGAAGAGCTCGGGAATTACTTTCGTCATCCCTTGCATATTATAGTTCATCACGAAGTTCTACTAACTTGGTGATAGTGACTAGAGAACTTTGTCAATTACTATCTTATCTGGAAGATTAACTCCCACTTGATTCAAGCAATTGCAGTACCCAGACAATCTGAGCACATGCTCATTGGTTGAGCTATTCTCCTCCATCTTGTAGGCAAAGTACTATCAGAGGTTTCATACCTCTCGACACGGGCATGAGTATGAAATACTAATTTCAACTCTTGGAACATCTTATATGCTCCGTGGCGTTCAAAACGTTTTTGAAGTCCCGGTTCTAAGCCGTAAAGCATGGTGCACTTAAACTATCAAGTAGTCATCATACCGAGCTTTTGTCAAAACGTTCATAACGTCTGCATCTGCTCCTGCAATAGATCTGTCACCTAGCGGTGCATCAAGGACATAATTATTCTGTGCAGCAATGAGGATAATCCTCAGATCACGGACCTAGTCCGCATCATTGCTACTAACATCTTTCAACTTATATTTCTCTAGGAACATATAAAATAAACGGGGAGCTATATCGCGAGCTATTGATCTACAACACAGATATGCTAATACTACCAGGACTAAGTTCATGATAAATTAAAGTTTAATTAATCATATTACTTGAAGAACTCCCACTTAGATAGACATTCCTCTGGTCATCTAAATGATCACGTGATCCAAATCAACTAAACCATGTCCGATCATCACGTGAGATGGAGTAGTTTTCAATGGTGAACATCTTATGTTGATCATATCTACTATATGATTCACGCTCGACCTTTCGGTCTCCAGTGTTCCGAGGCCATATCTGCATATGCTAGGCTCGTCAAGTTTAACCCGAGTATTCTGCGTGTGCAAAACTAGCTTACACCCGTTGTATTTGAACGTAGAGCTTATCACACCCGATCATCACGTGGTGTCTCGGCACGACGAACTTTCGCAACGGTGCATACTCGGGGAGAACACTTATACCTCGAAATTTTGTAAGGGATCATCTTATAATGCTACCGTCGTACTAAGCAAAATAAGAAGTATAATAAGATAAACATCACATGCAATCAAAATATGTGACATGATATGGCCATCATCATCTTGTGCTTTTGATCTCCATCTCCAAAGCACCGTCATGATCACCTTCGTCACCGGCGCGACACCTTGATCTTCATCGTAGCATCGTTGTCGTCTCGCCAACTATTGCTTCTACAACTATCGCTACCGCTTAGTGATAAAGTAAAGCAATTACATGGCGATTGCATTTCATACAATAAAGCGACAACCATATGGCTCCTGCCAGTTGCCGATAACTTTACAAAACATGATCATCTCATACAAAACCGTATAACTCATCATGTCTTGACCATATAACATCACAACATGCCCTGCAAAAACAAGTTAGACGTCCTCTACTTTGTTGTTGCAAGTTTTACGTGGCTGCTACGGGCTTAGCAAGAACCGTTCTTACCTACGCATACAAAAACCACAACGATGTTTCGTCAAGTATGTGCTGTTTTAACCTTCACAAGGATCGGGCGTAGTCACACTTGATTCAGCTAAAGTGAGAGAGACAGACACCCGCCAGTCACCTTTAAGCAACGAGTGCTCAATACGGTGAAACCAGTCTCGCGTAAGCGTACACGTAATGTCGGTCCGGGCCGCTTCATCTCACAATACCGCCGAAGCAAAGTATGACATGCTGGTAAGCAGTATGACTAGTATCGTCCACAACTCACTTGTGTTCTACTCGTGCATATCATCTACGCATAGACCTGGCTCATGATGCCACTGTTGGGGAACGTAGTATTTTAAAATTTTCCTACGATCACGCAAGATCTATCTACTAGATGCATAGCAACAAGAGGGGAGAGTGAGTCTACGTACCCTCGTAGACCGAAAGCGGAAGCGTTAGAACAACGCGGTTGATGTAGTCGTACGTCTTCACGGCCCGACCGATCAAGCACCGAAACTACGGCACCTCCGAGTTCTAGCACACGTTCAGCTCGATCACGTCCCTCGAACTCCGATCCAGCCGAGTGTCGAGGGAGAGTTCCGTCAGCACGATGGCGTGGTGACGATCTTGATGTTCTACCATCGCAGGGCTTCGCCTAAGCACCGCTACAATATTATCGAGGAGAACTATGGTGGAGGGGGGCACCGCACACGGCTAAGAGATCAAGAGATCAATTGTTGTGTCTAGAGGTGCCCCCCTGCCCCCGTATATAAAGGAGGGAGGGAGAGGCCGGCCCTAGAGGGGGCGCGCCAAGTGTGGGGAGTCCTACTAGGACTCCCAAGTCCTAGTAGGATTCCCCTTTCCTTTCCGGAGTAGGAGAGAAGGAAAGAGGGGGAGAGGGAGAAGGAAAAGGGGGCTGCACCCCTTGTCCAATTCGGACCAGAAGGGGGGCGCGCGCCTCCTTCCTTTTTGCCTCTCTCCTCTATTCCCGTAACTCCCCGGTACTCCGAAAATACCCGAATCACTCGGAACATTTCCGATGTCCGAATATAGTTGTCCAATATATCGATTTTTACGTCTCGACCATTTCGAGACTCCTCGTCATGTCCCCGATCTCATCCGGGACTCCGAACTCCTTCGGTACATCAAAACTCATAAACTCATAATAAAACTGTCATCGAAACCTTAAGCGTGCGGACCCTACGGGTTCGAGAACTATGTAGACATGACCGAGACACGTCTCCGGTCAATAACCAATAGCGGAACCTGGATGCTCATATTGGCTCCCACATATTCTACGAAGATCTTTATCGGTCAAACCGCATAACAACATACGTTGTTCCCTTTGTCATCGGTATGTTACTTGCCCGAGATTCGATCGTCGGTATCTCAATACCTAGTTCAATCTCGTTACCGGCAAGTCTCTTTACTCGTTCCGTAATACATCATCCCGCAACTAACTCATTAGCTGCAATGCTTGCAAGGCTTATAGTGATGTGCATTACCGAGTGGGCCCAGAGATACCTCTCCGACAATCGGAGTGACAAATCATAATCTCGAAATACGCCAACCCAACAAGTACCTTCGGAGACACCTGTAGAGTACCTTTATAATCACCCAGTTACGTTGTGACGTTTGGTAGCACAGAAAGTGTTCCTCCGGTATTCGGGAGTTGCATAATCTCATAGTCATAGGAACATGTATAAGTCATGAAGAAAGCAATAGCAGTAAAACTTAAACGATCATAGTGCTAAGCTAACGGATGGGTCTTGTCCATCACATCATTCTCCTAATGATGTGATCCCGTTGTTCAAATGACAACTCATGTCTATGGCTAGGAAACATAACCATCTTTGATCAATGAGCTAGTCTAGTAGAGCATACTAGGGACACTCTGTTTTGTCTATGTATTCACACATGTATTAAGTTTCCGGTTAATACAATTCTAGCATGAATAATAAACATTTATCATGATATAAGGAAATAAATAATAACTTTATTACTTCCTCTAGGGCATATTTCCTTTAGTACCAACTACAACTCCTTTTCCATTTTTGCCCTCAACTGCATTGCCACCTGTCGGTGACCCCTTGAGCATATAAAAGGAGGCCCATGCGCAACGTAGAGGGGGACGGACTCATTCACGCTCGGTCTCGCTAGCAGCTTGAGTGTACTGTAGCTCTCAGCGCTCCTGAGCCAAGAACTCAATACAAACCAAAGCAGGAGTAGGGTTTTACGCATCCGTGCGGCCCGAACCTGGGTAAACTGCTCGTGTGCCTCGCCTCGATCTGCTCTTCGCGCGATCTCCACCCCCGCCGTATCGAAAGGGACCCTGTCCCATAGGTGTCCGTGGGTGGATCAGTTTCCCTGACATCTTCGGAGCGCCAGGTAGGGGTGCGTTGAGGTTGTGTAAACCTGATCCGGCGTCCACACGAGCTAGATCTTCATCAACTTCATCAGCATGCCGTCGAAGAAGAAGGCTTCGGAGGTAGCTGTTCCGTCCGCGTCGATCCTACCGCCGCCGGAGCAAACGGTTGGTGGGGTAGACGCCGGCGGAAGAACGGGCGTCGATAAGGGAGCTCACGGTGCCGCCAAGTCCAAGGACAAGGATGCGCTGCCCATTGGCGGCGTAGTCGACTCCCACAACGACCGGGCGCACTCCAAGACCTCGGCGTCCGTGCATGCACCGCGCCCATCTCAGGAGGCGCGGGACCGGCAGCGTCATGGTACTCATGGTACCATACATTTGCTGGACCAAGATCGAGCTGGTGGATCTCGGAACGCTCAAGACCAGCATGCACGCCAACATGCCGGCACGAGCGCGGCACGGTTGCCTGGACGGGATGCTGCTCCTTCTAACGTAGTTAGAAGTCCGAGCATATCCTGCTCCTCGCACCGTTCGCCACCGTTACCCGCCACTCCAGCAGAAGCTCTGGCACGAGCTCAACTGCTCCTAGACTTCCCTCCAGCGGCAGACAAGGCCGACGACTGGAGGGCCACCATTCAGAGTCTCATCGCCTTCGCCAACGGCGACACTCCGCGGCAGCCAAGCACGTCGCAGCCGCGGCAAGTCAGCCAGGCACGGGCCGATGGCGACAAGACTGGTGGGGGTGCAACCACCGTGCACTCTCCGCCCCGAAGGCCAAGATCGCCGACTCGTCGGATCAACATCGACGACGACTCCAGTGCGTCATCGGATCCACGAGCTTGTCGCGATCAGCGCTAAGTTCTTCACGAACGACGGCAAGAGGACGCTCGTACTCGCATCGAGCGCCGAAGAGAAGCGCGGTGTCAATCGAACCAGCGCGCTGGGCCCACTGTCGACATGCATGCGCCAGGGGAACCAGGCGACTTGCCATACGCGGTAGGTTGTCCTGTGTTTACTCGTGAGCTGCGGCAAGTCCAGTGGCCCAGCATGAAGAATTTCAAGCCAGATGTACTAGAGAAGTACGACGGCAAGACCCATCCGTCGGAGTTCCTCAGCATCTACACCATCGCGGTGCAGGCTGCTGGGGGACGGGGCGACAAGATCCTTGCCAACTAGTTCCCGCTGGTGCTCAAGCCCAACGTCAGGTCCTGGCTCATGCACTTGCCGGACAACTCCATATCCTCCTGGGCAGACCTATGCCATCAGTTTGTCGGCGCCTTTACAGGCGGTCACAAACCTCATGGCCAAGAAAGTGACCTTCACCTGCTCGCCCAGAAGGAAGGAGAACCCCTGCGCAAGTATATCCAGAGATTCAGCCGTGTACAGCACAACATCCCAGACGTCTACCCTGCCGCTGTTATCAGCGCGTTCCATCAGAACGTGCGTAACCGCAGGATGAGGGAGGAGATGGCGATGTGCAAGATCAGGGACGTCAGTGAGCTGTACGCCCTAGCCGACAAGTGCGCACGTGCCGAGGAAGGGAGGAAGCTCCCCGGAGAGGATACAGGAGCAGGAGGATCTGACAGTGAGGATGCTGCCCCGGCAAAGAAAAACCGGCGGCGGAACAACAGGAAGAAGAAAAGAAAAGAGGTGCTAGTCGTTGAGCAGTTCGGCAAGGAAGGTGGCGCCAAGAAAGCCCAAGTTGGTAGCTCCGGCAAGGAGGCTGCCGCATGCACCAACTGCCAGGCTGTGGCGGCCGCCGACAAGCAGGACGGCACCGACAAGCAGTACTGCAAGATCCACCGCACCAAGGGTCATGACCTCCAGAACTGCAAGAGGGTCGAGCAGCTTGTCGAGCAGCAGAAGGCTGAGTACGAGCGACGCGACAAGGAGAAGGCCCAAGGAGGTGCTGGAGGATCCGGCACGAAGCGCCCAGGCCGGGGAGGACGTCGCGGCAAGGCTAAGCAGCGACAAGGAGACAGACCTCCCCGCGGCCGCGACAAGGATGAAGACGACGACGACGACGAAGACATGGATGATGTTGAGACCAGTGAGCAGGAGTTCCAGAAAGCCACAGAGGTTTTGTGTGTTGACGGCGGTGCTTCTCTGCATACCTCATACCGCCAACTCAAGCAGTGGGTGCGGGAAGTCAATGCGGCAGAACCACCTGTCGAATCGCGCAAACTTCTGAAAAGGTCTAGCACGCCTATCATCTTTGACATTGAGGACCACCCTGATCGCACAACTATGGTCGGGTGCTTGCCGATGTTGGTTTCACCAACTATCCGCAACCTCAAGGTCACCAAGATGCTAGTTGACGGCGGGGCCGGCTTGAATCTGATCTCCTCTGCTGTACTCCAAAAACTCCAGATCCTTGACAGCGAGCTCGAAGAGACCGACACATTCCAAGGAATCAACCCGGGAAGGATCAAGCCTAAGGGGAAGATCACGCTGCCAGTGACGTTTGGCGGCGAGCTGAACTTCAGGACTGAGAGGGTCACTTTTGACGTTGCCGATTTTCCATTGCCTTACAATGGGATACTTGGCCGTCCAGCACTCGCCAAGTTCATGGCAGCCTCTCACTACGCATACAATATGCTGAAGATGCCAGGCCCGATGAGTGTCATCTCTGTCCCTGGCGACAAGAAGGATGCTCTCATCTGCGCCGACAAGATCTACCGGGAAGCAGCAGCTACAACCGATCGCAAATCACTTACCGCTGAAGCTCCCGGGGGGAAGAAGACCAAGTCCGGCAAGAGTTCTGATGCCCACTCCGGCAAGCGCACCTCTTCGGAGTGCTGCACTGCCGTTGAGGACGCACTATCGAGCTCCACCGGCAAGTGTAAGAAGACGATGGCAGCTCCACCACAGACCAAGAAGGTGTCCGCCAAGGAGGACGGCACTGGTGGTACTTTCACCATCAGTGCCACGCTTGACCCTAAATAGGAAAGCGCGCTCGTTGCTTTCCTGCGGGCGAACGTCGACGTGTTTGCATGGCAACTGTCCGACATCCCCGGTGTTCCCAGGAAAGTAATTGAGCACAAACTTGCGGTCTGTCCTCACGCGCGGCCCGTCAAGCAAAAAGTCAGGAAACAAGCAGTGGAGCGCCAAGAATTCATCGCAGAAGAGATCAAGAAGTTGGAGGCAGCAGGCCTTGTCAGAGGAGTGCTCCATCCTACGTGGTTGGCCAATCCTGTAGTCGTGCGTAAGGCAAATGGGAAATGGAGACTTTGTATCGACTTCACCGATGTGAATAAAGCTTGTCCCAAAGACCCATTTCCTTGCCGCGCATTGACCAGATTGTTGACTCCACGGCCGGATGTGACCTGCTTTCATTTCTTGACGCATACTCAGGATACCATCAAATCTTCATGGCAGAAGAGGATGAGGAGAAGACCGCATTCATCACTCCGTGTGGCACATACTGTTTCATACGGATGCCTTTCGGTTTGAAGAATGCTGGTTCAACATTTGCAAGGGTAGTCCATACAGCTTTTGAGCCACAAATACACAGAAATGTAGAAGCATACATGGATGACATAGTGGTCAAGAGCGAAGACATGGCAACCTTGATTCAAGATTTAGACGAGACCTTTGCAAATCTGCGCAAGATCCAGCTTAAGCTCAACCCCGAGAAGTGCGTGTTTGGAGTCCCTTCCGGCAAGCTTCTCGGGTTCTTCGTGTCTCAGAGAGGAATTGAAGCCAATCCCGACAAGATCAAGGCCATTGAGCAGATTGAAGCACCAAAGCGCGTCAAGGATGTACGAAGACTCGCCGGTTGCGTGGCTGCTCTCAGCAGGTTTATCTCTAAGTCTGCTGAGCGCGCCCTGCCGTTTTTCAAAATTTTGAAAAAAGCAGGTCCAATGAAATGGACTCCGGAAGCGGAGGCTGCGCTGCAAGACTTGAAGAGATACCTGTCCTCTACTCCAATACTTGTCGCACCTAAGCCACAAGAGAAGTTGCTGCTGTATCTAGCGGCAACCAATCAAGTGGTTAGTGCTGCGTTAGTAGCGGAGAGGGAGGCAGATGATAAGCCAGCAACCGCGGCAGGGACATCCAGCGACAAGCAGGGGGCTTCCCCGACAAGCTCTGGTCCCGACAAAGATGGATCTACGCAGGCACAAGAGGAGATACGAAAGAAAATGGTGCAGCGCCCAGTTTACTTTGTCAGCTCCCTTCTGCAGGGGGCTAGGTCAAGATACTCTGGTGTGCAGAAATTGCTTTACGGCCTTCTCATGGCCTCGAGAAAGCTGCGCCATTACTTCCAAGCACATGAGATCATAGTTGTCACTCGCTTTCCATTGAAGAGGATACTGCAGAATCCAGAAGCAACAAGCAGGATTGTCGAGTGGGCACTGGAACTGTCAAGCTTTGGCCTAAAGTTTGAAAGCACTTCAACTATCCAAAGCAGAGCATTGGCAGAGTTCATAGCAGAGTGGACGCCAACACCAGATGAAGAGATTCCAGAAACGAGCATCCCCGTCAAGGAAGCAAGCAAAGAGTGGCTGATGTACTTTGATGGTGCCTTCTCGCTGCAAGGCGCCGGTGCTGGCGTGCTGCTTATCGCGTCCACCGGAGAGCACCTCAAGTACGTAGTCCAGATGCACTTTCCCAAGGAGCAAGCAACAAACAATACCGCAGAGTATGAAGGTTTGCTTGCCGGTCTCAGGATCGCGGCAGACCTTGAGATCAAGAAGCTCATCGTCAGGGGTGACTCGCAGCTTGTCGTCCGCCAAGTGAACAAGAATTACCAGAGTCCGTTGATGGAGGCCTATGTTGACGAAGTGAGAAAGCTTGAAGAACACTTTTACGGCCTACAGATGGAGCATGTTCCAAGAGCTCAGAACGACATCGCCGATGGCCTGTCAAAGTGCGCCGCACTTAAGTTACCTGTGGAACCAGGGATCTTTGTGCTCAAGCTGACTCAACCCTCTGTAACACCATCAACTGGACAAAGCAAGAATAGGAAGTTGATTTCTGGTGACTATTTTCCGGCAGAGCTCCCCGAAGCCGCCGCCAAGAAGGTCCCCAAGATCAACACCAAGAGTGCTGAGGAGCAGTCTGCTCCGGCAAGCCCCAGGGTTTGTTCCGTTGAAGCAAACGCTCCCGACAAGTTTTGCTCCGGCAAGCTTGCCGGGGAACATCAAGCTCCGGCTGAGCCGCAGGTTCTCGCCGTAGAAGCGGATGCTCCCGCAGCAGCAGATGTGCCTTTAGTCCTTGTTGTCAAGCCACAGGCTCCAGCATGGGCACAGCAGATTTTCCGTTTCCTCCAGACAGGAGAACTTCCCGAAGAGCAAGAAGAAGCGGAAAGAGTAGCCCGGCAGTCAAGTATGTACCAGTTTGTCGACAACACACTGTACAGAAGAAGACTCAACGGTGTGAAATTGAAGTGTATTCTCTGGGAAGATGGACAAAAGCTGTTGGCAGAGATACATGGAGGCATATGTGGTCACCACATTGGCGCAAGAGCACTTGCCGGCAAAGCATTCTAGCAAGGTTTCTTTTGGCCGACAGCCCTACAGGATGCAACTGCACAAGTAACCAAGTGTGAAGCGTGCCAGTTCCATTCCAAGCAGATACACCAGCCAGCTCAAGCTCTCCAGACGATCCCTTTATCCTGGCCATTTTCGGTCTGGGGGCTCGACATCCTCGGCCCCTTTCCCCGCGTAGTCGGGGGCTTTGAGTACTTGTACGTTGCAATCGACAAGTTCACAAAGTGGCCGGAAGTGGAAGCAGTGAGGAAGGTGACCGCACAGTCAGCAGTCAAGTTCTTCAGGTCGATTGTTTGCCGTTTCGGGATCCCTAACAGGATCATCACTGACAACGGTACGCAATTCACGAGCCGCACCTTCATGCAGTACGTCCAAGATCTTGGCGCCAAGGTCTGCTTCGCTTCTGTTGCTCACCCGAGAAGCAACGGTCAAGCGGAGAGGGCAAATGCTGAAGTGCTGCGTGGACTCAATACCAGAACTTTCGACAGGCTGCCCAAGTGCGGAAGAAACTGGATCGAGGAGCTGCCGGTGGTTCTTTGGTCGATCAGGACGACGCCAAATCGAGCCACTGGACAGACACCTTTCGCTCTAGGCTATGGAGCAGAGGCAGTTCTTCCCACGGAACTCGTATACGGGTCTCCTCGAGTGCTCGCTTATGATGAGCTCGAGCAAGAGCAGCTGCAACAAGATGACGCGCTGCTCCTTGAGGAAGACCGTCTTCAGGCTGATGTACGAGCTGCTCTATACCAGCAAGCTTTGCGCCGCTACCATAGCCGCAAAGTGAACGCCAGAAGCCTCGAGGAAGGCGACCTTGTTCTTCGGCGCGTTCAGTCCGCCAAGAATTCCAACAAGTTGACGCCGAAGTGGGAAGGCCCTTACCGGGTGAAACGAGTCACTAGGCCTGGCGCTGTCCGCCTTGAGATCGAAGATGGCTTTCCGGTGAGCAACTCCTGGAACATTGAGCATCTTCATAAGTTTTACCTGTAAGGCGCGGTTGCCGCGACCCGCTCCGGCAACCACCTTTTGTACAAGTCTTGCCGCTGTTGCATGTAATCCTTTGTACAAAGCCGGGCGCAGACCCCGTGCATAAGTAAAGCTCATGTGCTCCGCACATCTTGTCAATTTCATGCTTTATATTTTTTGCATGTGTTATCTGACACTTTGTGCAGCACCTACCCCCGGTAAGCAATAACGAGCCGTAAGGCACCATATCTTTGTTTTCTCTTCTTTCTTTTTCTCAAGCAAAGGAAGGTTCCCTCGCACACAAATTTGCCGGGGGGGAGGAGAAGATAGTGGTATGTACCAAGCGTCGTTCAAGAAAGTTTCGCCTTGCCGGGAAGCAAACAACACAAAAGCTAAGTTGCCAAAGTTTGAGCAATCAGATTTTTAAATTTTTAAGTTATCTTCCTTGAACGACCGTGCTTTGTATGGAAAACCTGTGCACGGAGGAACCAACTCGTAGCTAGTTGCGCCCTTAACGTTGTTTCGAGTCCACTCAACAACTTTGTTTCGAGTACGCTCAACCATTTTGTTTCGAGTTCGCTCAACAACTTAAGTGAGCTGCGACTAGTTGCGACAAGGTTTATTGTCGGTAACGGCACCGCCAGCAGGCTGCTGACGTTCCGCACTTAGCGCTCGCAGCTAAGGTGCCTACGCCGGCAAGTTCCCTAAAAGCGTAGGGCAAAAACATACAAAGGAAAGGATCAAGTAAAGGAAATAACGTAGCATTCATACTACCCAAAATAGAGTTATATTACAAGATAGCTCGTCGCAGCTCTAACGGATTGTTTTCATAACGTGACAAGCAGCGACAAGGAAAGAAGAAAATGGGCGGCCTAATATGCGCGATCGCCCTCAACCCTCTTGATCCCGCTCACCTTGTCCACAATGGGTGCGACAAGGGCCTTGAGCGCCTCCAGGTAAGCATCTGGCGGCAGGGACCTGAGGACGTTGGTGAGGTTGAGGCCCGGGTTGCGGAAGGCCACCTTCATCAGCACCTTTTGAAGGGCTCCCGCGCAGACCTTGCGCGACTCGTCCGCCAGTTGCTTTGGGATCCCCTCCCGGAATTGCTGGAGGGCCGTCGCCACGCCCTTGAAGAACAAGGTGAGCTTGGCGCTGGGGTGGAGGTTCTCATCGGAGGAATACCCGAGATACTCCGCCCCCAGCTGCGCCAGCTCCCTGTCGATATCTGCGGCAGCATTGACGAGACCCTCCGTCTAGTTCTCGACAGTCTCCCTGAAGATGTTCTGGGTGACGGCAGCACTCTCCAGCAGCGCCTTCTCGGCCCTGACCTCCTCCTTCAAGGCCACCTCCCGCTCCCTGGCGCGTCCAGCGTTTTGGTCAAGGTGGTCAGCTTCAATTCCAGATCGGCATTGGAGTCCTTGGCAGCGGCAAGCTCCTTGCCCTTCTCGGCGAGACGAACCTGCAGCTCTGAGTGGCTGTGGACGTCCTTCTCCCGCTCAAGCTTGAGCGCGGCGATATCTTCACCTCTCGCCTTGAGATCGGCCTCCAGCTGCGCCACCTTCGCCTCTAGCTCCTTCTTGGCGGTCTCGGCAGCTGCGGCAGCGTCCTTTGCTTCCTGGAGGGCCCCGCCAAGTGATTGCTCGCGCGCAGCAAGCTCCTCCTCGTGGCTGTCGAGGTTGACCTTCCGCTGCGCCAGCTCACCCTCCCGCGTGGATAGCTTCTCAGCGGCAAGCCGCTGTTGCTCTTCGGCTTCGGCCTTCTCGAGGAAGAAGGCCGTCTGCTCTTCGGCAAGTTGCTCCCGCTTCTCTGCCAAGGACCGGAGAGCTGCCTGGTTGAGGGCCCGGAGCTCCTCCATGCACTTATCAATGTCGGCTCCCGCCTTGGCGGCCAGCGCTTCCCGGGACTCCAGCTTGGCCTGCCGAGCGCGGTAGAGCGACAGCAGTTTCCGCAGCAGCCGCTCCTCCTCAGGCTCGCCGCTGCTGCTGCTCGACGCGTCGACCAGCGTCAGCCCGGCAGAGGCGAGCACCTCCCCATCGAAGACTTCTCCCTCGATCGGTGCCCTGGAGCTTGAGGCCCAGGGGAGTTTGATGAAAACGCCGTCGCCGGCCTTCAAGTAGGCGCCTGGCTCGGGCTCCTCGGAGCCTGGGGCTGCGGCAGCGGCGGAGGGCTCGGCGATCGGTGTAGCGCCTGGCGCTCCTGCGGCCTCAGGGCCGTCAGTGCGATCGCCGGACCCCTCGCCAGCTCCTGCGGCTGCAGCCCTGGCGGCCTCATCGCCGGCGGGATCGTCAGCATCGGCCGCTTCTTCGGTGGCAGCGGCGTCGCCGGTGTTGCCGCGCACGTTCTCTTCATCAGCAGCCTCCGTCTCCATCGGCTCCGCAGCAGATGGATCTGACAGCCGAAAAGGAAAATAAGTCAAGCAAATACCAAAAATAATCAAAAGAAAAAGAACCCAAGGGAAGTTTGAAGCGAGAAGATTACCTGTGCGAGCCGGCTCCACGGCAGGCTCCCTTGCCGGAGAGTTTTCCCTTGGCGGCGCAGTCGTAGTCCCCACCAGTGGAGGGCCGCTGGTACTGTCCCTCGCCGGAGAGCTCCCCCTTGCCGGAGGACTCTCCCTTGCCGGGGAGACCCTTGCCGAGGAACTTTCCCTTGACGGCGTGGTCGATGCAGATGGCACATCGGGGGCGGTCTCCGGACGCCCCTGGCCTGGCTGCTCTGCTCCTACACAAACCAACAATTAAGATATCAGCAAAGATAGAACACCCACGCGCGCCTAACAGCGGAAAGTGAACCACACACTTACGCTGGGGGCTGCGCTGGGGGCTGCTCTGAAGATCAGTTGCCGGCTCCGGCAAGTTTGTCTCAGGCGCACCCCCTGCTATCACGGTGGGCTCGTCCTCGATGACAATCACCGGGACCTTGGCTCTCTTTGCCGCCCTCTCGGCCAGAGTTCTGAAAAGGAACAAGTTCAGAGTGAGGCAAAAGAGATGCAAGACAAAACCTCAGAAATTAAAGAAATGCAAGAACAACAAGAATCTTACTCTTCTTCTTCCTCGTCGGAGCTGAGCGCGGAGAAGTCGAAATCCGGCTCACGCGCGGCATGAGGAGGAGGAGGAATAGGATCCCTTGGACGCTTGGCAGCCACAGCGGCGGTGGTCTGAGACGACCCCTCTCCGGCTGTCGCCGTGGCGGGAGGGGTGGCAGGATCAGAAGCGGTGGTCCGAGAAGATCCCGCTCCAGTTGCCGCAGAAGCGCGAGGTGCTCCCGCAGCGGCCTTGCTTGCCGCGGTGGAGCGTGTCGGGCGGCGCGGCGGCTATTGACCCGTCTGCCGCTATGTTACGTCCCCGACCTTGCGGAGACGCCTTCTTGGTGGAGCTAGAGGCTCTGCTGGTGGCGAGCTGCCTGAAGATGAGGAGGAAGAGGAGTCGATCTCCAGCGAGCCACTCGTATCCTCGGCGGGCTCGCTCGACTCATCGCCCTGCTCGGTGGGCTCGCTCGACCCGACACCCTGCTCGGCGGGCTCGCTCAACTCGGCGTCTTGCCTGGCAGGCTCTCCCTCGCCGACAAACTCCCCTCGCTCGGCAAGGCTTGCCGCCTTTGCTGCATCTGCCTCCTCCGGGGTGAATTCAAACTCGCCCGCAGCTGCGGCTGCTGCCACCTCTTCCAGCCTGGTGGCGATGTACGCCATCTCCTTATCGGTGGTGTCGCGGGTGAGGCCCTTCTTCTCGTCGGAGCGGATCGGCACTTCTTCTAAGTTGTCGAAGAACGCCTGCACAGCGTCATCTGCAGGCTCTTGCCAAGTTGGGTCGATCCCGTGCGAGTCGCACAGCGGCATCATTGCGCGGATGCGGCTGAGCGCGGAGTTGTTGCACAGCGGGACGACATCCCTCGGCAACCTGAACACCTCGGGATGATCGGTGTCATACTTGAACAGCTCCTGAAGCATCGCGTTGAGCTCCAGGACAGTGAAGTTGAAATTGAGGCCCGGGCGCAGCCTCATGATATCCGCCGCATTCTCGAACTCCCAGGCGGACCTCTTCCTCTCCTGCAAGGGGGCGATGCGGCGGCGAAGGAAATCTGCGCCAACCGCACCTACAGTGAGCCCGGCAAGCCTGAGGCGTCGGATCCGGGCAGTGGCAATCTTCAGTCTACCGTCTTCCGGGGCCAGGTCGCTCCAATCGTTGCCGCCCACTACTGGGGCTTGGCGCCGGGCGGTAAATGGTTGCGGGTTCTCCTCGACAATCCAACACCAATTGGCTCTCCATTCCTCCCATTTGCTACGGAGCTCCCCCTCCAGATAAGCTTCCTTCTTGCCGGTCCTCGAGATCCAGGAGACTTCGCCGGATAAAGGCTCTCCTCTCTCAACTCGGGGCGTAAAGAAGTAGCGGAAAAGAGCTACATTTGGGAAGACTCCGACAAAGTTTTCGCGGAGATGTGCGAAAACTGCCATGGTCAAAACGGCGTTGGGGGTGAAGTCAAGGAGGTGGAACCCGTAGGTATTCATGAGGTCACAGAAGAATTCAGAGAATGGCGGGCCGAGCCCGCAGTAGAAGAACAAGGCGAAGAACGCATATCCGTTCGGAGCCATTTTACAAGCAACGGCTGGGAGTACCTTGGTGCGCGGATGCGCCCGCGTCTCCCCCGACCAGAAGAGGTAGTAGTTCTCCCTCAGCTTCCTCGCGGCAAGCTTGGGGGGGATGACAGCCCGCTCCTTTCGCAGCCTCGCGAGCCGCTGCGCCTCGGCCGACTTCGCGGCCTTCCCCTTCTCGCCTTTTGGAGCCATGGCGGAAGCGGTGAGGGAAGTCGACGGCGCTGGTGGTGCTGGTGGCGACAGGGGGCGGAGCGCTGCTCTTTTTTAAGCTTTGGGAAGAAGGGGAGCAGCGGAGGTTTTCGAGGAGTAGCAACGGGCGGATGGACGAACTGCCCCTGTTTCCCCTGCTTATAAGGAGGGAGGGGGCGGATGTTCCGCATTTCCGATTAAAGAAGCCACCCACGACCTCTCCCACGACGCCGCAATCGACGCATGCCGTTAGGGGAGGGCGCGGTGGATACGGAGTAAAATACGGCGTGAACCAGGCCGCGCGTGCCCGTGCCCTGTTTTGGGCCTGGCCCAACAGCGCTCGGCACCGTGTATGGCCCAGGCCCGGGGGCTCCTGTTGGTGTACTAAAGTAGGGGTACCCTTAGTATCCCAAACTTGTGCATGGGCAGTCGCAGCGTCCCGCTGCAAGGCCTTGCCGGGTGATCACCAAGGACCTCCGTGGTTCCTTTGGGGCCATTCAAGAACAAAGTATCCAAGCCAAGGAGACAAGGCCCCGGCTCGAGGAGCTTGCCAGGAAGGCCACTCAAGGCACAAGACCACTCAAGGCGCAAGACCCTGGCAAGAGGAGCTTGCCGGGAAGGCCAACCAAGGCATCTCAAGAAACTTGCCGCGACGCGCCACGCGTCCCGGCATGGCCCGGTGAGCGACAAGCTCCGAGAAGCAACAAGATAGCGACCGCGGCAAGGCGCTTGCCGCGGCAAGCATCCACTCGGTACCCGCGCTCCAGCACATCCGCCCACGTGTCGCTCTGGGACCCTTCCAGGCGTACGTGGCGGGAGGCTGTGCAGCCAGGGGTACGCGGTGGCAAGCGGCGCTGACAAGGTTGCCATCGTGGCGAACGGTGGCGCCCCTGACGGCCCCTTTTTGCACTGTTTGGGCGACGTCGATGGGCATTTAATGCCTTTGTCCCCTGCCGTCAGGGTTAGGTATGGAACACTGTACAAGTAGGTGTACCAACTACAACTCCTTTTCCATTTTTTGCCCTCAACTGCGTTGCCACCTGTCGGTGACCCCTTGAGCATATAAAAGGAGGCCCATGCTCAACGTAGAGGGGGACGGACTCAATCACGCTCGGTCTCGCTAGCAGCTTGAGTGCTCTCAGCGCTCCCGAGCCAAGAACTCAATACAAACCAAAGCAGGAGTAGGGTTTTACGCATCCGTGCGGCCCGAACCTGGGTAAACTGCTCGTGTGCCTCGCCTCGATCTGCTCTTCGCGCGATCTCCGCCCCCGCCGTACCGAAAGGGACCCTGTCCCATAGGTGTCCGTGGGTGGATCAGTTTCCCCGACACATGTATTTCCACGTTTGATTCGGCATCCTAAAAAACAAAAAACATAAATAAAACTATTATCCAAATCTGCAGTTCTACAACTAAAAAACCAACACCAGATCATGCAGTTCACTGCTAAAAAAATGATGCTTCTTCTCTAAACAACAACTGCAGTGCACTACCACTACTGGTGCACAATACAAAAAAGTTAAAAACTGCAGTTCGCTGCCACTGCTGGTGCAAAAATATGATTGTTTGTTTTGGACACTACAAAAAATTAAACAATGAAGTTCACTGTAACAAAAAAAGGAAGAAATCAAACATTGTCGATGACGCCTTCATCAAGAGGATTGTCTTTGGCAGCTTCGTCAACGGGGGACAATGGCCTGTCGAACAAATAATCAGAATCAACACTGTGGTGGTCCTGGTGGTCATCATCACGACAAGCGTTAGCCTTAGAAGATTCTCCTCCACAATGCGAAAAGAACAAAAGGATGCGAAAAACAAATAGTCAATGCCACAAACACACAGAAAAAATAGATAACAAATATGGGTAAAAAAACTGTTCACATATGAAAAAAAGACATATATCCACATCTGCGGGGTCAGGCAAAGAAGGCCGGACAACATCTTCATGCCTATTCATTTCCTTCACAAATGCCTCAGCTTCCTGCTCATACCTAGCACACTTGTCGTCCTGAGACTGCTTAAACTGAACGAATGAAGACTTGATATTCGTAACTGTCTGCTTAAGGAATTCAAGCTGCCTACGGTCAAAGTTATGAGCGGCCTCGATTTCTGCTTCAGAAGGGCCTTTGCCTTCAGGAAACAATCCAGCAATATTCCTCATCCTGGAACCGGATGTTGGGAAATCACTAGTTAAATTGATGACCCTGTCGAGAAGCTCATCGACCTGAACAAATTTATGGCGATCAGCAGAAGCCTGGCCAGAAAAACCTCCAGCAGCCGCCCTAGCAAAACCACGACCCCGTCGAATTGGAGCCGCCCTAGCAAGAGGCTCACAAAACATTTCAGGCGCTTCGGCAACTGCAGTCCGCTTGTACACAATGTCCGCTTCCGCCTTCCACTGAAAAAATTAACAAAAAAAAGAGATGCAGTTCACAAAAAAAGTACATAAAAGGTTCAGATTTAGCATGCGCGAAAAAAAGGAATAAAACAAACACAAAGGCTGGCTATGCACTGACCGGCAGCTTGCCAAACTTGTAAGAGTCTAGGTGTATCTTTCCCCTGACAATAATGTCGGCGTTGTGAATCTTCTTCAACTGCACATGGGACAGTATTGCGGTGCGTGGCGTGCGTCTATCCATAACCGATACTTTTCGAAGATTCAACGAATCCAGGTACATGAACAGGGGCACGATGGTGCAACCCTCAGCGCAGTTCTACTTGCTCCCTTTAGAATTCCACTTGTACACAGCGGCCTCCAGCTCGTCGACAACAAGCTGACAAAAGTCCATGCTAGCCATAGATGCAAAGTCCAAGTTTTCAACCATAGCAGCTACCCTGGACAACGAGTTGTGGGGCTGGGACAAAGCAAGCACTGGAAAACAATGAGAAAAAAAACCTTCACAGTCTTATTAACCTTCGCAGGGTCCGCAGCCAGTGTGCGAAGTAAAATAAGCAGGTCCTTCGCATCTATGCTACGAGAACGGTTGAAACCAAGTTCATCCTTCAGATTAGCCAGCGAATCATCATGGCCGCTGGCAGCAGGCCTGGGAGCAGTGTGAGAACCCATAGGGAAATTAAAAATGTGATGGACAGCCTCACGATTGATTTCCAGAACCTTGTTTGACCCGCAGTCCAATCTCATCGTATCAGGGTCGATCTTTCCCACCAGCTTGCACATCAGAACACGAGAAACATTCTTCTCTAATTTCAGGTCGAAGACAATGCCAAAACCTGCTTGCCGCACCAAAGTTCTGTGTGCCTCACCCAATAAGGCAACAGCTTTGACTACGTTTGGAATGGACAGCCGAACAGTCTTGTTAAAACGCCATTCATGCGCAACATCATCTTCAGACTTCTTCCTGTTGGTACTCTTAGCAGTCTACAAAAAAAAGAATAAAAAATGCAGTTCACATCAGCAAACTCATGCCAAACAACTTAAAAAACAGAAGAAAAAATAAATAAATAGTGCATACCTTACTAACATCAACATCCTCCTCATCATTATCACTGTCCAGCGCTTCTTCAGCTGCATTTTCCCGCGCAAGCTTAGATCGACGCTCAGAATCAACACCAGTGTGATCGTCTGCGCGTCTCCGCTTTCCTTGAATCCCATCCACATCAACCTCGGCATAATTAGGTCTCTTTGAGTAATCAACACGCGGGCTCCGGTGTGGAGAACTTAAACCTTGCTCTGCAACAGTGTTGAGTTTTCTCTTTGCGGGGGCAAACTTAGCAGACTTCTTTGAATCTGCAATCCTCCTTCCTATCTCCTTACCCTCCTCAAACTTTACTCGCTTCGCCTTATGGGCCTTCACGAAAGTATTACCGAGCGCAATCGCTTTCTGCCTTTTCCTCTCAACATCAGCTGCAATCTGATCAGGGACCATCCAATCCTGTGTAACTGGTTCTGTGCCATCAACATATTGCGACTGGGTTTCACTCATTTCAGGTAGAATGCTGCCCTGATCAGATGTACCGCCACCGACAAAATCGGCTGTGAAATAACGTGTAATCAAATAGTTAACACCACCACCCCTGACCCACCAGGAGATAAAACTGTGGGTAAGAAAAACATAAGAAAGATATGTGTGTGAGAGGGAGACCTAAGCTTAATGCAGCTCATATCAACTTGGAAACACAAATGTAGAAATGCAGTGCTCTTTTCAGCAGTTTATGTTTAACAATTAAAAAATGACAGTAAACCTAAATGTAGTTCGTGTCGCTTGAATATCATATTGACGCGTATCTGAAAATGGACATTGGTAAAGGGATATATGATGCAGTGCACTAATTCGTTCAGTGACCAATTGACCATATATAAAAAGAAGTGCGCTTAGATATACAAAACAAAACAAATTCATGCAGTTCTGTGAGAGGCAAAAACTAAAACTTAATGCAGCTCATATCAATTTGGCAACCGCATAGTGGATAGACAAAAAAAATACAAAGCAATGTCCAAATGCAGTGCTCTTTTAGCTGTTTATGTTTAACAATTAAACATAACAAGTAACTTAATGTCATTCCAAAAATGTAAAAACAATTAACTTGAGGCAGTTCATATCAGTTTGCCACATGTCTGAAAAAATGGGCCTTGCTAAAAAGGAATCTACGATGCAGTGCACTATTTCGTTCAACAAGAAGCATAATTGACCGTGTATGAAAAATGCAGTTCACTTTGATGTAGTACCAGATGGGGAAGCCGTTCTAACTGGTGACGCATCAATTGGTGAGGAAGAAGCCATGTTGTGTCTGCAATCAGAAAGGGATAATAATTAAACCCTAGACAGCAAACCCCAAAAGCAGGCAGAGAAAAACTTTCAATCCATAGGGCGTTGCAATTTCAAGCATACAAAACAACCTTAAGAAGAGAATACTGACTCAAAAAAATAACCCTAGCACAAGATATGGAACAGGTTGGGGGCGATTTGGGGCTCACCGTGAGACGATGTGACGGCCGGAGGAGGCGGCTGCGGACGGCGACGGCGGAGGAAGCGCCCCTACGGACGGCGGCGGCTGCGGGCGTCGTCGCTGTCCACCACGAGAGCGCCCCTACGGACGGCGGCGGTTGCGGGCGTCGTCGCTCTACAACGCGAGAGCACGAGGACATGGGGATTTTTGTGCGGGGAAGAGGAAGGGGAAGGAGCCAAGGGGGCTGTAAGAAACATAGAAGAAAAAGAGATACTTAATGAATAAAAGGCCCACAGGCCCACAGGTCATAGACAAAAAATAAAAAAATGTCTCGATTGTAACACGATGCAGTTCGCTTATAGAAAACGGCTCGGTTTCTCAAACGATGCAGTTCGCTTACGGAAAACGATTCGGTTCGCCTGCCCGGAATAAACGCGCCCACGATCGCCCGAAGCGCCGCGCGCCCGCTCCTCTATCTGGCCGGTTGCAAGCCGCGCGAAGGCCACGATCGTCACGAACCCACGATCGCCATGACAGTTGGGGACGAGATCGTGGCCTCGGCAGAAGTTGCTGCCGCTCCCCTTTAAATCCCGTGCTCCATCACCCTGATCGAACGCAGAAACACACGACGCTGCGCTTCCTCCTCCAGTTCCTCCTCTTTCCAGCCATGCCGTTCACCAAGACCTACGACGATGTCCATGCGCACGGGAAGACCAAGCTCAAGGTGATCTACACCAACGACGTGGACACCATGGCGACGTACGTCGAAGAGTACAAGGCAGTTCTCCAGCGGCGCCGCCAGAAGATCGTCGGCATCGACATTGAGTACACACCCAACAAGAGCAGAGCGGCCCTGATTCAACTCTCCGTCGGCAAGTACCACCCAGTGCTTCTTTTCCAGGTATGTGGTACAATGGGCAAGCGATGCATCACCTTCGACAGGTTCCTCGGTGACCCAAGGTAAGCAATTCTGTCTGCCGAGTATGTGTTGCAGTTCTATATGTCTCTGTATGCAGTTCCGAAAAGTATAACTTGCGGTTCACTTCCCTTAGGTTCGAGTTCGCTGGTTTCTGCATCGAGCAGGACAAGGAGAAGCTTTCACGCTGCAACCTCCACATCCCCAACTACGTCGACATTCAGGCGAACTGGAGGGTGCCTGATGGAACGAAGCCACTGGACTCACTTGGCGATGTATCTGCTGCCATCATCGACGACGAATACGCAGACATGAAGACAAAGATGACAGACCACGACCACAGCCTGTGGACTTCGATTCTCAGCACGAGGCATGTCGAGTATGCTGCCAAGGACACCTACACTGCGTTCGAGGTATGGAACCGAATCACCACAGTGCAGAAAGGCCTTGCCCGCTCTGCAAAAGAGAAGACCTGGAAGCGCCCGAGGTCATCCTGGGGGGTGGCGGGCAAGGGGGGGTCAACTTCCACCTCCAACTCCAACGGGTGGAACTGGTGAAGCAGGCCAGATGCTGATAGCCAAGGATTCTTGTCGCAAGTGCTCGATTTGTTTCCTTCTGTTATGTAGATTAGTTTGCTTTCGTTGTAATTTGCTTTGGCACAATGTTTGCTTATGTTGCATTAGTTTGCTTGATGATGTACTTTGTTAATTATGAGCGCAGAACCTTGGTTTGTATCTATCAACAGTATGCAGTTCTCAGTAGTCTGTTTTCAGTATGTATATTGCTTCAAACTACTGTTGTAGCTAGGATACACATAAAAAACAATCTATCAAAGCAGTTCACAGAGAGTATTCTTTCACAAAACTGCTGCTATTATAATGGTTGATGCATTCCTCTTTTATTAAAAACTCTAGTTCCGTACGTGGATTAAAAAAAAGCTTAGTGGGTGTTTCCAGTATGTATATTCTTCAACTGCTGCTGCTGATAGGATGCACATGAAAAATTATATGTGAAAAGCAGTTCATTATACTCAGATTTCTTATAGGAAATACACTAGAAGCCACACAAAAATGTCAAATTATTACAACAAAATTGTCTCATGCTGCTGCTGCTCAAGCAAGACTAATCTAAAGCAAATTTAACTTGATTTCCAAACACTTTCCATGCCTATAAAACATAGCCATGGCAACATCCCCAGCCTGAAAAACAGCTTCCTCCACAAATTCCTTCCAGCCATCTTTGAGAACCAAACAATCATCAGAGCCAACAGAATACATAACATCAACATCATGATATCCATTCTTGCTAACCAAGACCAAACTAACACAGCTTTCTGTTACCCTGACTAGACCAGAAGGGAATTTCTGCAAGCAAAATAACAAGAACAGAAAAAATAAGAACAAATAAGAAAAAGATTACAATCTTCAGAAACTAAATTGCTGCTACAATCTTCATAAAAAATATTAATGTCAACATATAATAATATTGACTAGACAAAATTGCTACTGCTCCTACAATGTTCATAATAAAACTACTGTGTGAAAAGCAGTTCACTTATACTTAGTGAAAAAAAAATTCTTCAGAAACTAATACTGCTACAAATATTCAGATAGTGTTAACTACAAACAACACATGAAAAAGAATATGCGAGAAATACATACCCATGAATCACTGACATCATCGTCAGTCATCTGATGGACGAATGGAGCCCAAAATCCAATACCTGAAGAATAGAGAAGGGAACAGAGCGCGTTGTGCCGCTGCCTCTGGTTCAGAACCAACCCTTCAGAAAAAACGCATGTCTCCAGCATGGGCTCCAACCTTGCCAGGCAGCCGCACGCGCAATCCATTGCCAGGCGTAGGGTCTGGTTGGGAAAAAACAGATCGAGAAAGAGTGGCGCCGCCAGGGATAAGGTGAGATGGGAGCCGCCAGGGATAAGGTGGGAGGGGAGCCAATTGACCCACCAATATATATATATATATAT
>LR738716.1:69099576-69128990 GCA_902687465.1 Secale cereale
GTAATGCAGTTCATACAGGCTCGCATTGCATATTAATGCAGTTCACCATGCTACAATATTCACCGCGCATTGCATATTACTGCAGTTCACCCCTCCACGATTCGCAGACGAAAAACACAGCCTGCAATGCAGTTCTAACAACTATATAATGCAAAAAATCTCAAAAAACATCTTGAGTAACGACCAGAGCCAGTGGCGCCCGCAAGAACACAAAAAACATGGACAAAAGTTAAATTCTTCAAAATTAACAACTTAATCCGTTGCAATTCATACGAATGGGATCAAGGCAGCACATAATTGCCGAAAACAACAGAAAATTACATAAAAAACACAACAATTTCGATCCGGGCGGGGAAGGACAGAGAACTTGCCGTTTTTGCGCTAGAACAGAGAGATACTCGACCAATTATACTAAAATTTCAATCCTATTAGCAAATTAATTTGTCGCGGAATAACACAAACATGAACGCGAAATTAGTAACACACTAGGACCACGCTATAAAATCGAATATGAACAGCCAGCAGGATGCGAAACTCCTGCACGCGCGGAAGAACAGACGCAGATCCGCCAAATCAAACAATTTCCGTCGTTTTCTCGCTGAATTGCGTGTTTAATCACATATTAAATCAGCGCACACACAAATAAAACAATAGAAATCGATCATACTAGCCAGAAACGCTGCTCCATGAAGGTTTGCTACTGCCCCTCTATGTGGTTCGGAACAGAAGAAGGAAGCAGTGCGCGTAGCTTTCCAATGCAGTTTAGAAGTGTTATGAGAATATTATTCTCATAATGTTATGAGAATAGACCGGCTATATATATATATATATATATATATATATATATATATATATATATATATATATATATATATATATATATATATATATATATTGACCCCCTTCTTCAAATTAGATCTTTCGGATGCAGAATGAACTCCTAGCACCAGATCGTCTGCGAGCAATTCAAGAGGAATTGGCGGTATTCTTCCTTGACCACGTGATCGCTGAAGACGGAGAATACTATGTGGACCATGCGTCCATATGATAGGAGATTATATTTGTAAGAGATAATTATTGTATATATGTATCCGGTAGTGTCGGATAGATATACGAGAACTTATTGTTCGACCAATCTCTCGGAGAAGGAGAGGTGCCACCAACCGGGACCAAAGGCCCTCCTGCCTGGGCTCCGCGCACAGGCCACGTGGAGGCCCATCTGTCCCGGTTCTAGTTTGAACCGGGACTAAAGGGCTAGAGCATTAGTACCGACCCTTTAGTCCCGGTTCAAGAACCGGGACAAAAGGCCCTTACCAACCGGGACTAAAGGCCCGTTCTCTACTAGTGGTACTACAATACTGTTTGATGCCATAGTACTTAGAAGTAATCCGGATTCCAAATGACTTGAAAACAATTAGGACCCCCAACAAACAAACATACATTTTCTCCCAACGTAGGTATGATTTCCCCTTAATCCTGGAAGAAATGGAAATGGACATCCCACTCACCACATAGTACTATTTGCAAAACAACAAAACACAAAGCTGTTTGACGATCACATGACAGGAGCTAAATAACAAGATCACCCCACTATTCACAACAAGTGACACGTCTATCTATAGATGCTTTGTCACTAACCTGTGGCAATAAAATCATTGAAGCTAGCTAGGGTCAAGTGCGGCGTGTAAACATCATGGTCAAGGTAGAGGCGCCATCCCTATCTAAGTACTCCTATAGGTATTTCATCCTTAAATACCAAAAAGATACGTGCACTCACCATATAGTAATACTGGCAAAACAACAAAACACAAAGTTGTTTGACGATCACGTGACAGGAGCTAAATAACAAGATCACCCCACTATCCACAACAAGTGACATGGCAATATATAGATGCTTTGTCACTAGACTGTGCTAATGAAATCATTGAAGCTAGCTAGGGTCAAGCGCGGCGTGTAAACATCATGGTCAAGGTAGAGGCGCCATCCCTATCTAGTACTCCTATAGGTATTTCATCCTTAAATGCCAAATAGATTGCAAATAAAGCAACAGATATATTGTCCTTATCGCATTACAAAGTATAGTAGTAGTACTAGTATGCATCAACGCATTGATTTTGAAAGGTACATGGCAATTCATCTCCAATGATTAAGTCATGATTGTGTTCTACCTCATGGGACGGAGACCCATATGTGATAATGTCGTCCGTCAATAGGATTCATAAACCTGAGAGATGCAGGTGCACGTGTGAACACGGCCGGATGATTCGCCTCCATGCATGTAAGACTAGCCACAGCGGGTAGTAATATAGAGTAGTAACATGAGCTCTATGTTACTACGTCTATAGTGGAGAGTAACAAATGTGTAGTAACATGGAAGGCTTCATTTATTACGCTATAGACCCATCTTACCTTGATATATGTGACGTTACTCATACTAGTACTAATTACTCCCTCCATTTCAGTTTATAAGGCATGTGTGTACCCCCTAGATTGCCAATTTGATCACCGTAATATAAAATATATAACACAAAAATTATACCGTTTGAAAATAGAACATCTGGAGTTTATAATGGTATTTTTTTTGTAATATATGACTTCTATTAGGTTAGTTAAATTGAAGACATAGGGATATGCGCACGCCTTATAAACTGAGCGAGAGGGAGTAGCTATGTTATCACATACTCCCTCCGTCCGGGTTTATTAGGCCTAAAGACAACTTCTCTTAGACCAAGACACATAGTAATTTGCTCACATTAATTCTTTCATTTCACTCCCAATGCACTCTCTCACATGAATGCGGCCAATGAAAAAGCTCGCATGAAGTGTATTAATTTCTCAGTCATGGCACCAACAATAATGGCTTTCAAGACAACCAATAAAATGGTTGCATGCATGCACTTTTCCAGAGCGAGGCCTTATAAAAAGGAACATGCTTGTGATGGTGAGAGGCCTAATAAACCCGGACGGAGGGAGTACCTCTCTTTCTTTATTTATTGCTTGCCACATCATCTATTTTATTTAGATATGTGTGATTTTACTATCTATGTTACTTCCAGTGTGGGTAGTCTAAGTCACACCAAGATTTCGCTAGCATAAAAAGCCTGGGTATATATCCAAAGTACGTACGCGCAGGTGTGTGCGGCGCCGCTATGTGTGTCGTCGTCGCTATCTTTCTTTTGAATCTTTTTTAGATACAAAGTATGTATCCAACATTAGGATTGCACGGTCACTCATGTCACAATTTGATAGCTAGGGTGGTCATTGTCGCGTCCGGATACGCTTTTGCGACGTGTATATCTAACACATCTTAAAACTAGTCGTTTGTTCGCGAGGTCGCCCATTAGATTTGGCTGGCCTATGATCCACGTCGTATATCCACCTTCTAGAATCCGGGAGAATGTCGTCTTGATAACAGTCTCATAATGAAGTCCTAACCTGTCACTGCTACTCCAGCTGGAGAGCAGGAGGCGTTTAATATGTGGGTAACGCACTAATTATTAGGGAATTATTATTGATTGGGATTGCCCCCGTGTGAGAGTAACGCAAAACAGAAAATTGCCTTCTTGATTTTAGATGAGTATAGTAGAATGTACAGTACTGTTAGATGAAGTAGTGCGACGAGTAATTCAGAGTCCAGACTCCAGACGACTAGGGCCTAAATATAAGACGCTTTGACAGTTTAATTCAAACTGCAAAAGCATCTTATATTGAGAAATCAGAGGGTGTACAAGACAACTAGCGCTCATCACAACAAACAGTATGGTTTCCTCTGAATGCTGTCCCTGGTTATCAGTGGTGTCCATTTCATTATAGGGCAATTGAGGATCTCAAAGTGGTACTCCCTCCGTTTTAAAATAGATGACCCAATTTTATACTAAAGTTATTATAAAGTTGGGTCATCTATTTTGGAACGGAGGGAGTACGTATCTTACACGAGCTCGAGATTTCTGAGTGACTTTCCTTTTCTTTGACACATGGTAATGGCTTTCCTTGATTCCAGACCAATGTGTGCTTTCTACTTGTGTTTTTGCCGACGTAGCACTAGTCCAACAAAAACGGGTTTGCTGGTCTGCGACACCTTTCATGATTTTCAAAGCCTTGGATTTTTAAGGCAGCACATGCAAAGTGTTGGAATCAGCACCTAATCGTCGTTGTTTGCCACTAACCTAATCAGTGGTGGCAGGAGTGCTCTAGTAAACTAACCCTTGGCAGGTCTGTCCAAATCCGACAGGCAAATTTGAACGCACCTCGTCGATACGCGTGCCGACACTAGTCAAACCACAATGTCTTGTCAGTATGACATTATGAAGTTCCACATGATACTCCATCCGTCCCAAAATTTTTGTCTTACATTTGTCTAGACAGAGAAGTATCTAACATTAAAACATGACTAGATACATTCATATTTAGACAAATCAAAGATAAGAATTTTGGGACGAAGGAAGTACTAGAGAAGACTGGTGCTCAAACAAAACAACGCCAAGCTAAATCCTGAAGGAGCATTCTTATGTCTTCTTTGGTTCATACGATAGAAGTGTCATAGCAATAGAAGAATCATAGGAAGTAAGATGATATATATCTCGGTTATTATAGAAAAAAAGGTGTCATTTGATGCATATGATAAAAAATTTCACTGAGTATAGGCTAATATATTTTGTCTTTGAAATGTGAAAGATTAAATTCTATCCTACATACGAATAGAAATCCATTTCTACAAACCAACATGCTCTAAAGATAATTTCCTACAAAATTTATATCCTTTAAAATTCCTACAAAATTCATGTAAACTAAAGGAGGTCCTAGTTTAATTCCATAGACTGTTTTGAATTTTTTGACTAGACAGTGAGCTGCCCATCCATTGCTAATCGCTATGTGCGGCAATCGTCCTTGACGACGCGGTGGGGCGGCGGCGAGAGCCTTTCCTCCTTGACGACGTGCCAGGGCGGCGGCGAGAGCTGCTCCACCTTCACGCAGCGTCCGATTTGGACACCGCGGTTGCGCGGCGGCGGAGAGCATGGAGGGGATGTCGGCTCCGGCTTCACGGGGAGGAGCGTCTCAGGTGGCGGAGCCGGGCCGTTGATGTGACGACGAAGCGATGAAGCATCTGCTCCATCTGCTCCTCGAACTCCACGTCAATGGCCGGCGCGAACTACTGTTGTGGCGGCTACTGGTCCTCATTGCCAGGAGATGAATATATCCGCCTTCGTCGAGGAGTCACCCCGCTGATGAGGACAATTGCCCCGGAGTTCGAGGGCGGCATCGCCTCGATCCACCGCGTCCCGCCACGGAACCACCTGCCGACGACGACGCCCAAGACTTGCCCATCACCAGAGATGTGGAGGGAGATGGGCGGGGGAGAGGGGGTGACGAAGAGATGATGATGCGACGTGGATGGCGCTGGAGCACGGTTTATATAGCCGCAGCCAGGCCATGCGAAGGGTCGGTCAGCCGCTTCAAAGCGGCGCAGTGGCCAAAGTTTATTCCTCGGGAACCTGCATCTGCACTAAAGCGGCGGCTACCGGGAGGTCACGTCGATCAGCGTCACCCTCTCTCCCTTCGGTCACATCGCGGCATCAAAGACTGCCTCCGCATGCTCTGGGCCGGCATGAATGCGGCACGGTAAGCGGCGCGTGCATCGGAAGGAATCGGGCGTGGGATCGGTCCGGACTCACACAAAGCCCCCCATCTCCCGCCACACACACGTTTGTCTCCGATTCGCGGAAGAAATCACGTTCAGACTGCACCACGGACCGATACATGACCGCGTTGGATGGCTTCTGCGGTCCGGACGGTTGCGGAAGGTTTGAAGGTCGGTGTCGGAAATGCCCTAACAAGGGAACAAACTATATAAGCGAGAGAACAAGAGCCATAGTATAATGGGATTAGAATAAGAACCACAGAATAAGAGCATCAACAACTGGGCCTCATACGTCTGGGCGGTCGGCCCGGTCACTTCCTGGTCAAAAAAATGCGACCCGGACGGGCGACTCAAACTGACCTGAAATGCCCGGGCTATCCGACACCCCTCATATCAAACCCAAATACGGGGGGATATGGAGAGACCAAATGGGTGCTCCACGTCGAACCCGGCCAACGATAGCTCCAACCCCATATATATTTGTCCCCACCTGCTCCGCGACCAAACACTAGCCACTCCATTGCCACCCAAGATCCCGTATGGTGATCTCCGACCTTCTGCTGTATGGTGGGCAGTGGATCCAAGTCCCGCACCTTCAGATCCGACGACCCCGAGCTTATCCCACGTGTCCCCGAGGAGGAGGATATCGTCCAACTTGCGCTCTGTCGCTCCCGGGAGGAGGCCGCCCGATAACACCGCACAAACTCCTTCGGTCGGAAATTGTGTCCACCCAAATGGCGCATGGATCTGCCGCAAGGTGTCTCGCACTGCCTCACCGGAGGCGGTGCCGTACGACTTGCGTCTAAACACAGTGACAGACATGCAACACCTTAGTTGGCGCGCCGAGGCAGAGGTGAACTCATGGGTGTCATACAACACAAATATGGCGCAGCGTGCGAGGCAGCAAGCACGGGAGCCGGCGGCAGCCCTCGCGGTGGCGAAGGTTGGTCGTATGGTAAACCAGTCCGGACGCCGCAACCGCATCGTGGTGGATGTTGCCAGCTCCTCCCAGGACGGATCCATCATCGATCTCATTTCCACCGGCACCATCAAGGTTCCAGTCTCCGACAAGGAATAGTAGGGCATGGGAGGCGGAGGCGACCATACCAACACTCTGAGAGGCGAAGCCGGCTGCCGGACATCGGCGAGTCGAATGAGCTCCGCTTAAATTAGGTTTTATGTTGCAAGTAATAGTATAGATATGGGGTTTCTAAATTGTGGTGTCCGGTTGTTGAAGAGATTATTTGAGGGTCACTGTCCGCATATGCACCCGGGCACATCTACAGGCGCTTGAGGGGTCGGATTTGCTGTATCCAAGTGTAGATGCTCTAGTGGTCATTTCGTCATATTGGCTCCCAGCCCATTTTTGTGAAAGAATCCATTTGCTATGTCAACTAGAAATGTTGCCACGGCACGAAGAGTCCGTCGCCCTTCGCTTTTATGCAATCCAGCCCAGTAAGCAGACATGCAGCTTACCAGATTCAAGTCACCTCATATCTCATTTATGTGTTGCTGCTTATCGGATTCAACTTACTCGACGTTGCTGCATACTCCCTCCGTCCGGTGAAGAGTGTATATCTAGCTCCAAAATTTGTCCACAAAAGAATGTATTTCTATCTTCCTAATGCCCTCTAAAGTGGGAAAAATACTTCTCTCTCATCATACGGTAATCAAGATCAATAACAATCTACACATGGTCTTCTTAATTTAATTTCTATATGCACTTAACTCATTGAGGGTTGGGTAATTAAAAAGGAGAGATGGTGGTTTGCATCTTTCCAATGCATTTTTTTACGCAACTTCATAATTTGTCCTAAAAAATTTAGATGTACACTCTTCACCGGACGGAGGGAGTATCAGATTGAAGTCACCAGACATACCACACACATTTAGTGATGCTTACCATGCATATGTAATTGATCACAAAGAAGAACGTTGTTGCCTCTCGTGGCCTTCTGCGTCAATTGCCTACTAATCCTATAATACCTACACTATACCTATGTTTCCTATTTCTCTCTCTTCTTACAAGGCTGATCTAATGTTTCCATCGGCGCAGATTTGCACACTCGACACCTCAGTCTGGGCCCTATCTACCTAAACTCTGCAAAATGTATGTTGCAAGATCAGTAATCTTGAACTCGGATATGTAGCCCGTTGGGAGCTTCCACACGGGGGAATTTCAAGATCGTGTTCTTGCCTTCTTCCTCCCATCTGAAACATCAAAACCAATGCCAAGTATATGTTGTCAGTATATAATGCTAGAGCAGTTCATAGAAATGGAATCGGTGTGGACTAAGAAGAGGTTGAACAGACCTGTATCGGGTCACGAAATAGTGGAGGAAAGTCGCGATCTCCGCCGTGCCCACCTCCTTCCCGGGGCACATCCGGCCGCCTCCCCCAAACAACATGAAGTGCGGGTGCGATTCCATGTTCTTCTCCTGCACATTTTCAGTAGGCAACAAAAGGTTAGAACTTCTTCTGCTATGGCATAGGTGGTATGTTTTACTGGTCATATTTGTTGGCTCCTTTACTTACCAGCCACCTCCACGGATTGAAAGTCATTGGGTCAGGATACATGAACGGATCGTAGTTTATCTCCCTTGTGTACACATAGATTCTCCACCCTTCTGGAATGACATACCCTGGAAGAAATCGGTAATGCTGCTTTAGGACTAACTTAACATTTGCCTAGAAAATGCTAAATTGGTAGGAATAATTTCCAAGCATGTCTCACCATTCATTTCTACATCCTTGGTAGTTTTCCTCAGCAGCCCATTCACAACTGTAGCTAACCTTAGCGTCTCAAAGATGACCTGCACAGAAGTATCCATGAGTTCATTATGATCCTGTTCATACTAAATTCCTACTCTGATTTCATCCTCTGTTTTTCTACTTACAGCTCGAGTGAAGGCCATGGACTTGAAATCATCGTAGCTGATGGCTTCTTCCGGCGATTTCCCCTTCCTGATATCAAGATGCTCTCTCTGCATTCACAAGTGAAAATATCATCAGTAAACTCTAGCAGGCACATGATTCTTTTTATGGGATAAAAATAAATTGGTTTGAGAATATGTGTACATACCCTGAGTTCATCAAGAGCTCGCGGGTGGTCTGACAGGTACTTGACGGCCATCATCGACGTCGTCGACATGGTCTCATACCCAGAGTAGATGAGGGCGATGAGCAAGTCGATGATCTGCTCATCAGTGAGCTTCTCCCTGGTCCCGTCGTCGCCGCTTCTCAAGAGAGCGTCCAGCATGTCATCGTGAGCATCACCAGAGGACCGCCGTTCGGTGATCATCTGCTCTAGCATGGACACAAGCTTCGTCCTAGCCTGGAAGCCTTGGTAGTAGCTGGTTCCCGGAAGGTTGATGGGCAAGGAGATGGTGCCCAGCACAAGGGTGCATAGCTCTGTTTTGAGGGCGTCAGAGAGTGGGCCGGCCGTGATGCCGGCGATCTGCCTGAGCGCAGACAGCAAGGCCATCTGAAAGTTAAAGGGAAAGTGAGTTAGAAATGATGCTTCTATGAAACCAATGCAAGGAGATGCTCTGCAACAACCACTTTAGAATTTTATTTCAAAGTGACACTCTGTTTATTCAAGGAGATCCTACTATAAAACTCTGCAACAACCACTCTGGAATTCTTTTTTGCCGCGTGACCAATTTGCATATGTTCCTAAATGTGACATACCAATATCCCGTGACATGCTGTTACGAGCTTGGTTACCCATTTTGTTTTCAGAGCAGAGGAGCATTAATGTAGTGACTCACTGACCTCCTTGGTCTTGGCCTGGACGTCGACGACGGAGCCGGCCCAGCCATGGAGGTGGTCACGGACGAAGGCGTCGATCTTGGGGAGGAGGCTTTGCCGGAGCATGGCGGGGCGGACGAGGCCGAGCATGGCGCCGCGCATGACGCGGTGGAGCGGGCCGTGCACGGCGGCGATGTTGTTGCGGCCGAGGATGTCGAGCATGGACTGCGGGTAGCCGGGGACGAGGCCGCCGGCCTCGCCCTGCAGCAGCATCCGGCGGTTGAGCTCCGGGTCCATACACACCACCGTGGGGCAGCCCAGGATGTGCGTCCGGAACAGCCGCCCGTACCTGCATGGTTGAGAAAACTTTATTTGTAAGATTCTCAAGCAAAGATTATCATTATGCATGGGATTATTCCAACATTATGCACGAGCAGCAATATTTCTCTTTCGATCTGTACTAGTATCAATTATTCAAGAGAACTATATCATAATTTAGGAATGGTACTTTGGGAGCTGGAACAGTGATGAGTGAGTGAGCTTTTGGGGGACAAGCAGCGAAAAGCTAGTGATACCCAGATCACCTTTGGCAGCCGGAAAGCAGCTGCCAAACCGGCACATTTCCGTAGCTCACTCCCAGTAAGGTGTTATTTTTGTCAAGAGAAATTTACTCCCTCCATAAAGAAATATAAGCGTGTTTAGATGACTATGTTTTACAGTACTCACTCTTCCCTCCAACAATTACTGCCCAAACCAGGGCGGCAAAGACAGAGCTAGCCCGGCACCAACCAGCAAAATCCCCCAAATCCCGGGCAAGGGACATACATGTCCACGCGCTAGCTACACTAGCTACCAAGCCTGTTGATCCGAGGAGGAAGACGCAGAATCACATGGTCGACGAGGCGGAGGAGTAGGTACCTGAGCCTCCTCTGCTTCATGAAGGCCGGGCCCTGCTTGAGGAACTCGGTGGTCTCGCCGAAGAGCGGCCACCCCATTGTCCCCGGCGGCAGGCAGCCATCGCCTTCCTTCCTCCGGCCGTTGCCGTACCTCAGCTCGTTCCACCGCAGCAGGAGGCTGCTCGCCAGCACCACGCCGGCCACAACGCCGGCCAGCAGCAGGAGGAGGAGCGCCATCTTCTTCCTCTACCTCTGCCTCGGATGCTCTCTCTCTCTCTCTCTCTCTCTCTCTTGGACGCTCTGTTTTGGTTCAAGAGCAGAGGTGGTGTGTGTCTTGGCAACAAGTGTTGCAGCTCTCGGCTCTCTTGCTTGCTTGTGCTGTGAGTAGTGGAGGCAGGGGAGCTGCTTTTATATAGGGAGCTCACACCAAGGAGCAGGAGGAGGAGTATCTACTATCCATGGTGTTGTAAAAATGGAGGACGTCCATTTCGTTTGGGATGACGAGACGAGGGCCCCCATTCCAAGGTGAGGTATTGACCATGGATGCAGAGAAATTTTTACACAAGCCAGCCAGCCAACAAACACTGGTGAGTGCAAGTGGGTGAAGAATAGGACAGCAGGAGGAGGAGGCGCATGCTCGGCCTCGGAATCGGCGCCGCGCCGTCCGTGCGCGTGTTGGTTTGCGGCCATCCGGTCAAAAAGGCATCCCGCCGAGATGCCTACTGCTTCCCACGTGTGCTTGCTTGGGTTTTCTTCGGGTGGTTTGAGTTTTTTACCTTGCCATACACACATGCCAATGAAATAAATTGAACGCTCCCAAATTAGTTTTTTTAGCACGGTACACGGACAGGCATCCATATACTCACCCTGCCTCTACGAGCATCTTCGAAAGATCATCATCTTGAGAACACACTCCTAGAAGACCTGATGTAAATTCTGAAAAATGCAAGCACCAGTCTACTACATGACTCAAATCGACATCTACAGCTGGGCGCCTCAAACCCGCCTCGTACGCCCGTCCGGGCCGCCCGGTTACTGACTGGCTACGTTTTTTCGACCCAGACGGACACCTCAAAGGGGTCTCAAACGCCCGGGCTGACTGGCACCCTTCATTTCCAGCCCAAATATGGAGGCGTCCGGCCACGCCCGTCGCGTCGGACCCGACCCATGCTGGCTCAACCGACTCCACATATATCCGTCCCCATCCGCTCGCTGGAGAAAACCCTAGCCACTTCACTCCACTCCACTCCCTCTGTCACCCGAGCTCATCTTCGGCGAGTTCCGGCTGTCCCCGGCATGGCGACAGCGGATCGGACTCCGACCACTCCGAATCCATCGATTGGGGTGTCATCCTGTGCAGGTTGGAGAAGGCAATGTCAGTCTGCATTGCACTCCGCCGCTCCTGGGAGGACAGCGCCCGGCTGACGGACGGATCCGTCCGCCGCGACGCCATAATGTCGGCTCACCGGGCACTCGGGTCCTCTCGTGCTGGATCCTTGCGGTCCCGGCAACCGAAGCACCTCTCCTTGCCGATCACCTGCCGGGCAGACTATGAGTCTCACCGGAAACGGGCAGCACTCCATGGGAAGGAGAGAATAAGGGCAGCTGAGGCCAGTATCGTAGCGAAAATGGCGGCGGCGGAGGCAGAGGCGGCTGGTGCCTGGGCGCTGGCGGCTGTAGAGGAGGAAGCCATCCGCGCCCGTATTGTGAAGAAACGGCAGCGGAGGAACACGCGCGCCCTCGTCCGAGAGCAGAATTGGGGTGTCCGGTAGTTTCGTGCCGTGACCAGACTGCCACCGAAGGAGGAGAAGAAGGACAACTCTGGTAACGAGCAGATCCGGCTCGATCCGTACTGTGTCTTCAACCGGTTGTTCCGTGAGAAGGACGGCAAAGGCGCGGGGAAAGGCAAGGGTCAGCGTGGATGAACTCCACCATAGTCAATGATGCCAAATTCTGATAGTTAATGGCTTGTAGTTAGTAGTGATTGAGTAGCCAATGTGTGTGCATCGACATGGTTGCATCAGTTTGTACGAATTTGAGATATGATAATTGAGGCGTCCAGACGTGGATTACATTATTTGTGGGGTGCCAGGGCGTTTGAGGGATCGGATTTGTCAAGTCCGCCAGTAGATGCTCTAATACTCACCTTATGTAGAAATATTTTATCGGTGCACATAAACTATGCGTTTTTTCGAATGAAAATATGTATGGCCCCCTTGACCAATGGACGGCCGAGATTAGATTGTCCTTGCAGCATCTTAAGAGCATTCCACAAGAGAATTTTTGCCATAAATAAGGTTTATCTTGAATTGTATATGCAGGTGGTCATCCACCCCTCGGTAGTACTCCCTCCGTCCCAAAATAAGTGACGCAAAAGTCACTCAACTTTGTACTAAAGTTAGTACAAAGTTGAGTGACTTTTGCGTCACTTATTTTGGGACGGAGGGAGTAGTATTTTTTCTCAACAAAAAGAGAAGTAAAAAAAAAAGGCTTGTTGTTGATCTTGGTCGGAGATTTGGCAGTGAACAGTGGGTCGGCTCCGATCCGATCAATCATGAGGATCGCGGCAAAAAAAAAAGAGGGGATTATTGGAAAAGGGGGTCGATGGTTGCGTTGCATGGGCGCCATGTGCAACATACATGCTTGTGGCCCACCTAGCTGAGTACTGATTGCTCATGCACAGTGCTGGCTTAGCTCAAAGAAGAGAGATTTACACTCTGTACTCTACTCTGCGGTGTAGATTAATTATTATTTGTTGTAGTAATAAAAATTGGTCGCCGAGGGAGGCTGCATTTGGAGGAACTGAGGTGGTTCGCGTTGGACCATGCACTCATACCGCCTGGATCTGTGATTTAACTAGCTGATAACCCACTGACATGATCATGATCCTCTTGGATGGATTATTGGTCTGGATGATGGTAGATTAGATTGATGAAATGGCTGGCCCCTGCTGCTGGGTGCGGCATGTGGGTGTGGGTGGCGCCATGTACTGCACGTCAATGAAACCAGGTTGGGCCCTACCGCATGCGGGGCTGGTTTCACTGGCTGGATCTCCTTGCCTGTCCACTCGTGCGCCCTCTGTCCTCTGCCCCCCCCTCTCTCTCTCTCTCTCCCAAATTATTGGCATCATGAGAGATGTAAATTTCCTCACAAAGTTTTACGGTTAGTAAATCAAGATCTAAATAAGTGCAAGGCTGTTTTGGCAGGTTAAATTGAACCTTCAAAGCTTATAAAATACTTAAAAATAGACGGTGTACGTGCATAATATAATATAATATAATTGGTTCCTGGGCCGGTGGGTCAAACCGGTTGGCGAGATCTCGAGTCAATCAATCAATTGGTACGATCGATACGGCACAACCAGCGGAGCCCATCTCGTTGCACAGTGCAGCGACCGCTCTATATACGGACATAATAAAAAAAATATGTCTTCACTGTTTTCCGCTCGATACGATACGGACTGCTCGATACGATACGGACTGCTGGGTAGCAAGTGCATGTAGTACAATGGTTGATAAGGGCATGTACAATGGTTCTAGCTTAAGAATGCCACGTACGATAAATGTTGAAGTGGAGGAGAAAGAAATCATAAGAGAATGCTTGTCTTATTTTATTTAAGAGAAGACAAAAGATGATAGCTTAGCACAATTTGTCTCACCATATTTTTAGGAATAACTAATTATTGAAGATAAGGCTAAGAAATGACCCATTGTAGACTTGTTTTTTTGTCATCTCTAATTTACATGCAAAACTTAAGATAAGACTATTTTATCAACCATTGTACATGCCCTTATGATAAGAGATCATCTCTTGTCTTGTCTTAAATAAGAGAAAACAAGTCTTTTCTTATGAGTTGTCTTTCCTCCACCTCATCATTTATCCTACGTGACACTGCTAAGATAGCACCATTGTACATGCCCTAAGTATACCGGTCCATTCCACTGTTTCCCTAACTTAATGTACGATATTTTGTTAACACTAGAACACTGCTTGAGGTTGAGGGCAGGGCAGGGCAGGCAGGTGGTCGTGAGTCGGTGCGTCCATCCGATTTGTTTGACGACCAGAGAGAGAGAGAGATCCTGATGGAATATATGGTGACGCGCACGTTGCTGTCCATGGCGCTGCTGGCTGTGGCTGGTACGACATGGGTCGCTCGTCAGCAGCCTGGGCACACGGTTGCGGCAAATTTGATAATTTTGATCTCTGGGCGAAATCAATTCACAGAATGAACCGTTCGTGAAACAATTTCACATCTCTGACCTTTTTGTGCAGCGCCCGTCATGACGGCGCCACACCTTACGGTGCAGCGTCTAACTCGGGGGCGTTGCACGCCTAGCCAGCGTCGCATCCGGGTGATCCAAAAATTACTAAGTCTGTGTGCAACGCCTGGGAGCTATAGTGTGGCGCCTAGCTCCCAGGCGTTGCACTACAAAATGAAGCAACACTAGTGCAACGCCTAGGAGCTGCACATTGACTTAGTAATTTTTAGGCAGTTCGGAGTGCGACGCTGGCCAGGCGTGTAGCGCCCCCGAGCTAGGCGTTGCACAGTGTAGTGTGGCGTCGTCGTGGCGGACGCTACACAAAGAAGTCAGGGATGTGAAATTGTTTCAGAGACAGTTCATTATGTGAATTGATTTCGCCAAAGGGTCAACCTTGTCAAATTTGCCCACGGTCGCGAAGCTGGAGACTACTACTCCCTCCGTCCCATAATATAAGAACGTTTACTAGTATCTATTCGGATGGCACGTACGGCGCGCTCTACGCATGCAGAGGTCGCCACCGACAATCTTTGCCTTGCCCTAGGAGCTAGGACTAGGACTAGGAGGCTACGGGTAGGAGCGAGAAGCAACACACAATTACTGCCTCTCTGAGCCGCCTGCTGCTCTGCTGGCCGCGCGTGCGCGTGTGGGGCTGAACCTCAGGGCACAGTGCACGTAGCAGGAAGAGCAGGTGGAGTGGTTGCGCGCAATGAAGGCGGCAAGCCAGCAGGAGATGGACGGACGGATGGATCGGGTTCGGCGCACGTAGGATGCAAAGCACGCAGCAAACACATAGCTACTACTATAGTACGTGTGGGGTGTGGCATTTGCACCGGTGGCCCGCATGGCATGGACTATACAGGTAACGTAGGCGATGGTCCATGGGCTGATGGCCGCTCATTACTTTACTACGGCCCTGTTTGGATACTCTAACTCGGTTAGAAGTTAGAGTTAGATTCTAACCCTGAACTAACTCTTACCGAAGAGGTGTTTGGATAACAGGGTTAGATTAACGGACGGGAGCGTGGATTCGGTGAGGCGCCTTCACGGGCGGTGCAAGAGAGAGGGAGGGAGAGGACGAGAAGCTTCGAGGAAGTGGGGAGGGATCTGCTGCGGAGAGAGCGGGAGAAAAATAAATTTTTCTAATGATCTCAAGGAGAACTAACCCAAATAAGCACCTCTTGGGTGGGTTAGTTTTTTTGGATGGGTTAGATGCATCTAACCCAAACTAACCCTCCTGTTTGGATACTTTTGGGTTAGTTGAGTCCAAACTAACCCAAACTAACTCTAACCCAGGGTATCCAAACAGGGCCTACGTACTGCTTCCATTTACCGGATGTTGGCCCTCTTTCTTGGGACCCTGCAGAATGCAGAGGGATGGATCCGGCCGGCGTTGCGCGTCTACCATCACCATGGATCCTGAGCCACATGCGCGCACACGAGCGGGGAATGTCCCGCCCTCCCTCCTCGGCCACACTTCCTCTTCCCTCCTCCACATGACATGACATGCTTGCCCACATGGAGGATCACATGCTTTGCCATCTACTCCTATCCATCTACTTCTAACTTCTACCGCTCGTTCCTTCCGGGGTGATTCTTGTGACGCGGCTGTACACATTTCTCTGCTCGCTGCCTTCTCCTACGCGTATGCGCGGGTTGGATCTTTGCTTTTGGATTTGGATGTACTACTGCTGCTACTACATGAAGCTACATGTGGCTCCATCAGTCAGTCAATCCCATCCAAGTTGCACGAGCGCCTCTCTCTTGTCCTCTTCTCGCCTCTCCATCTCGCATCGGCCCCACCGCTAGATGGATGCTTTTTGCTGTGCTTGGACAATGGACACCGCCCGTCCATGTGCACATGTGCGCGTGCGTGTGGTGGCCAGTTTCACCATCGCATGGAGGAGTGGGTAACGATTGGCCGGTCAAAATGGCATACACTGCTCCAGCCAGTCACTCCTACTGCGTCATTTCTTGATTCCACCTCTTTCTTGGGTATGTTAAATATTTACGTAAACATTTCAACGATTTGTTGGTTTGCTTGTACTCCCTCCGTTCCGATTTACTTGTCGTGATTTTAGTTCAAATTTGAACTAAAACCATGACGAGTAAATCGGAACGGAGGGAGTAACTAACAGTGCTCAATGGATCACATGTCATCTGGTTTCACAAGAGTGCTCCCTTCCTTTATCAGCGATAGGAACAACTTTCCTAATGGTGCCATTGTCAAAAGGCATGGGTGAACTTTCTTGAAATGAGGGAAAGTTCATTCGACGGTCTTTGAACAAAATTAAGAAATCCATTCGTGCAGTCATGGCACCATTACGTCTCTGAGCACAAATGCGTGATCGAGGGCCAGGTGTCTAGAGCACTAGAGCTGATAGCACGTTGTAGATATAGAATATTAAAGTGTAGGCTGCACGGAGAAAATTATTGAAATTGGACGTCCCACTCGCCACATAGCGCCGGCAAAAAGGTCCAGAAAACAAAGCTGCTCAAAGACCGAATGACGGGAGAAAAAGAGCAAATCCCCTGGTGTTCACAAAAGTGATGTGCCGATAGACGCAAATTTGTCACTAGACTGTAACAATTGAATAGATCAAAGTATGGGTGACATTCGTCGCTGTTTAGTCGTACCACGTCGACCAATCGTATATATATGGACCACATGGGAAGGAGCATACTCCTATCGGTGTCAAGGTTGGGGCGCCATTTCTATCAAAATAGTACATGTATTTCATCCTTAAATATGAAATGCATTGCAAAATAAAAGCAACCTGTCAAAGAGTATCCATCGACGCATTGATTTTGAAAGTTGGCAATTAAGTTTTTGATCACCAGCTCATCGCTCGGTACAAATCTATGTATATAGGATAAACACAAAGTGCCTCCCTCGTGCGGCAGGGACCCATGCGTGGTATAGCCCAAGCGTGGCCAGAGTGGTCCATGAACCACCCTGGGGTTCATCCTCTCAGCAGCCCATAGAGGTAAAAAAATTAGTGTTCAGCTAAAAAAAGAACATAGCCCAACTACCAAGCCCATACGAGTGCATCACCGTGCGTGTATGACACTATGATCAGCCCTAGACAATGAAACAGGGCGCCTCACAGGGCGACGTATGGGGCTGGGGGCGTGAAGGAGATGCGACGTCCTGCGTTCTATGGCAGCCCGGGTGCCTGGTCGGTCCGCGGCCTGCGCCGTTCGGTAAGCTGAGCTATTGAGGCAGGAGCACCACCGGCAAAACATATATGCAATTCATCTCCTTCAAGTATGCTTTCATCATTCAGTTTTAATTTGAACAAGTCTGATCGATGTTGCGATTTTAAAGGTTTTTCCTTTCAAGTTTTGCTAATATTTCAACAGTACTAATCTGTATGGATCACACGATTTCATTTTATTTTTGTTCTGGATGGGTTCAATAATAATATAGTGGTTTGTTGTACTTTGTGGGGGAAAAAAAAGAATGCACCGTACCTATTGGATCACGCTGGTTCAAAATCCTGGCTACGCCACGTGTGTGACAAGTACACTGGAACTGGATGATATGGTCATATTTCACGCATACCACAGAGGAGGTCAAGAAAATGCAGTACTCCAGGGTGTCTACTGGACCGGTCATGTAGAATGATCCTTCTGGTTTTGGGAGGTTCCGCTTAGTTTATTTCTATTCTTTTTTTTTTATATTTTCTTTCTTTCCATCTTTTCTCTATCAGGTTTCTCTACAATTTTTTCATGCTCATTTTTATTTTCCTATTTTAATACATTTGTTTTCCATTTTTATTTTTATTTTTTACTTTTAATTATTTTCTAAATTTATGAATTTAAAAATTATAAATTTAGTTTAAATGTGAGAACATTTTTTCTAATGATTTAAAATTAATAAATATTTTTATTCCGCAAACATTTTATTTTTTGAACATTTATAAAAATAGGCTAACTTTTAAATTCTTATTTTTGAACAATAATTAAAATCTTAAATATTTTTAATCCGCGAACATTTTATTTTCTTGAACATTTTTAAAAAGAGACTAACTTTTAAATTCATGAATATATTTTCACTTTCGTGGGAAAAAATAAATTACGAAAAAATATAAATTCATCAATAATTCGTGAAAATTGTGAAATCTTCCAAAATTTAAAAAATCCCTACTTTTTAGCAAAATTCAAAGCGTTCAATAGAAAAAAGGATGAAATAAGAAAATTTGGCTGAAAATAAGACAGGGAAAATGGCCAGCACAATTGGCATGGGAGACGGAGCTGTGTGTTCGCTTGCAATTGTAATTTTCTTAAAGAGTTGGAAAAATATCATAATAAAAAGCCTGAAAAAAATTGAAATCAGCTTGATAAACCAACAGAAAAAAAACGCGTCTGGGTAATATGTACTTAGCGGTAGATGGGCAGTGGCAGTGTCGGTCCTAATACTGTCATGTAGGACCCATGACCCGACCAGGATTTACAAGCAGGGTCCACTTTGAGGAAAAACACCGGTGCTCTCCTAGGCCTTTATTTTCAATGAGTTTGGTAATTGTAAGGATTCTAAGTCCTTCTGAAGAATAATATTATTCCAAAGTAAACTTTTGTTAGGTCTGACGAAATTTATATTTATGGAAGAAAATATTGATATCTGAAGTATCAAGCAAATACAATCTGAATATATACTTCATTTGTTCCGCAAAAACAAATATACGTTATTTTATTTTGTACTACGTGCGTGCATAAATTTAGCTATGGGTCCAATAATAACAGTGGTAGTAGTAGTACAAGGGATCCACAGAATCACTGTTGCTACCCTGGAAAGGAGGCGACGCACGCGTGCAAGCGGGCAACAAAGCAATGGCTGCAGAAATAATATTGATGAGCATTTGACAAGTGCTCTGGAACTGGAAGCAATGGCTGTAGAAGGAGGCGATCCGGTTGCTTCCCGGGAAAGGAGAAGATTCCTTCTTCCTTGGCCGACAAGTGCTCTTTCCGGTGGACGGACGGCGAGCTGCTCTCCTTCGACTTCTCGGCAGTAACGTACTTCCAACCGTCGGCCGAGCCGAGCACAGGACCGCACCGAGAGACAATTTGAACTAAAACCACGACGAGTAATTTGGAACGGAGGGAGTACTTACGTAGGAGTACTACCACACACGTACGTGCGCATGTGCACTGCCTCTTCCTGTCTCCGATCCACATGCTCAGGCCAACTCCACCGCGCGATCCTATCTTGTCTGGGTGCGTCCGTTTGGGATAAAACGGACGAATAGCGCGGCCCAACGCGCGGCCTCAAACGGACAAATGTCCGGATTCCGTCCGTTTTCGACCCATCCCCGGCCCAAACTTGCGCTCGGTTTGGGGTGAAACGGACGGGCGCGGACGGCCTCGACGTACGCCCTTGTCCCCCCTGGCCCGCCTATCGGGGACACTAGCAGTCCCTCCGCTCCCAACGCTTCACCCTCACCCCCCCGGCGCCACCGGCGCCGCCGCTATTCTTCGGCCGCCTCCTCACCGCGCGGCCCCCGGCCGTCCATACGAAACCACGTCTCGACACGGCCGCCACCACGCCCGTGCTTTCGCCGTAGTTTTGGTCGTCGATCGGAGGAGGTTTGGCCGTCGCCGTCTTTGCCGGTGGCAGAGGGGACACGACCGTTGGCGACGTAGCACGGCGGACGCGACAGCTTCCGACGAGAGCTCCAGAGCGGCCAGCAACCATCCCTGCTCCGTCGAGGTGATCATCGCGGCCTCTTCGCTACCACGACCGCAAGGTGTTCGACATTTTGCCAACAAAGGTATTGATAGTGGAGACGAGTTTTTCTTTGATCACTTCCTTTGTTCATCGGACGATTCATCATCGGATGATGAAGATCTTGTGGTGGCTGCACTAGTCGTTCACGACCACATTCAACGGCAGCTTCCTCGGTATAGGAGGTCAGTCCCTGGCCGTGCTCCCAACCTGAACCGCAACAGTGAGAGAGGCCACGCCCTACTCTATGCCGATTACTTTGCGAACAATCCGCTTTTCAAGCCGGATAAATTTTGTCGTCGTTTTCGTATGGCAAGGCATGTGTTCAGTCGTATTCGAGAGGGAGTGATTGCTCATGACCCATACTTCGAGTGCAAGACGAATGCCCTTGGCAAGCTTGGATTCTCCTCTTACCAGAGATGCACCGCGGCCATCCGCATGCTTGCATATGGAATTCCGGGCGATTTGGTGGATGAGTATGTGCGGATGAGTGAGACAACATGTCTGATGTCAATGTACAAGTTCTGCCAGGTTGTGATCACATTGGCAACCAATAGATGTATTGGTTCGTTTTATGTTCAGTCAAGCCAATTTCGATTTGGTTGTAAAACTTTTTTATTAAGAACAATTTCAATTGGGTTATAATAAAACTATTTTAATTTTCAGACAAATATTTGGACGTGCAAACTAGTTTTGATGAAAACATGGACATTTTTGGTCCTGACGGACGGGATGGGGCAAAGGGATGCGGCCGCACGGCCACCGCATCCCCGGACACGCCCGGACATGACTCCATTGCCCTACCCAAACGGATAGAATCCGGACAAAACGGATGTCCGTTTGGATCGCGCAGTGGAGTTGGCCTCACATGCGATGCACCCATGCATTGCCCGCCCATCCTACTATCTGTTTCTTCTTCTAACTTGTACTACGTAGGAGTACGTACCACTAGGCTGTTGACAGAGCGGGCGATTCTTGCATGGGTCACTGTCCACATTTCTGTTGCTTTTTGTACGTGCGTGCAGTGTGCCTGTTGGATTTTTGTTCTTGGTCTCTCTCACACAGATGTGCATATGCAGGAAGGTAGTACAATGGAGCTGGCTGGCGGGCTGATCAATCAAATCAGAGTTGCACGCACGAGCGCCTCTCGCTGACTGTCCTCTTCTTCTAGACACCTCCCTCTCCTCAGCCCCCACCGCTCCTTTTCCTTTTCCTGTGGATCGGTGGATGAATACCTCACCTTTTCCTGTGTTTTGATACTGCTCATCAGAGTACCAAATCACGCGGTCAAACGTACGATACATCCATTTCCGCGACAAGTAATTTCGAACGAAGGGAGTAGTATTGTAGGATCCATCTTGTAGTGGTACATTTCACTGTCCAAATCATCTGCGCCCCTTCTCGAACAAAAGAAGCGAGGATAAATGGTCAGCTCAGCTCAGCTCTCGTGACGTGCACGGTCCTATATATTGCCTCTGCACATGCATAGTGTGCTTATTTTCTTCCAAATGGATCCTGTGTGATCTAGCATCGTGTACATTAATGCACTTTTCTTTCTTTCTTTCTTTCTTTTGAAACAAAAATATGATAATATAGTGTAGTGTTTGTGTGTGTGCCGCTCGAGGTTTTGTCTAACAACCTTTCAATTGCCAAATGGAAGGAGTGGGCTTTCATGAAATCAGGAAAAGTTGGCCTGGCCCTGCTAATTTTCAAAAATAAGGCTCCACTCGTGCAGCTATGGCACCAGGCATTAAGGACTACGAGCACAGATCACTACATATATGGAGTACACCACACTCACATCACAATATGTTATACACATACTGGCCGGCACATAGGATATGAAAACGGACACCGCACTCAGCAAATAGTACAGCTCGCAAAACAACAAAACACAAAGCTGTTGGATGATCCTCCAGTGTTCACAACATGCTTGGTCAGTAGATTGCTTATGAAATCACTGAAGCTAGTTTTCCATTCTTTTTTTCTTTACTTGCCCATCTTGTTTGTATTTGTTTTTCTTGAAAAAAAACCGCAGCGGAGTGGTGGGTGTACATCGTGATCGTGGTCAAATTAGAGGTGACGTTCCTATCTAAGTACTCGTATAGGTATTTCATCCTGAAATACAAAATGGACTGCAAATAAAGCAACAGCTAAATTGTCCTTATCACAAACAAAATATACTAGTACTACTAGTATGCGTCGACGCATTGATTTTGAAAGGTGCATGACAATTCATCTTGCAATGATCAAGTCATGATTGGATTCTCCCTCGTGTGACAGAGACACGTACGTGACAAAGATGTTGGTAAATAGGACTCGTAAGCCCGTCTCGGCTTAAACATAAATTAGTGTCTATTGCTTGCTAAATTGTAAAAGCAGATTAGCATAGCCGTGCGCATCTGCATGGACAATGTCTTGATATATCTATATTTCTCGGCTTCTCGCAGCCTTTGGTTAAGTCCTAGTATTAAGCAATTGCTTCATACTATTTTCCGGTGTAATTAGTTGTTTTCTAGTTAGTCTTAGACATATGGTGCCGTACTACTACCTAACAAATGAACCATAGTGACATTTTGCCTCTAGCGGAAATGGACCCGAAGAAGCTGAGATCCCGAATATTTCACGTAGGCGCATCCAACTCGGTGTCACATCGCACTGTAACTCATACAACGACGAACCATGATGATTATGTAATGATGGTCAACCTAAGTGGTACCGTTGCATCTGTGAGTAGGAAATCGACACGACCGGATGATGCGCCTCCATGCATGTAATTGTCACGCCAAGCTTTCAATAGCATAAAAAGACTGTCCCACGTCGCTCGAATGCATGTGTGTGTGGCTACATGTATGGTCGCCTTCATCTTCTTATCTTTCTTGTATACAGAGTACATATCCAACACTGGGATTGCATGGTCAGTAGTAGTGCCACACCTCACTAGCTAGTGTGGTTGTCGTCGCTTCTGGCCTCGTTGTTGTTACGTGTACATCCGACGCATCTTAAAATTAGTTGTGTGATCGCACGGTCAGCGACTGAATTGGTTTGCGGGATGAGCCATGTCATATATCTATTGCTTTGCTTTTCATTTATGTTCATGTGTTGGAGTTTTGTTGTTTGCTTGGGATATGCATATACATGTGGATATTTGCAGGGGCACACACCAACGAAGCCCTACCTCGCCGCTCGATTGCCCCGTGATTCGCGAAGTAGTTGAGTCACGCGCGAGGGCACAGTAAATTTCAGTCGTTGAGGTAGTGTAGGATCCTGTGGTGGTAGATTTCATTGTCCAAACCATCCGTGCCCCTTTTCAGACGAAAGAAGCGAGGATTTGGCCAGCTCATCTCTCGTCACACGCACATACTCTAGTGCAACGTTTAAAAAAAAAAGTTCCCAAGTGCAGGTTTGCTACATTGGTCGTCGTGGATGTAATGCAGTTTAGTTGATTTCCCGGAGCACTAAAAGAAATGTATGATCTTCAGCGCAGTTTAGTTGATTTCCACACTATGTGTGGGTGTGCTTATTTTCTTCCAAATGGATCGTGTGTGATCTACCTTCATATAAATTAATGCAGCTTTATTCGTTTGCAACAAAATATGATAAATATAGTGTAGTGCGTGTGCCGCTCGAGGTTTTGTCTAACAACTTTTTGATTGTCAAATGGAAGGAGTGAGCTTTCTTGAAATGAGGAAAAGTTGGCCCTGCTAATTGTCAAAAATATGGTTCCACTCGTGCAGCTATGGCACCAGGCATCAAGGACTATGAGCACATAGCACTACATATATGGAGTACAACACGCTCGCAGCAGAATATGTTATACACATACTGGCCGGCACAGACGAAATGAAAACGGACATCCCACTCACCAAATAGTACTGCTCACAAAACAGCAAAAACACAAAGCTGTTTGATGAGGAGAAAAAAAATTAGATCCCTCCAATGTTCACAGCAGGCGACGTGTCGATATATGCTTCGGTACTAGATTGCTTATGAAATCATTGAAGCTATTTTCCCAGGTTTTCTGCGAACATTTTTCTTTTCATTTACTTGGCCATCTTGTTTGCATTTATTTTTCCTTAAAAGAAAGCGCAGCAGAGTGCTGGGTGTGCATCATGGTCAAAGTAGAGGCGACGTTCCTATCTAAGTACGCCTATAGGTATTTCGTCCTTACATACCAAATGGACTACAAATAAAGCAACAGCTAGCTAAATTGTCCCGATCACAAACGAAATATAGTACTACTACTAGTAAGCGTCAATGCATTGATTTTGAAAGGTACATCACAATTCGGCTTGCAATGATCAAGTCATGATTGAATTCTCCCTCGTGTGACAGAGACGCATATGTGACAAATATGTTGGTAAATAGGACTCGTAAGCCCAAAACCCCAATATATGTCTCGTAATAAACATAAATTAGTGTATATGCTTGTTAAATTGTAAAAGCAGAATAGCACGGTCGTGCGCATCTGCAGGTGCACGTGTGACTAGGAAATCGACACGACCGGATGATTCTCCTCCATTCACGTAATTGTCACACTAATCTTTTGGTAGCATAAAAAGGCTGACCCACGATCGTTTGAATGCATGTGTGTGCGTGTCGCCGCTATGTGTGTCGCCGTCTTCGTCTTCTTATCTTTCATAGATACATAGTACATATCTAACACTAGAATTGCATGGTCAGTCACAGTACCACGCCTCACTAGCTAGGATGGTCATCGTCGCTTCTGGCCTCACTATTGCTACCTGTCTTAAAATTGGTTGTGTGGTGGCACGGTCAGCGACTGAGAATTGGTTTGCGGGATGAGCCATGTCATATATCCGTTGCTTTGTTTTTCAATTGTGTATGTGTGTTGGAGTTTTGTTGTTGGTTTGGAATGTGCATGCACATGGGGCTGCCTAATCAACCGATCAATCAAATCATGGCTGCACGAGCACCTCTCGCGTGTTCTCTTCTTCAAGACCCTCCCTCTCTTCGGCCCCACCGGTAGATACCTTTCATTTTCCTGTGCTTCAATGGCCATCGACGTGCTGATGTGCGCGTGTGAGGCACTTCCACTATGTTCCACAAACAAATTTGCCGTGCAGCTCCTTTTTCTTGGCTTATACTACAATACTACGTTTATCATTGTAGATATCTTCCCTCTTAATTTCCACATTGTGTGCGTGTGTGTGCGCGTGTTGATTTTCTCCCAAATGGGTGGTGTACGTGATCTGGCTTTCAGGAAAATTTATGACCTTTTCTTTTGCGACGGGGAGATGATACTAGTGCATACATGCCGCTCAAGGAGGTCTGTCTAGCAAACTTTGCCATTGTCAAAAGGAGGGAGTGAACTTTCTTGACATGAGGAAAAGCTGGCCAGCCTAATTATGAAAATTAAGTAAGAAGTCCATCCATTCGTGCAGCTATAATATAGCAAACACTTAGGACACTGGCATTAAGATGACACATCTATGCATCCATTCATAGTTTCGAATTTCGACAGGAAAAAAAATTCGCTGACCATCGAAACCAACGAAATTTCCGAAATTTCGTAAATTTCGAAATTTGTTTCGCACAAATCAACGAAATTTTTATTTAAATCTGAATAAATTTGAATTTAAACTATCGAATATATAACATTAGTCGCAGCAGTATGACATGAAAGCTGATCTATTGTAGTGGTGCGGCCATAAATAATATACCAGGTGATCGAAGTTCGATTCTTGGCTATGTTATACTTTTTTTTTGACAAATTTTCCTGCAGTATAGGCATAAAATTTAAATAGAACCAGAAAAAACAAGTCGCCAGAATTCGAACCTCAGACCTATTGTTTCTTAGCAGCAAAAGTAAACCACCACGCTATGCAGAGATCAACATTTACTTTAGGATCCCACCTCTCTATATACACAAAACGTAAAAATAACGAAATATTTCAAACGAAATACAAATAATTCGGTCACCCTCGAAACGGTCGAAATTTCGCGAAATTTCGGAAATTTCATCGAAATTCAAAACAATGCATCCATTCGTGCACCCAGCAGAATGGAACGATGGGCATCCCACTCGCCACTACTGCTGGCAAAGCAAAAGAAAAACTTGTTGGAAGATCAGATGACAGGAGAAGAATAACACGATCACTCCAATGTTCATAACAAGTAATGTGTCGACGCACGCTTTCTCACTGGACTGCGCTTATGAAATCATTGAAGCTGGCTAGGGTCAGGCCTAAGGCGCAATATGTACGATGTATATCATGGTCAAGGTAGATGCCCTATCCCTATCTAAGTATAGGCATTTCATCCTTAAATACCAAATAGATTGCAGATGAAGCAACACATAAATTGTCTTTTTCTTAAACAAAAAATGGTATGTGCATAGTATGCATTAACACGTTGACGTTGATTTTGAAAGGTACGTGATTGGGTTCTCCCTCGTGTGACAGAGACCCATAGATGACAAAGATGTCGGTTAATAGATTCGTAAAATGTACGTCTGGGCTAAACAGAAATTAGTGTCTACTACTCCCTCTGTTCCCAAATATTTGTTTCTCTACACAATTCAAATGGATTACAACATACGGATGTATATATGTAGACATATTTTAGAGTGTAGATTCACTCATTTTGCTTCATATGTAGTCACTTGTTGAAATCTATAGAAAGACAAATATTTGGAAACGAAGGGAGTATGTTGGTTACATGTGCGGGAAAATATCTTGATATATCTATTATTCTCGTAACTTATGGTTAAGTCCTTTTAACCAACTGCTAGCCATATTCATAACCTTTTGTAGCGGATAATAATTAAGTTAGTTTTATGCTATGTCTTGATTTACCCAAGTCATGTGTACTACTACCGAATAAATGAACCATGCGTGGTGACATTTTGCCTCTGGAAATGGACTTGTAAAAGTTGAGGACGGGAGTATCCCACATAGACACCTCAAACCCAGTGTCACATCACACTCTCACTCGTACAGCTACGAGCCATGAATCCATGATGAACATATGATGATGGGCTCGACCGCGAGAGGCCTATCTGTTCGTGGGCATCTGGCTCTCGTCAACCAGCTGAGAGGTGCAGCTGCACGTGTGACCGGAAGATCGACACGACTGGATGGTTTGCCTCCACGCACGTACTCCCTCTGTTCGGAATTACTTGTCTCGGAAATGGATGTATGTAGAACTAAAATACGTCTAGATACATCCATCTCTGCGACAAGTAGTTCTGAACGTAGGGAGTAATTGTTACTTTTGATTGTATGAAAACATTTAAACCCTGTCGCTTGCGCCACTATGTGTGTCTTTTTCAGATGGCTAGCTGGAGAGCAGGAGGTTTAATTTCTTGTCCATGCATCAATTATTATTGATTGAGCTTGCGCTCGTGTGAGAGTGACGCAGGGTGGAAACACAAACTCTATTCGCTTCTTATGCCTCCGGTAAAAAAAATACCTACTCCCTCCGTCTAGGTGAATTAGACATCTTAGAAGGTGCACCGCAACCTAGGCGCAAAGAGATTGGGCAAGGAAAAAAATTAAATCACGGATGAAGCCAATCACATCATTTCTTTCTCAATTAAAAGCGTGCTATTAATTAGAAGACCTTTTCAAACCCCAATAGCGTGCCGCAGAAATTGCATGCATTGGTCCTCCAATTAATAGATGTGGTCTAATTAATATGCATGCAACTAGTATTACTCTTTCGCGCCTTAGTGTTTTGGGATTATTTTATTTTCCTAAGGTGACTTACACACCTAGACGGAGGGAGTACTGAGAAACCTTAGTAGCGCTCCCAGCAAGACAAACACGCAGTTTATCAATACAACGATTTATTATATTGCAAAACATCTCTCCACAAAAACAATGGCGTAGTATCGCTCCCAGCAACACAAACATACAGTTTATCCCAGCGAGCGTGCCCTCGGATCTGGGTCATGGTTGCACGAGCTCGAAATTTCGAAGTGGCTTTCCTTGATTTCAGCTCAACATTTGTTTTTCTATTTTTGTTTTTGCCGACGTAGCACTAGCTAGTGCCACAAAAGCGGCTTGGCTGGTCTCCGACACCACCTTTCACGTCTTTCAAAGCCTTGGATTTTTAGGGCAGCGCATGCATGCAAAGTCTTTGAAATCAACGTCTCTAATCGCCGTTGTTTGCCACTAATGTAATCACTCTAGTAAATTAACCATGTCATGTCAGGATCTCTTCGAAACCGACATGCAAATTTGTATGCACCTCCTCGATCTCGATAGGTCCGTGGACTAGCACTAATCAAACTGCCGTCAGGAGTTGCTCAAGACTCTTGCTTTATCCCGCCGACGGTTGAAAATCAGGTTTTAAGACGTAAAAGGAGCCCCATTATATTTCACTTTCCCTCTTTCGACCCTGCGATGCATCCCTAGTTTGACCGCACCCTGCCGACGGTTTGGAATTCTCTCTAGCCAGCGTTGCTAGATGCTCCACGAGATTCAGGCAAGTGAGTAGTGCCGTTCACGTCAGTCAGTCAGTCAGTCGGTCGGTAACTAGCTAGCAGGTGTGGCCAAAGGGGCGAGAAAATCTGCCCCTGGTCAAAAGAAGAAGAGGCGTTCCCGGTGACATGACGAGAGAGAAAATCTGCCGCAGATGCATATTTCTAAGAGCATCTACCCCCAAGCACCACAAACCGGACCAAATCATCGTGGACTAACTACTCCCTCCGTCCGAAAATACTTGTCATCAAAATGGATGAAAAGAGATGTATCTAGAACTAAAATACATCTAGATACATCCTCATTTATCCATTTTGATGACAAGTATTTCCGGACGGAGGGAGTACATTATTACTCGGGACAATAATGTATGAAGGACTGTAAGAGCATCTCCAGCTATTGGAGCCGCCAGGATAATCGCCCGACTAAAAATAGCACGTTCTGGAGGGCAAAACGCTTCCGTCGGATGAAACACGAGTACAATTTTCTAGCCGTTGATGTTCTCAGGACAATCACTGGACAAAAAGTTATTGGATGGGCTAGAAAAAAAGGACGCATGGGAGAATAGCATTTTGGCTATTGCTTCCGTCGACGCCCCCAAGAGCCCCGAGCGTGCTGAGTTTGGACTGGGTTTGCCGGCGCTAGTTCGAGGGGCTTGAGGGCACGACTGAGTTTTTTTTTTTTTTTTTGCCATTTTTA
>LR738716.1:69132109-69144091 GCA_902687465.1 Secale cereale
GAGCAGGGGCCTGGCCCCCCTATCGATCGAGAAATTCTTTATCACGTACTTGTAATGAGCGAGAACGTGAGGTGATTAGATGTATTCGGCCCCCTCCAACTCAAATGGAGATCTAAAAAATAGAGAAAGCCCATTGTAAAGCCCAAGTCATGGCCTCGTCCGTCTAGACTAAACTACCATCCCCGTACTTAACGAGTGATTGGATTAGGCCGGGATTGTGTTGCCATCGTGCCGCCTCCTTCCCTCCGTAGAGTTTCTGGCGATCAGAGACTAGATCAAAGTGACAAAGTGCGACTAGCCAGTGTTTGCATTACTGACCACTGTCTATTAATAAATTCTCTCAATTATTGTTCTGTACATGTGAAAATTGTTCGTCAAATTAATCATTTTGATTGTATGATCTCTGATGCTAATTCTGAGACTTCCAGTACAAAATGCTGCTAAAAGCTCTCAAGTTTAATTCGAAGTAGCCCTAAAACAAAATTAATTTGAACTAGAATAAAATGCGACTCGCTTCGGCATTGCATGATAATCTACATTGAAAAGGGCAGCTAAGCTATCTTCTAATGAAATGATTCATATTTTTGATCTTATTGGCAACTGTAGAGGCAATAATAAACTAATACAAATGTTGTAAGTTTTTATAGCGCCAAAGCGACACATTATTATAATTTTGTGATAGTTTGCCTCAGTTTTTTTTATCAACTAGACTCGGCCCCCCCTATGTCCAAATCCTGACTCCGCCCCTGTGTGGCTGCCCGTGTGACTGGGAAATCAACACGACCGGTTGATTAGCCTCCACATACACGTAATTGTCATACCAAGCTTTCGATAGCATGAAAAGCTTAAAACTCGATTGCATGCTGCGCCTCTATGTGTGTCATCGTCTTCGCCTTGTTGTTCTTATATTTTTCAAATAAAAATTACATATCCAACATCGAGATTGCACTAATTACCAAATATTGGGCCTGCTCTTGTGTGAGGGTGACACGACCATAGTTTTTCTAAACACAATAGAATCACCGTTGTTTACATACACTCACATATATGACCACACACACGTTCTACCCCTATAGGAGCATGTACATCCAGACTTGACAAATTCGGCCACCTATACGCCCGTGGGAGCATAGGCGAACAGCGCTGGATGGCCCCTCATTTAGCCGGCCGTTTATCATGATTAAGTGTGTATGGTCACGTTCTTTAGCATCTTTATTTTTCAAAGGCCATAATTGTTTGCTTGCATGTTTATGTCTTATTGTTTTGATGTTCAATTGATAGACTATTGCCTTGAATCATTTCTATCCCAATATTTATACCATAATTACATCATTTGACCAGGACATGTTAGGTGCCATTGAACATAAAAAAATCTTTTGTTTATTGTTTACCTACTCGAAGACGAGCAGAAATTAAGCTTGGGGATTCTGATACGTCTTCAACATATCTATAAATTTTGATTGTTAAATATTATCATATTATCATTTTTGTATGCTTTCTATATTATTTTATATTATTTTTCTAGAGTAACCTATTAATTTTGTGCCCGGTGCCGGTTCTTTTTTTTGCGCACGTTTTCTGTTTTATAGAAAATTGTTACCTATGGAAGTCCAAACACGATGATTTTTTTACATTTGTTTGGACAATATGAGACCCTAGAAGCTTCGGGAGGAAGCAAGAAGACACATGAGGGGGCCACAGGCTAGTGGGGCGCGCCATGGTGGCTTGTGGGCTCCCTCGTGCTCCACTTGCCATGATTCTTGGCCTATAAATACACATATACTTTCAAAAAAATGGAGCGAGACCCAAAACAATTTTATCACTGCCGAAATCCTTTGTTCCGAAGCAATCCTATCTGCAGCCCTAATCTGGCACTCTACTGGAGTGGGGAATCATTAGGGAGGCCATCTTCGTCAACCTTGTTGCCTCCATCACGATGTGTGGGTAGTTCTTTCAGGATCTACCGGTCCATAGTAGTAGTTAGATATCCCTCTCCCCCCTCTCCCTCTCTCTCCTTCCCTGTCTTCAAGACAATAATGTCTTCGGAGATCAATCCGATGTAAGTATTGTGGTGCGTTTGTTGGGATCCGATGAATTGTGGATTTATGACCAGATTGTTCATTGAATTTATATGAATCTTTTGAGGTTTCTTTGCTGCGTAATTTATATCTGTTGTATTTTTCTATGATCTATCCGTCGACTTTGGCCAAGTTTGATTGATTTATCTTCAGTGAAACAGGTGCTTTGTAGTGGGTTCAATCTGTTGGGGAACGTAGTATTTTATAATTTTCCTACGATCACGCAACATCTATCTACCAGATGCATATGAACGAAAGGGGAGAGTGTGTCTAGTGACGTGGTTGATGTAGTCGAACTTCTTCGCGATTCAACCGATCAAGCATCGAACGTACGGCACCTCCGCGTTCAGCACACGTTTAGCTTGATGACGTCCCAAGAGCTCTTGATCCAGTTGAGCTTCACGGGAGAGTTTCGTCAGCACGACGGCGTGGTGACGGATATGATGAAGTTACCGGCGCAGGGCTTCGCCTAAGCACTGCAAAGGTATGACCGAGGTGTGTATCTGTGGAGGGGGGCACCGCACACGGTAAAAAAATATTCATCGAAAATCATATTAGGATTGTTTTTTCACCGATTGTACGCCCCTCTTTGAAGATTGAAAATTGCGTTGAACAAACAATAGAAGAAGGGACACCTCAATACGCCCTCGCCTTTTGCTCTAATAAAAGACGAAGATGTAGTGCATTCAAGCTCAGTCTGAAGCTGAAAGAACATGTCGGAGGGGGCGGGGGGCTTATAGTGAGTGCTAACGACACGTAGCTCACAGCGCCCCGGATATTTGGCCCGGCCCAACAATGTGAGATCTACATAATTGTAGGTTGTAGCGCACGAGCTGCACGTTCGAATGCTTGTAATTTCTTTCTTTTTCTTTTGTTCATACTTTGAAGTATTCAAAATACATCATTCAAAATGTTGTCGGTATGCAAACATTTAATTACTGAAGTGTTAAATAAATGTTCATACAATATAAAATGATGTTGACATGACTTTTAAAAATGTCGATACGACTAAAAAAAAGCCCTTGAAATTTACAAAATTATCACACAGTTAAAAATATATTTTCATGCATTTAAAATAAATTCAGAATAAGTAATTGAAAAATATTCATCATGCATTTGGAAAATTGTCGACGTTTATCAAAAAATATTCCATGTGTATATGAAAAATGTAGAGCATGTACTGAAAGATGTAGACATGCACAAGAAAACAACAAACCAAAGAAAACCGTGAAATCCAATAAGAAAAACACATAAAAAAGGCAAAACACAATGCATGGAACCTACTAAAATCGGGTCGAACAGGTCCAGTGAAGCTTCCCAAAACAGTTCTACGAGCTACAGTACTGCGAAAGGTGGCCGATGGTTCGCTCGGTACGGGCAAGATATAGCGAGTCCTCCTCTTTGGCGTCTTATTATGTGCCGCTTATCAAACGCATAGCTCACGAGCCTCCACTGGTGGGCTGGCCCAACCATCAGGCGACTGCTTGGTCGTGATGCATGGTTTTTCTGGTTCTTTGGTTGCTCAGTTTATAATGACCGGTCGCGGTTGACCATTGAGTTTTTAGAGAAAAATGTGAATTTTCAAAAATTGAGAATTCAAATACATTGTTTACGAATTAAAATATAGTTTGTGGATTTCATAAAAGTTCATGAATTTGAAAAATAAAATTTCACAAAAAATGAAAATAAATCTGATTTTTTTTGAAAAAGTTCATGAGAGCTGATTTTCCCCGACAAATTTGAGAAAACGTTCATGAGTTTGAAAAAAGCATAATTCGAAGAAAGTTAAAAAACCGAAAATGTTCAAAAAAAGAAGAAGAAGATAACGAAAAAAAAACGAGGAACCGGAGAAATAAAATACCTACATGGGCCGGGTCGAGTTAGCTAGGAGTGTGGAGGAGGGAGGGAGGTGCGCCACTTTGTTGAAACACGATTAAGGGGCGTAGCGAGCGCCAAATAGGATTCGAGAGATATAGCCCTGACGCTTGTCAGACCGAGATCTAAATGAGAGGGAAATGTCATCCTTTGTGGGGCAACTTGGATGAAGCTCATGTCCGGCCTGACACCAAACCTGTTTTGTTGTATGCGCTAAACCATACTATGTAACCAAAATATATATCAATCGCAGGAGTCAAAGAAATTGCTTCTATGGAGGTTTACATTCGTGAAAATTTGTCATCTCTATATTGATTGGCTTGCTCACAACGTATGACTATCCTTATGGCCGCTCACCACACTGGTCCTTTTGTGCTGTAACGAGATACATACCACGCCCTTCTTTTCTTTCCACCTTAAAGGAACTATATGTGTCGGTCATAACAAGTTTCTTACGTTGATGGCCATTCATCCAGATCTTGCAACGATAAGTTAGCCTTCATGAAGAACACTTATTCAACAACATTTCGTTTATATACCTTTTATATCCGTAAAACACAAAGTATTCCTACAAAAATCAGAATTTAGAAGGAATTGCGGAACATACATATGTCTTTTTATTCTTTTGCAGAACAGTCAGATTTAGGGCCGAGGATTCGGAGCAAAATGAGGGGTCTTAATCTATATTGACTCGCAACAATGATCCTCCTACATCACTATGCTAGGGCTATGGCTACCTACTTGCCTCTTGATCATACTCTGATCTAGAAAAAACTTGGTTGGGATCGAATGTAAAAAACACTGAATGTTAAACAAGACAGTACATTTTGGATCTATATGCTAAGAGTAAGTAGGACCTTTTCAAAAACTTGACCGTAATTCTACAAACTCTGTATGTCAGATGCACTGAAGGTCGCAGTTGGTGAGTGCGAGGTTGCAACGTGGTGTGAGAGTGAGGAGTGCCACGATAACATAACTCAATTTTGACCACTGAAAAAAATAGCGCGCTATAGCGTCGCTAATAGCACGCTAATAGCATATTTAGAGGTCGGCGCTATTTTGCTGTAGCGCGCTATTTTTTTCATTGATTTTGACTGGATGTAGGCTACTCCATAGTTCTGACGGTGGAGGTTGGATTTCTGGGTGTGAAAACTTGATTATGGGCACGGCATCCCCCATTTGAATGAGAGATGGGGACAATGTCTCGACTGTGATGTGCACAGAGCTAGTGACCACATAATCATGATTAAAGAGGCAGTTGTAACGTAAGATTCCCTGATGCCTCTTATTCCTAGGTGTATGCATTGCGGAGCAAGGACTCTAGCAAGGAGCTGGCTTCGTGATTCATGAGCTCACAGTAACAGAGGAACTACTGTAGGAAGCATCTTACAAATTCATGCCAAATTGTCAATTTCCTAAATCCTAATAGTCGTGCATAGAAATTTTATAGCTAGCAAGAGCTAGCCAACTATCAATATTCTACCAAACAAAGTACACCCATGGTACAATAAAAGTACTGCCAATGAATCAACCTGGCATCCAACTCATTAACGCTGCAAAGCCCTCGATTGTCAGTTGGGAACCTGAAAAATAACTTGACTAGCTTCTTCTTTTCCAGAATCCAGAGGAAAAGAGCAACACAAGTTTGACCATTTTGTTTGGATTTGGGGGAACTATATCAGAAACATGGCCCCTTCATAACTCTACACCGGTGAATCCGGTGAACAAAGAGCAATACACGATCAGTCTGGTTAAATCTCAGTCGGCTTATGTCTTAGTCGATGCTATATTCGTGTGATCTTGCACTAAGACGCGTGCAATTGTTTCTTCTTTTTTTGTTTCTTACATGTTATGTCACCTGACTGAGATTGGTTATGTCTCAGTCGACTAAGACCCAGCCACACCCATACATGATATAGTCATAGATATGATGCAACACAGAAACAAGAGTGGTTTCTTTCCACAGAACGACAAAATGGTTACCGAGACAAAACCATCAATGGGAATTCCAGGCATGCATAGGCAGCAGTTTCAGGCTTTAGCAAATACTGCGCCAGAGTTAATATATGTTTCATATGCAGCATTCCAGTAGTGCATATGCACTAATGTACGCACCAAATAAACAAAAATTGTAATTCTCAAAACTAACAAAACAACACTTTTGTAGGTTTCAAGTGTTCCGTAACAAGATGACCGTCGCCTTCGACTCAGACATACATACAAATATGACATGGCCAGGACTTTGATATAGTACCTTCCTTCACCATATATTTTTTTCTTAGGAAAATCCGGGGCCCTCCCCACCTTTGTTTCATAGAAAAGACACCCACCAACATCAGCAGGTTCAGTACATGTAGTTCTAAGCAAGCAGCTTAAAGGCCTGAGGATGGCTATGATGAGTAATAGAGAAACAAAAACGAAACACAACATGTTCAAAATCGGCGGTATACGATAATCGCAGACACAAGGGAGCGAGGATTGACATGTGCCTGTAACTTGCATCTGCTGCAATGTATGCATCTTTTGTGCACGTGCGCGCTATACTGGCGTAACCGCTGCCAGTACCCCAGCTGATCTTTTGTCACATTCAGAGTATGAGATGACGAATCTTCAGTTAAAACTTAACAAGTTCATACAGAACAAGTAGTGATCTTTGGAGAAACGAAGGCGAGAACTTGCGACGATTTCGGAGACACCTATGAGCCTGTCAGAACAATGTGGTGGCTAAGGCTTTATCCTATACAAAATATCCTACCAACTCTGATCCAGAATGAGGGCTTTATATTCTCACAAGCCAATGGAAATGAGAAGAAATGAGCTACAATGAACAGTGGTGAGTGGTTCCTACAATCTTAGTCGTGGCAGATGCCAAAGCCTTATGTTCAAGTTTTGAACCGAAAAGTGAAGAAACGAGGTCAGATATAGGTCAATTTGATCTCTTTGCACGCCAAAGCTCGATTTCCATGGGCGAGAAAAATGTTGCAACACGATCTAGGATTGAGGGGTAGCTTGCTAACGACAACTTGATCTTGACGAGCGGGTGGTGAGCTACCAGATTCTTTTTGTCGAGGCTAGATTCTGACCAATTGCAACTTGATCATGGCTACGGCTTTCCATGATCCGAGTGGCGACTTGAACAAAAAAAAGACCGCAATGTAACATTCCCTAGTACCTTTCGTTCCTAGATGTATGAAATGTAAACATTTGGCAAGAAACTGCCATGGGCAAAGAGATATGTGTGTTCTGCGATTCGTGAACTCATATGGGAACTACTCCAGAAAGCATCTAGCAAATTTATGCCAAATCACCATTGTAGTGCAAGAAACTTTTGTTAGTAGTCACCGGTAGCGAACATTAATTTCTACCAAAGAAAGTACACGCATAGTAAATTTTTCGATAAAGGACTTCTCATTGAATAGATATATCGAGGTGATACAATCGTATTGAAAGAAAGCCCAGCCTCTGCATAGCTAGATGCACACAACCCAAAAATTGAGAGCAACCTTAAATAAAAAAATTTGATACAAAGCCAAGCAATAAATCATGTCCAGCCTAAGAAGCGGTAGACCCTATCCGTAAATCACACCGCCATCCATGGGGGTAGAAAACCTCCCTGGCCGTACGCTCCAGCCATGCATAGTAAATCCATGTCTCAAACCATTTGCAACATAGCATAATTACACCAAAAAATGGAACTTAGTCGTACCATTCGTATATTGTTTGAGCCAACTCAAGTGTACCTACTGATAGCAATGCAACTTCGTATAGTTCTGAATGAAGATCTCATTCAACAAGACCATGCAAGTTTAAGGCTTCGTGAAGAGCACTTATTTCACAATATCCGCAAGAATATCATTATATCAATACACGACATATGTAGCCACAACACCCAAGTATGAATATATATGTGTTTTATACGCTTCATGCAAGTGAACTTTTCTATATAAACTCCACCCAAGTTAGTATGACACTTTGCAATGGACTTTAAAAAGCCACAATGCCACATGACATTGAAATATCTAAGAGTTCCATTGTTTCATTGAGATAGAGGTTAGTCGTACTTAATATAGTATGATGTGTTGGAGCATTGTGATACCTGACAATGACATCACTCGTCATCTCGTTTTTATATATAATGTTCGTCACCGTCGGCATTCACCCAACATTTGCACGTAGTTTAAAGGATATCTGTACGTTCAACATACACTGGATTTTGGACCTAATATCAGAGGATGTCTAGAAGATATGTGGGCTACGTATGGATTTTCACTATTCTTGGGACCTCATCATTCATGTTAGAATTCTAAGAATCATGCTATCATATTATATCTATTTTAAAGAACATAATCTAAGTGTAGTTAGCTCTTCCGGAGCTCGGTATAACTCAAGCAAAGATTGCATGTTTACGGCGTGGTACATTGGGATCAACAAAACTTCCAGAAAATCCTGTATTTCGGTGCATGGTAAAACCATCGATTGTTTTATCATTTTGTTCGATAATGTGTTGCATGTGCGTTGTTTGTATATAGTTCTATGTCATTGGATGATCCAGTTGCAGTTGGTTTCATCAAAACATTGTCACCCCAATAATTCGAGGTGTTGCGTTGAATATGTTTGGTTGTTTCCGATTTCTATTTTCTATGCCTCATACAAGGTTCTAGTGTGCTGCTCCTTAACTGGATCTGGTTTGGCACCTCGATTTGAATGAGAGAACAAAGACCAAAACGAGCACATCGCTACCGACAACATAATTGTGATTCCCTAGCACCACTTGGTCCAGATATGTGCACTGTAGATAACAAAGACCCCGACAAGGAATTGTCACAAGCGAAGAGACATGTACTTCCGCACTTCATGAACTCATTTTGGAACTACTCAAGAAAGTGTGTTACAAAATCATGTCAAAACATCAATTTTGCTGTAGTTAATTTCATGAACTCACAAGGGAACTACTCTAGAAATCATGTTACAAAATAATGCAAAAGCATCAATGTCCCTATAGACGTGCATGTCATTCTTATAAGTAGCTAGCTAGCTGACTATTAATCCTCTAGCAAACCGAAAATTTGAAACTGAGCCTGAGCTCAGCTGATCCCGATGTCTCTTCCGTTCGGTAGCATGTGGATCTGTGTGTAAAGTTGTATTCTTAACCATATGCACAGCGTAGTCACATATAAAATCATGTGGGCCATGGCCTCATTTATAGCAGGCCGTGTCGGCAGCGCATAGACGGCTCGTCACGGTGGACACGGCCTGGGTTTAGTTCTATGCCGCCCTGAGCCATGCTGCTTCGACGGAGGCTGTCTCCATGGCCATCCTTATCCTCTAGCAAACAAAGTACACTCATAGTTAATTCACATTTGATACTTTCGGCAATACAACATGGACAATTCAAAATATGTTACATAAGTTTGCTCTGATTATCCATAAGGCAAGGTTTAGGTTACCATCAACTTACAATATACGCCAAGATTGAGTTAGAAAAGAAAAAAAGAATGTTTACCAACACTAAAATTTTACACCATAGTTTAAATTGTGTGGAATAAATGTTCAAGTTAGGATACAAATTAAGACCATAAAGAGTAGACTTTTTGCTTGTCTCATGGTACCCAGACCTCTCATGAAAGCTAGCAAAGCCGACGTAATGACGAGCATGAAGCAAGAGGAGGAGGGTTTGGATTCTCAATCTTTCACCTCTAGAAAATACTCCTCATTTCATTTTTGAGAATAATTCATGTTTGCTAGTCCAATGCTTTTTGAACAATGTTCATGGAAGTTTTAAAAGATGTTATTATATTTTAAAAAAGTCCATCTTTCCTAAAACAAACTTAAAAAGATTCAAGAAAAACTCTTGTTTTCAGAATATCGCATTTTCAGAATATTTTTCGTGTATTCTGAAAACCGAATGTATTTTTTTAAAGGTACATGGTCAATATTTTTTCTATTTTCATTTTTTTGCAAACCCTTGATTAATGTTTTTTAAATACAAGATTAACTATTTTTAATACATCGCTTGATTCAAAATTTTAAAATGCAATATTACCTTTTTTGAACATATGGTCAATATTTTTTAAAAACACATTAAATTTTGGTCAAATCTCTGATTAACATTGTCCAGACACAAGTTCAACAGTTTTTCAAATCCTTGATTAATGTTTATATATTGACAAAATATATCCATCATTTTTTACATGGTCAACATTTTTTATACATATTTAACATGTTTAAAATTCTTGATTAATATTTTTCAAATATTTGTTCATCATTGTTTTTAAATTGTTGAATAACATTTGTATATACATGATAAAAAAGTCATCATTTTTTAATACATGGTCAACATTATTTCTATACACATTTAACATTTTCCAAATACTTGATTAGCATTTTTCAACCACTTGTTCAAAAAAATTCACTGTTTAAGATATCAGCCGATATTCCGTAAAACTGGCCGATATACTGATAAACTGGCCGATTTACCCCTTATCTTTGATCAACCGTAAGTTCCTGATAAGTGATATCCCCGACATTGTATTTTTTTCAAACGCTTGATGAACATTTTTTAAATACATGATCAAATAGTTTCATACCCATTTTTTTGCATACATTTTTCTTATACGTGATAAACATTTTATCAATATACATATAATATTTCTTAAATGCTTGATCAACATTTTTGAAATGTTTTACGTAGACTGATTTTTCTAATGTAGCTATTTAGAATATTTGGAATCATAAACAAAAGTAAAACAAGAAAACAAAATCATGAAAAAAAAATGAGGCTTTTGTTCCCGTGCGCCTGGGCCGGCTCAACTCGTGACACCTATAAGCGACTGTTACTTCCGTCTCGGTGAATGCGGGATATAAGACTAGCCACAATGGGTAGTAACATAGAGTAGTAATATGCCCATGTTAGTACTCTATGTTACTACCTCTATAGTGGGGAGTAACATATGTATGGTAACATGGAAGACTTCATTTATTAGGCTATAGACTCATCTTACCTTGATATGTGTGATGTTACTTATTATACTAGTAGTAACTAGCTATGTTACCACATGCCTCTCTTTCTTCATTTATTACTTGGCACATCATCTATTTTATCTAGATATGTGTGATGTTACTACCTATGTTACTTCCACTGTGGATAGTCTAAGGGCGCCGCTCCAAAGGTGGCAAAGCCTCGCGAATGGGCCGGGTCAGTCTGGGAGTCCCTTGTGAATTGGGTCGCCGTTCGTATATTTTTTAAAGGTTGCAACCCATACCAAACCATTTGGCGCCTTCAGGACCGGCTAAATGCTAGTATTTCGCTAACGAAATCACTAATTGAGGAGTACTCGTTACAAAGATCATCCCAAACCCTCATGTTGCGACAAGTGGCGCGCTGCATGTGCGCCACTTGTCGCAACCCGGACGTTTTCCCTTTCTTCGTACATCTATTTATTCAAAACATTTTATCTCTTAAACCGCGTGTCCAAATCTCGAATCGTTTTCACCATTGAATTCCTCGCGTCGAGATTTTCAAAACTACTCCCTTCGTTCCAAAATAGATGATCCAAAAGTTGGATCATCTATTTTGGAACGGAGGGAGTAGATCCCATGTTAATGGGTTTTAACGAACTTTTTTTTTCAATGAAAAAAAACGGACGAAAAAACCGAACCGGGAGCACTGGTTTTTTCCTTTTTCGAAAGAGACACGCCCGTGCATCTCGCGAAGTCACAACCGTGCCTCTAGCGGAAGTAAAAATGTGATTCTCGCGGAAGAGAAAAAAAAAAGAGAAAATACGTTTTTTTTGTTTCCGAAGAGGCACGGCCGTGACTCTTGCGAAAGCACAACCGTGCTCTTGTGAAAGCAAAACCGTGACTCTCGCGAAAGAAAGAAAGAAAAACAAAAAACGCGTTTTCCCCTTTTCGAGAGGCACGACCGTGACTCTCGCAAAAGCACAACCGTGCCTCTCGCGAAAGCAAAACCGTGCTTCTCGCGAAAGAAAAAAAAAACAGAAAACGTGTTTTTTTTCATTTCGAAGAGGCA
>LR738716.1:69144326-69160810 GCA_902687465.1 Secale cereale
GTACGGACGTGACTCTCGCGAAAGCACAACCGTGACTCTGGCGGAAGCAAAACCGTAACTCTCGCGAAAGAAAAAAAAAAGAAAAAACGTGTTTTTTCCCTTTCCGAGAGGCACGGCCGTGCCTCTCGTGATAGCACAACCGTACCTCTCGCGGAAGCAAAACCGTGACTCTTGCAAAAAAAATGTTTTTTCGCCAAAAAATATTTTTTCTTTTGAATTTTTTTTATCGAAAAGCTAAGGAAGACGGGCGAAAAACCAAAACGTAAAAAAAAACCCGGGAAAAAACCGCTTAATAAGCCGAAAACACGTGCGAAAAAACAAAATAAAATAAAATTCGGAGGGAGCACCTAGAGCGCGACACGTGGCGAATGGCTGAGAGCGCGCCAAAACTGAGTTTTCCCTGTTTTGGTGGTTGCTTTCGGACGGTTCTTATTCATGTTTTTTTTTGTACTTCTTTCATTTATTTTCTCGTTCCTTTTTCTTTCTTTTTTTCCTTCTTTTTTCTTTTAATTTTTAATTTTTCTTATTTCATTTTTTTAAGTGCTTGAACTTTTATTCAAATTCGTGATTTTTTTCACAACTGATGAATTTCTTTTCAAATACGTGCACTTATTTTTAGATAATCGATGTACTTTTTTCAATCCCCGAACCCTTCTCTAAAAATTCAAGAACTTTTTCATGAATTCAATGAACTTTATTCAAATCCTTGTGAAATACTTTCTCAAAATTCAAGATTTTATTTTTCAAATTCATGGTTTGTTTTCAAAATCAATGAAACTTCTTAACATCCATGAAATGTTTTCAAAATTGATGAAATATTTTCAAATTTGTGAATTTTCGCAAAGTTCATAACGTCTTTTTCCAAATCAATGAATGTTTTTAAATCAGTGTCCTATGTTTTTATTCGTGAGCTTTTTGCATACTCATTTTTTAAATTTGTGAACAATATTTGAATTTTGATTTTTTTTCTTTAAAATCTATGAGCTTTTTTGAATTTCTGACTTTTTTTTCCTTTTTCCCCAAAGTCAATGGTTGACCGGTCAACCACGACTGGTGCATAGCGAACCAGGCACTATTTTGGGCCAACAACGCCAGCCCCGTGAGCGCCAGCGATGCAAAGCGGGGCAAATTTTCGTGTTTTGACCCTTTTTGCGAAGAAATTCGGGATCTGATCCCTGTTTGAAAAGTTTTCGGGATTTGATCCTTTTCCTATCAACACAGGCTCTGATGGTAGGGTTAGACAGCCTACCACCACGGGCCTTGGCGGTAGGGTGCGACGGAGGGGGACGGCGCCATTTGCCTATGCTAACGTGGATAAGCACCCTACCGCCGCCTCTCCTGGCGGTAGGCTATCTAACCCTACCGCCAGAGCCTGTGGCGGTAGGGTGTGACTGGGTTTTGCCACAAACCGTTCTGTAAAGAAATATGCAGGGCCCTGGCGGTAGGCTCTGTGAACGTACCGCCAGTGACATTGGTGGTAGGGTCCTGTGTTTTATTTTTTTTAAGTTCATTTGCTTGCTTCTTTTCAAATTCAATATGACAGCAATATCACAGCAAGTTTCATGACAACAATTTCACATATCTTAAACAATTAAACTTGGACATGACATACACATTAACAAAACTTCAAGTGCATAGAACATTTCAAACGAACTTCAACTAATTAGTAATTGGAGTTCCACATAGGTTCACAAATAGCAAACACATAGATCCACAAATAGCAAACTCATAGTTCCACGTAGTTTCACAACCACTAGACAAGTTCAACCAAACGAAGTTCAAACACATAGACACAACCCAACTACAAGTTCAACCAACTATCGGAGAGCATAATCATTTGCTCCTTCCCCTCTTGGAGGTATGGTCCTCGTTACTCTTTGAATGAGTCTCGGTCTTCTTCTTGGGCCATCGAGGGAGCGGTCTCTGGAAAGGTTCCGGACTCAGCAACTTCGGCTTCTTTGAATCCCTCTTCGTCATCTCTTCAGGTGGTTGAGATGATTGGGTTGGTGGAGGTCCATAATCTTCATCGTACTCCTCCTCCCCGTTGCCATCATCATCCTCATCCTCCTCCGCCCCTTCTTCATATGTTGCATCCTCCTCCTCCTCCTGAACCAACCTAGACGACGAGGGAACGTGGCTCGATGAGCCGATGTGACCCTGTGTGGCTGCAGGTTGATAAGCTTCAACCGACCCAGCTCCAGCACAGCCAAGCAGGCCTACCAGCTTGCGAGAACGCTTCACGAGCTTCTGCACTCACAATGAAACAAGAGCATATTAAGTATCAAATTTATGATTGCAAGTGAACCTGATGCATCTGTTCCGAGGAGGCTGAAGTTGTACCTTCATCGCCCCCCTCATATTGTTCTCCGACTCTACGCCTCCGGGGGTACCACCTAGTGCATCTGAGGCTTCAAAGATGCATCTGTTCAGCTCACCAGACTGCAAAGGCAGAAGTTAGTGCCGATGACGAATATAATAATTTAAAGGCATAAGTTTGAACGGACTTACCACTCTGTTGATGAGGGGTGTAAACTCCCTAAATCCACTGTGCATGTCTCTGATGCCGGTCTGGTAGGCCTCTTCCTCGGGGTCATCCCTCTCCAGCTCCGCGATGTCTTCCGCCGTCCACCGAGGCCTCGGACGAAGACGGTGCTTCTAGCCATCATCGTACCACCTCATGTGTTGGCCCTCGTAATCATCCCAGTCGGTCACTCTCCTCTCCCTATCTTTACGGTACCTCCGTTCGTTCCACTCCTTCACATGATTTTTATGCTGCTCTCCCTAGTCTGTGATCGACTGATTCTTCTGCCGGCTCATCCTGCAAGGCATAGGCCACAAGAAACATCATAATAAAGTCATCACGCAGTGAAATCATGTGCATAGAGAATAAAGCGCTCACATGTGGAGCGCGTGGCCGCCAATATCGGTGAGGTATGCCGATACATCCCAAACTGCGTGGCCACGCGGTGTGGCAAGTGCCACTCGACGGCGTACACACAGATCATGGACACGATGCACCGCCAGAGACCATTCTCTGCAGTGCACATCATGTTCAGATCGAAACCCCGCTCTCGGTCATGATACGGCCACCAGTTCACCTATTACATATACATTGGTAAGTTCCCACTCTCGGTCAAAAGTGTAATCAATGATAAAGGTGTTGAGCGAGTTCATATACCTGCGAAATCGTCAAAGCGTCCATCTCGTTGGTGTAGGTCTTGTTCGAAGTCTTGTTTAGGCCCGTGTAGAGTTTGACAACGTCTCACTCGTAAGCTACGGTGAGGTTTCGAGTCTCGTCGCCGTCTTCGCCATAGGCATCCCATGGGCCTCTTCGCATCTTCTCCGGACGGCCCACCGACAGCCGCTCCCACATCCAAATGGAGAGGCCCAGACAAAGCCACCCATATTGGACTTGTCTCCCGTCCTCTGCGTTGCGTCGTCGAGCTGCAAAACATCAAATAAGGATAAGATATAACAAAATGTCATGGACACACTTTCGTAGGTAGGTAGGCAATTAGACACTCTCTTACCGAACGGTATAGGTAGGCGAGAGATGCTGTCCCCCAAATGTACCCTGCCTCCCAGTCCGCTAGAAAGAAGAGATACGACCAGTTCGCAGAGTTCCCGGAGCTGTCTGGAAACACGATCTCCGAGAGAATTTACCACAGGTAGGCCCTCGCGTACCACTCCACAGTAGTCTCGTCGGCGCCTTCGGGGCATCTGTGCCGGTGCTCCGCGAGCCAGATCAATGGCACACCGGATGTACGGTTACCCTTAACAATGGGGCAGTCGCCGATGAGGGTGACAAAGGTCGGTCGATTGGTGAGGCTAGTTGGCCTTGTGGTCTTCCTTTAATTTTGATCCAAAGAAGAACTGTGTATAGCTAGCTAGTCAGCTAGAATTAACACTTTCGCAAATATTAACCATGAGCCACAACAAATACATACACACGTGGAGAGAGAGAGACGGAGGCATGCATCTCGCAATTGGGTAGATGAATGGAAGACCGTGGCATTTGTATGTGCATTGCGTCTATCTTGGGTGAATGATAGGCCTATGTTTATCGGGTGGAGAAGTATTTCCTATTTGACACACTTCGAGTCAAATATTCGCCCGAACGCAGCATATATAGGCAAGCGAACTGAATGAGAAACAAATGGCGGGCCAAATAGACACTGTACACACTATAGGGAACCGGTTTTAGAATGTTTCGGTCCTCTACACACTACAGGGAACCGGTCTTGGGACAAACATGGTTTGGCTGAATCATTCATACTGAACACACGATCGAACTGAACCAAACTAACATATTGCACCGTGAACTGCTTAGTGCCAGTGAAATGAGAACTAGTGTATTGCATCCTTGTTTTCTTGCCACGTTAAAGAACTATATATGTCAGTCACAACAAGTTTCTCTCATTGATGCCTTCCTTAATTATACAAACGCTCGTTCAACCAGATCCTTCCATGGTAAGTAGACCTACATGAAGACCATTTATTCCATAGGATTTGCTACAATGCCCAATGCAATACAAGCGCTTGCATTCTACTTAGGCTACCACCTCAGTGTGATGTGCATAATGCTAATGACCACATAATTGAGATTCACAATACTTTGCCACATGCGAGAGGACTGTAATGTAAGATTCCCTGATACCTCTTATTCTTAGATGTATGTTGTGTGGAGAAAGGGCTCTAGCAAGGAAGATCCATGAGCAAAGGGACATGTGTGTTCCATGATTCATGAGCTCAAAGGGGAACTGCTCTAGGAAGCATCTTACAAATTCATGCCAAATCGTCAATTTCATTTGCTTATAGTCGTCCATGGAAATTTTATAGCTTGGCACAGCTAACCAAGTATTAATATTCTACCAAACAAAGTACACAAAAAATACACCAAAAGTATTGCCAATAAACCGACCTGGCATTTGACTCGTTAAAGCCGCAAAGGCCTCAATTTTAAGTCGGGAATCTGAACTAACCTTACTAGCTTCTTATCTTCTAGAATCCTGAAGAAAAGAGCTAGACAAGCCTGAACATTTTTTTTTTTTTTTGAATTTAGGGGAGCTATATCTGAAACTTGGTTTCTTCAGAACCCTACACTAGACAAGGGCGAACACTCACTCAGAGCAAGAAGAGGAAAATACACTAGTGAATCTGGAAAACAAAGAGCGATAAATGACATAGTCCTAGATATGCTACCACACTCAAGCAAGAGTGATTGCCAAGACAAAATCGTTAGTGAGAACTCCAAGCATGCATAGGCAGCAGTTTCAGGCCTAGATAAATATTGCACCGGAGTTAACATATGCTTCTTGTGCGGAATTCCAACTGTGCCTATGCACAGATGTAGGCACCGAATACCCGAATATTGCAATTCTCAAACCCAACAAATCATCGATTTTGTAAGATTCAACGTATCCAAGAATACAAAATATTCAACCAACTCCGATGCAGAATGAGGGCCTTATATATAGCCTCACAAGCCAACGGAAAAGTGAAGAAACGAGCTACAGCAAACAGTAGTAAGTGATTCGTCTAAAGAGCAATAGTGACACCTGGTGCGCCATGAGCCGTTGGATGGGCGATCTGCGACTGAGATTGAAGTTCGTCTGGCGAAACGGTAAGGAGAGCTGGAGACCATCGGATGCAGATCCGACGTCGACAGGGTCATCACGCTGGCGCGAACAGGTATGTGTTGCAATCATCAATTTCAAGTGTCGATTTCTTCAGATATCTTTGCTCAGGTCCTGATGCCTTGCTGCCCCTGAGCTTCCTTTACCAGATTTAATTAATCGCAGGCAACAATGTGAGTACGTACGTCCGGGTCTGGCATACCAAAAAATGATACAGTATATTTGATGCGAATATCTTCCATGCAAGATGGAGGATAGAGCTCATCAAACACCTCTTCAATTAATCCTTGGTCCTTCTCAGAGATCTTTCTTCCATCAATCCATCATCGGCCAATATACTGCCGCAGTACAAGGCCATGAAGCAAAGATGCATCTTTTCACCAAGCCTGGCCTTTGTGGCGAATGAGGCAACAGAAATATTCTGAAGGCTTGTTAATCCAATGCGCCCAAGCTGGGAAAGAGGCCCGAGCTCTTCCTAACTACACCAATCCCCATCATTCTAGTTGTAGGTTGGAAACCCATATAGTGCCCTTCAATTTTCGAAAGCACAGAAACCCCTTGGAATACTATTTACATGTTTGTTATCAAGGTAAAGAAACCTAAGCTCCTGTAACTTCACAATGCTATCGGGAAGTTTCACACAATTCCCACAACCTTCAAAACTAATGTGTTGTAAGAATTTCATTTTGTGAATCTTCTCTGACAGGCTTTTTATACGTTGCATTTTTCTACTGCCAAATACCTCAAGTGTTTGAACTGATACACAGATTTGTGGATTCTATATGTAGGGTCTGCAGACTTGAAAAGGAGAACAAGGAATCACCTGACTGAATCTTGAAATTTCCAGTTAAGATTAACGTTCACGGTGATTTCTGATCTCATAAAAATTCTACGTACACTCAAATTCATCTGATCATAAAAGAACAGTCAGTTTCTAAAATGATGGGCTTGTCAAAAGTGATACCAATATACAGGCCAGAAAGGGTCGCTCTTAGTTCCGTTACGCTATGGCAAGCTCCAATGTAATCCCAAGAGGAAATGATAACTTGTCCATAATGGTCTCTGACATTAATCTTGAAAAAACTCAAGGCAGGAGGCTTCCAGGAGATAAAATTCCTCTCCATATTATTGGTTACCTGGAATTCTTCCACCATTTGATTACCTTTATTGCATACCGTCACCTGCTTGTTTGCATGACAAGATGAGAAAGAAGCCCAACAGTTTTGAACAAAGCTCACCGAGGCCGCGATGGATTCCTTTCCCTTACCAAAAATCAAATCCTTCCTCAAGTGCCAAGCTCTCCAGAACATGAATATAGTTTGCTCACGCATATGTGAATTTAATTGATCCAATAAAATAAGAAACCAGTCTGGACCAGAATATTTGAGTACCACATATTGAGCACGTACCTAGAGTAGTTTGATGGTGTTCTGCCCTGTTAACTTGAACTACCAAACTATTTCTTGCAGCCCTCCAAGCAAAGATTCAATTTTTCTGGGGGACAGAGTCTCCGTTCCCCGTTCATGGCACTACTAGAGTTCTCGGACTCACCCTTCGATTGCTTAAGAATCAGTGCCAGTTTGTACGCACTCTTCACCGAGAATAAACCACTTTTATCATGGTGCCACGCAATAAGATCTACCTCACCCATATTCAGAGTACAGAGATTTAAAATTTCCTCTGCAGCATGAGGATAAAATAGATGTCTGATCAAATTTTCATCCCACCTCCTAGACCCACTCATGAATAATTCAGACACCCATTTAATCCTCGTTCTATTCTTCTTGGCAGCAATTTTTAGGCCAGCTTCCCTAGGAATCCAATTATCCCTCAAAATATTTATGCTGGTACCATCAACAAATCTCCAAATAATGCCCTTTTTCGGAAGCTCAAGGCTATGCATAATACCTTACATAGTAAGGGACATTGCTTGCGGGAAAACAATATCAACAAAATGCCCATGAGGATAATATTTAGCTTTCATAAACGCCAAGCTTGTTTAGCCAGAAGCGCTTGATTAAAAAGACTGAGGTCGCGGAAACCCATTCCCCCTTCACTTTTTGACTTCGTCATATTATCCCAAGCCAGCCAGTGAGTTCTCTTCCTATTCTCCTCGTCACCCCACAAAAAATTCCTGATAATTTGGGATAACTCATCACAAAGTGAAGCAGGAGATTTAAAACTACACATGGCATAGACCGGAATAGCCTGCATAACAGACTTGACCTGGATCTCTTTCGCTCCGCTAGAAGCATTTTTTTCAATCCAGTCTAAAATCTGCTTGAGCGCTTTACCTTTAGTGGATTGAAACTTGCCTGCCTTTATACGACCTTCTGGCACAGGCAAACCAAGATATTTATCCTCAAATCCATCGATCGTTATTTTAAAGATAACCAAGATGGACAACTGGTCTTCTATAGAGCTTTTCTTGCAAGGTAAGATGGAACATTTATCCGAACTTAATAATTGACCAGTCCCCTCCTCATTTTTTTTCGATCGAAGGGGCCACACGGCCCCCATTTTCATTATGAAAATGGAGTTGTTTACAACGTATCAAATCAACCATTACATCACTGATATATATCACCAGGATGCTCCAGTCTGTCAAGCCTAACCATCACACCACTGATATATATCACCATACCAGGATGCTTCAATCTGTCCAAAAACTAGCCATGAAAGGGTCTAGTGCTACGCTAGCTACAAAGGTGTCAACGGATTAAAGGACGACAACCAAATTAACATAAAGGCTTCGAAGCCAGCAAGCATTTTCAGCGGCTAGCTTCACAAAATCCTTCTCACATGCGGCGCCAAACCATGTCCTCTGAAGATATCACGAGTCACCCCCACGATACGTTTATACACCTGATGAAGCATGCTTTGCACCCCTCTTTTCTGCAGATTTTTCCAAGAGTCAAGTAGGGAACAAATAAGAAAGATAATGTCAGTAGGATCTCTAGGCATAACACTTTGAAAACAGGATTTGTTCCTTGTTTTCCATATAGACCACAAGAGAGCAGTAGTACCCAATAAAACAACTACTCTATCTTTGCCAGTATAGCTAGACAGCCAGTTCTGGCATAGGTCTAAAAAAGACAATGGAGCTCTCTGGTTCCCTAGAGCACATCCCACAATATTCCACAAAAACTTAGCTAAGGAACAAGAGAAAAATAAATGATTCACACTCTCTTCACAGTCACGAAATTCACAAAACTTAGCACCTTTCCAGCCTTTTTTACTCAAATTGTCCTTGGTCAGAATCCTATTTTTGATTACTAACCAGGAGAATGCCTTAACTTTAAGAGGCATCTTCATCCTCCATAGTTTTTTAAAAGGAAAAACAACTTGTCTAGCTATAAGATAGTGATACAGAGATTTAACAGAAAAGCAACCGGAGTTTGTAAGCACCCATTTAACTTTGTCAGGTTTATCTGACAAAATCACCTGACCACACAAATCAAGTAACTTATTCCACATATCAAGAGTCTCCCCGTGTAAACATCTTCTAAATCTAATACAGTTAAACTCCATGGTAAATACCCTCGCAACAGTAACATGTTTGCAAAAGGTTAAATTATAAAGACGAGGAAAAATCAAACAAAGAGGTTTATCCTTTATCCACACATCTTCCCAAAATCTAGTTTTATGCCCATCCCCCACAATTCTCTGACAACAACTATAGAAGATATCCTTAACTTCCATTAAGCCATTCCAGAAGTGTGAGTTGTTAGGAGATGATTCGCATTGAGTCAAAGTTTTCTTCTTCAGATACTTTGCTCTAATCAACTCCTGCCAGTCCCCCTCCTCATTTTCTAGTCTCCAGAGCCATTTACAAAGAAGACTAACATTTTTAACATCTAGATTAGTAACTCCCAGTCCTCCCTGGTCCCTAAGTTGGCACACTTCATTCCAGTTGACCAGGTGGTACTTCCGCACTCCCTCCCTTTCTTGCCAAACCAAACGAGAACGGAAAAAATCAAAACGTTTACCAACACCTTTAGGCAACCTAAAAAAGGAAAGCATGTGACTAGGAACACTACTCAAGCAAGTCTCAGTTAGAATGAGTCTCTCTCCCATAGGAAGCAAGCTCCCTTGCCAGGTAGCTGCTTTCTTCTCACATTTCTCCTCAGCAGGTTTCCAATCGCTATTACTGAGTTTCTTGTAGTGTAGAGGCATGCCCAGGTAGCGAAAAGGAAAGGCTCCAATTGTGCAAGTAAAGATCTGAGCATATTCCTTCTGTCTTACTTCCGCCTCACCAAAGCACTAAACCTCGCTTTTTAAAAAATTAATTTTTAGACCAGTCAAGTGTTCAAAGATACAAAGAATGATTTTGAGATTCCTAGCTCCTTCCAAGTCGTCCTCGAAACAAAAAATTGTGTCATCAGCATATTGTAAAACAGAAAGGCCACCTTCATAAATCTGAGGAGCTAGACCTTTTATAAACCCTTGCTCCTGAGCCCTTCCAACCAGGGTCACTAGGACATCAGCAGCAATATTAAACAACAAGGGGGAGAAGGGATCCCCCTGCCTTAGACCTTTTCTAGTAGTAAAATAATTACCCAACATATCATTTAAAGTAATAGCCACTTTCCCATCAACAATGGCTGACTTGGTCCACTGAATAAACTTTTCAGGGAACCCTTTCATCTCTAACACAGAAAACATAAAGTCCCAGTTAATTTTATCGTAAGCTTTCTCAAAATCTACTTTAAAAAGCACACCGGAGAGCTTGTTTCTATGAAGATAGTGTATGGTCTCATGCAACATTACTACATTATCCAACAAATAACGCCCTTTAATAAACGTTGTTTGGATCTTAGACACTATCTTGTCTGCAACTAACATAGCTCTACTGTTCAAAACCTTGGTAAAAAACTTAAAAGAAACATTAAGCATGCAAATAGGTCTATACATTTGAATCTTATCAGCCCCCTGGCCTTTGGCAATCAATGTAACGACACCATAATTTAGCCCAGAGAGGTCCAATTGCCATCAAAAAAATCGTTAAACAGCTGAAGTAGATCAGAACCTATTAAATCCCAAAAAACTTGGTAAAATTCAGCGGGCATTCCATCGGGGCCAGCAGCTCGGTTACGTTTCATAGAAAATACAGCAAGCTTGATCTCTTCCAAGGAGAATTTAGCAGTCAACATATTCTTATCTTTAATATCTAAACAAGAAGGAACTGGAATATTTAGGGAGACAGGCAGCAGGTCTACAGGACCAAAAAGCTCTTTATAGAACTTGGTAGCATAGTCCAGTAGTTCCTTATCACCCTGGATAATAACCCCATCCTGCACAAGACGAAAAATTTTGTTCTTTCTTTTCCTACCGCTCGCCTTAATCATAAAATATCTAGTGATGTTATTCCCTTCCCTGAGATCTCTCTCTTTAGAGCGTTGATACCATTTGATTTCCTCCTCTCTCAAAATCTTATTCAAACTACACTGAAGGTCTTTTCTAAGTTCATAGTCAGCTACTGATAACCCAGTTAGCTCACATCTCCTATCAAGATCATCTAGTTGAGCACTTAGAGTGTTTCTTTTTTTCCTATAAGCCCCCTCCACATTGAGATTCCAGCCTTTCAGGCATCTTCTCAAATTCCTCATTTTCTGCATCCAAATGGCCAAATTATCCTTGCCATTCACATTAGTATGCCAAATTTTATTAACTACAACAGCAAGATCATCTCTGGTAAACCAACATAATTCAAAGCGAAAAGGTTTATTAGTTGCAACGGTTTCAACCCCGTTATGCATAAGCAGGGCTGCATGGTCGGAGACACCTCACTAGTAGATAAAGGGTCATCAGACCCGGTTCATTTGGGCCTTTTAGCCCCGGTTCCAGAACTGGGACAAGAGGGTCGGTACTAATGCTTTGACCCTTTAGTCCCGGTTCAATCCAGAACCGGGGCAGAAGGGTGTCCACGTGGCCTGTGCACCGAGCCCAGGCAGGAGGGGCTTTAGTCCCGGTTGGTGGTACCAACCGGGACCAAAAGGCATCCACGCGTCAGCATTTCTGTGGCTGTGGTTTTTGTTTTTTTTTTTGAAAGGGGAGGGGGGGTTTTAGGTTTTGGGGGGTTAATTTAGGTGTTTCATATATTGTGTTAGCTAGCTAATTAATAGAGAGAAGTGTTCTCTCTTATGTCCGTGCTTGGTCGACGCTACATACTACACATACGTATATAGAGAGGACTAGAGTCACGCTAGCTAGCTAGCTAGCTGCTAGCTACTAAGCAAACGAAAGAAACAGAAGATCGTATAATCAACATATATATATATATATATATATATATATATATATATATATATATATATATATATATATATATATATATATATATATATATATGCATACAGAGAGAAGTAATATCGACCACCTCTCCTTCTCCGAGAGATTGGTCGAACAACAAGTTCTCGTATATCTATCCGACACTACCGGGCACATATATACAATAATTATCTCTTACAAAAATAATCTCCTATCATATGGATGCATGGTCCACATAGTATTCTCCGTCTTCAGCGATCACGTGTTCAAGGAAGAATGCCGCCAATTCCTCTTGAATTGCTCGCAGACGATCTGGTGTTAGGAGTTCATCCCGCATCCGAAACATCTAATTTGAAGTAGGGGGTCAATACATCAAATGATGCTATAAATTTGTGAATATTATTGATTGCTTACGCACTTCAAATTGTTCATCAGTGTACCCCGCTCACAGGTCGTGTGGCGGATGGATTCGCAAATGTAGTATCCACAATAATCATTCCCGGGATCCTGCCACAACCACTTTACAAGAAATAGAGGTCAATCAAACTGATAAGCAAGAATGCCAAATTGGTATTGATGAAACTAGCGCTTGAATCAAGATATAGGAGATGCGCGCGCGGAACATGCTACTATATAGTACTTACTTTTGGGTATCTAAATTGTAGCTTCTTCGGCAGTCCCAGAGCTTTTCTGGTGAATTTTTTCCAAGCCCTGCCAGACAAAGAAAACAATTAGTTGATATCAGAAATATGAAGTTGCTGATATATATGCATGGTGGATAATATTGATCGATTTAACTTACCTGGCTAGCATTTGAGTCATGTCCGCATACTCCTCGGGATCTTTACGTTTAGAGTCGAAGACAGTTACTACTCCCTTCTCAAGCTTAATCTCTAAGAGAATATAGTGGAAGCTGCGCACGAATGCATGAGATCATCAATTACATCACTATAACCTTGACTGATATATAAGGGAAACCAAATATGCACAAGACAGTAACACTCACTTGAAGTTGTAAGGAAAGAGTATTATATCTTTGTTTTCATTTACCACCAACGATCGTAGCAAGTTGGTCTCGGTATCGTCGGGACGCAATTTAACCTCGGTTGCATCTATGAGGTATGTGTTAATAAACCCAATATCACCTACTTGTCTTTTCTTCAATTCGATGATCTTCAATCTGCATAATATAGTGAGGATAATTATAAATACATGCAATGAAGATCAGCTATATAGAGAGACTTAATGACAGAAGTAGTACTACTTACAGACAGTAGCAGGTGACCGTTGCTTTATCGAGGGCCAATTGATTGAAAAACTGATAGAACTCCTCAAATGGAACAGGCAACAGGTCAATTCCAACGAGGTCATGCTCCGGTTTAACTCTCAAATACAAGTTATCCCTCCCCCCAGACTCTCTGCAGATTTTCAAGTACCAATCATGCAATCTTCGCATATTCGTTGATAGAGATCTTTCATTTTTGACGAGAGGCTTTTTGTACTCGTATCTTTCTATCTGCACTTCCAAGAAATCATAGTGTACATCGTCGGACGCGTAATCTGCAAGATTGGTATAACCGGGCACCATCCTCGGATCATTAGCGACCATGTCGCTAGACACCTTGAGCGGGGGGCACGATTGGTCCGCTTGTTCGCCGAGCTGGGCAATTTGTTTCCCAGCTCGCCCTTCTACTAACCTCTTATCACTTTTAGTACTTCCCGACCGCTTCGCTGCTTGATATGTCTTTTGGATCATGCGGTCATAGTTGTCCTGCGGCTTACTTTGCGCTGGTTGCTTCAGGGCAGCAAGAGTGCGCTTTGCTTTCACCGCATCTATCTTCTCCTCCGGAGGTGGATGTCTCTGTGCTTTCAACCCTTCAAAAAAGTCCTTCACTTGGCCTTGAGCGATCTTCGTGTTTTCCTCGTCGGACCTCTCGTACGGTAACTTCTCTAGAGGCGTGAGAGAAGGACCGAATCTGCATCGCCTCCCGCCTCTGGTTGTACTGGTAGACGTCGCCGGACCAGACGAAGCGGCTGTCTTTTTTACTTGCTTACGCGCCGGAGCAGGAGCAGCCGGAGCGGCGGCAGGTCTCTTCCGCCCTTGCTGATTAGGCGGAGAAGGAGGAGCAGGCTGGCTGCTCGGGCGCGCCGGCGGCGAAGGAGGCAGAGTGCCGCCACGCGCCGGCGGCGAAGGAGGCGGAGTGCCGCCACACGCCGGAGAAGGAGCCAGAGTGCCCTGATGGTCACTCGCCGGAGGAGGAGGCGGTGGAGGAGGCGGAGTGCCCTGACTCGCCGGAGGAGGAGGAGGAGGCGGAGGCGTCCAGTTGAGAATGTTGATTAGGTCCTTCCGCCATAGGCATGGAGTCTTCAGTGAAGAACCCAGCCGAGTCTCCCCTTCACCGGTAGGGTGGTCAAGCTGGACCTCCTCAAATCCCTCCGTTATTTCGTCGACCATCACCCTAGCATATCCTTCTGGAATCGGCCGGCAGTGAAAAGTGTCGTCGGGTCCAGAAGGATAAACAGAGCCAGCAGCCGCCTTGACCTTCAGATTCATCCACTGCGCCATAAGGTGGCAATTTTGTGCCTGCGTGATAGCATCCACAGGATTCCTGGCAGTAGCCGTCAAGGCAGGCTCTGGCTGAAGCAGCTCGGTGGAAGCCACGCTGCTTCTCCGCTGAGATGGCGGGGTAGCTTCGGGGGAAGCTTCGGCAATTCTTTTCTCCCGATTTGCTTCCCGTTCCTCTATCGCTTGTATTCTGGCCCGCAACGCCTGGATTTCGGTCTCCTCCATTTTCTTCCTCCTGTCATGGCATTTGTAGCCTCCTGCGTCCGGAAACCCAGCACGCCACGGAAGGGAGCCTGGCGTGCCTCGTGTCTGTCCAGGGTGCTCAGGATTCCCGAGGGCCATTGTCAGCTCGTCATTCTCTCTGTCGGGGATGAACGTCCCTTCATGCGCTGCTTTCATATACTGTCGCATCTTCCTGAGTGGTGTTTCCAATTGCTTGTCCGTCCAAATGCACCACCCTGTTACAGGGTCCAAGGTTCCGCCAGCCCCGAAGAACCAAGTCCGGCAACGGTCTGGCCAGTGCATTGTCTCTCGTTCGATCCCTTTCTGAAGCAGATCATTCTCAGCCTTGGCCCACTTAGGCCGGGCTACGAGGTAGCCGCCCGACCCCGTGCGATGGTGATGCTTCTTCTTCGCAGCATTTATCCGGTTTGTCTCCGACATCTTCTGACTTTTTTCCGACTTCTTATGGGCCACAAATGCGGGCCAGTCATCTTTGATCTTCTCATATATGCCCACGAATTCTGGAGTCTTTTTATCTTTGACAAACGTATTCAATTTTTTCTTCCATGCCCTGAATTGGTCTGCCATCTTCGAAAGTGCAGCAGACTTCATTAGCTCCTCTTTAACTGGGTTCGCCGGATCAACCTCTCGCGGTAGGACGAAATTTGACTTCAGCTCAGTCCAAAGATCTTCTTTCTGCATATCAGTGACATAAGTCACCTGAGCGTCGTTTGCAGCCGGCTTTAACCATTGATGGATGCTGATCGGGATCTTGTCCCTAACCAGAACCCCGCACTGATGAACAAATGCGTTCTTTGTCCGGATGGGTGCAATCGGCTCGCCGGAGCGCGAGATTTCTGAGATCTCAAACTTTCATCCGGCCTCAACTTTTTCTTCGCTCCTCGTCTCTTTACCGAAGATTTTCTCGATCCGGAGGGCTAGAAAAAGGAACAAAGACGAGAGTTAATGAATGAATCAATTAACTAGTCAGCACATGCTTAACTAACATATATACCTCCTGGCCGGACTCGGTTCGGTCACCGGAGCCGGCATCACGGTCTCCTTCTTGCACCGACATTGGGTCACCGGAGCCGTCCTCACGGTCTACTTCTTCCATGTGCATTGGGTCACCGGATCCATCAATATCATAGCCTAGATCTTCCAGCTGCAGCTCTTTTTCGACCTGGTCATCGGTGTCGTTGAGAAACGACAAGACGGCATTTTGTCCGTCTGCGATTAGGTCCATCAACATCGCTTCTTGTGCTAGGTCTCGGGTGTTGTGGTCCACTGTTTCTACAAATATTTACAACATGCCAATTATTATTCAAACATGACAGATGGATATATTAATGGCAAACGTAGAACTAGCTTCAACCCTCGACTGCTCGGCGATCCACAAACCCTAGACCCCCTCATGTCACATTTTGTCTAGTGTTAAAGGATTCAACAAAACCAATACTTCATCATTAGGCGAAAGTAACAGTAGCATGATGGTACGAAGCTCTCCAAAGTTGTTTTGGAACGGAGTCCCCGGATAAGATAATTCGTAACAAAAGACGGATTATCCTATCAGGGACTTCGTTCCAGAACAACTTTGCATAACTTTGTACCAAAATGCCCCGGTTACTTCTGGCAAATGATGAAGTCATGGAATTCTTCAATACTTTGACACTAGCTAGGCAACCTCTCTCGACCCCTCGACCCCCGACTTCTCGGCGATCCACAACCCTAGTCCCCCTCATGTCACCTTTTGTCTAGTGTCAAATGATTCAACAAAACCAATACTTCAT
>LR738716.1:69166178-69209619 GCA_902687465.1 Secale cereale
GTACACATTCTTCCTGCACTTGTCCAGGTATATACTTTCAGTGTCATCTAAACAGTGCGTGCATGCGTGGTATCCTTTGTTTGTCTGTCCTGAAAGGTTACTGAGAGCGGGCCAATCGTTGATGGTCACGAACAGCAACGCCTTTAGGTCAAATTCCTCCTGTTTATGCTCATCCCACGCACGTACACCGTTTCCATTCCACAGCTGTAAAAGTTCTTCAACTAATGGCCTTAGGTACACATCAATGTCGTTGCCGGGTTGCTTAGGGCCTTGGATGAGAACTGGCATCATAATGAACTTCCGCTTCATGCACATCCAAGGAGGAAGGTTATACATACATAGAGTCACGGGCCAGGTGCTGTGATTGCTGCTCTGCTCCCCGAAAGGATTAATGCCATCCGCGCTTAAAGCAAACCATACGTTCCTTGCGTCCTTTGCAAACTCCTCCCAGTACTTTCTCTCGATTTTTCTCCATTGCGACCCGTCAGCGGGTGCTCTCAACTTCCCGTCTTTCTTACGGTCCTCACTGTGCCATCGCATCAACTTGGCATGCTCTCTGTTTCTAAACAAGCGTTTCAACCGTGGTATTATAGGAGCATACCACATCACCTTCGCAGGAACCCTCTTCCTGGCGGGCTCGCCATCAACATCACCAGGGTCATCTCGTCTGATCTTATACCGCAATGCACCGCATACCGGGCATGCGTTCAGATCGTTGTATGCACCGCGGTAGAGGATGCAGTCATTAGGGCATGCATGTATCTTCTGCACCTCCAATCCTAGAGGGCATACGACCTTCTTTGCTGCGTATGTACTGTCGGGCAATTCGTTATCCTTCGGAAGCTTCTTCTTCAATATTTTCAGTAGCTTCTCAAATCCTTTGTCAGCCACAGCATTCTCTGCCTTCCACTGCAGCAATTCCAGTACGGTACCGAGCTTTGTGTTGCCATCTTCGCAATTGCTGTACAACCCTTTTTTGTGATCCTCTAACATGCGATCGAACTTCAGCTTCTCCTTTTGACTTTCGCATTGTGTCCTTGCATCGACAATGACCCGGCGAAGATCATCATTTGGTTCCTCTTGATCTTCAGCAGCTTCACCCGTTGCAGCATCATTGGGCACATCGTCTGGTTCCTCTTGATCTTCACCAGCTCCCCCCATTGCAGCATCACCGTATTCAGGGGGCATATAGTTGTCATCGTACTCTTCTTCTTCGCCGTCTTCCATCATAACCCCTATTTCTCCGTGCCTCGTCCAAACATTATAGTGTGGCATGAAACCCTTGTAAAGCAGGTGGGAGTGAAGGATTTTCCGGTTGGAGTAAGACATCGTATTTACACATTTAGTGCATGGACAACACATAAAACCATTCTGCTTGTTTGCCTCAGCCGCATTTAGAAACTCACGCACGCCCTTAATGTACTCGGAGGTGTGTCTGTCACCGTACATCCATTGCCGGTTCATCTGCGTGCATTTATATATAATTAAGTGTGTCAAAAACCATTACAGAACATCATAAATAGATAATTAAGTGACCAAATGGATAAAAGTTCATCATCACATTAAAACCAAAGTACATACATATATAGTTCTCATCTAACAACATATAGCTCTCCATACACATCGAAACTATGTAAAACATTTCAACGCGAAAACAAATGCTATCATAATCGCAACCAAGGTAACAATTGATCCAACGGCATAATGATACCAAGCCTCGATATGAATGGCATATTTTCTAATCTTTTTAATCTTCAACCGCATTGCATCCATCTTGATCTTGTGATCATCGACGACATCCGCAACATGCAACTCCAACATCATCTTCTCGTCCACAATTTTTTTTATTTTTTCCTTCAAGAATTTGTTTTCTTCTTCAACTAAATTTAACCTCTCGACAATAGGGTCCATCTTGATCTTGTGATCATCGATAACTTCCGCAACATGCAACTCCAATTCCATCTTCTCCTCCTCCATTTTTTCCAATTTTTTCTTTAACGAAATGTTTTCCTCTTCAACTAAATTTAACCTCTCCACAAGAGGGTCGGTTGGAATTTCCGGTTCAACTACCTCCTAGACATAATAAAACATCTATGCATGTCAGGTTGGTCGGCATAACTATCATAAGCACTAAAACAAATAGTTATAAATTAAAGATAATATACCACATCCGAATCGTAGACCGGACGAGGGACCACGTGGGCGGATATCAAAACCATCGCACTATATAATAACAAGCAATAATAAACGTAAGAAAATTAGACAAACATCTATCTAAAGCAATAATAAAAGTAAGAAAAGCATGGACATAACAAGAGGCTCACCACGGTGGTGCCGGTGACGAGATCGGCGGGGGCGATCGACGGCGGCGAAGACGGGGACGGGACATGACGGACCGCTAAACCTAGACAAATCTCGGAGAAAATAGAGCTTCGAGAGGAGAAAAGCTTAACTAGTGTGGCTCGGGCATTCCACCGAACACGTTGTGTGCATAGGAGGTGAGCTAGAGCACCACTAACCCCTCTCCCCCTCGGCCAGAAAAAAAAACAGAGCAGTGAGCTCTGCTCTTGAGTGAGGGGGTTTATATAGGAAACTCACTGGTCCCGATTGGTGCTACAAACCGGGACTAAAGGGGTGCCTTTGGTCCCGGTTCATATCACCAACCGGGACCAATAGTGGTGGGCCAGGAGCAAGAGCCATTGGTCCCGGTTTTTAGCTCCAACCGGGACCAATAGGTCCAGACGAACCGGGACCAATGGCCCACGTGGCCAGGCCGGCCCCCTAGGCTAACGAACTGGGTCCAGTACCCCCATTGGTCCCGGTTCTAGATTGAACCGGGGCTAATGGGCTGGACCAATGCCCTGTTTTCTACTAGTGCCTCTAACCAGTGTCCTGACAGTAACTAGTGGAAATTTTAACTCCCAAGCGGGGCTAACTAAGATCCTATCCAACTTAACAAAAAGGGGATCAATCTGGTTATTCGACCAAGTAAAATTTCGCCCAGAAAGCTCAAGCTCCTTCAGGCCCCAATGCTCAATAATAGAATTGAAAAAGAAAGACCATTTAGGAAGCTTCTTGGCCTTATTCCTATCCTTGCTCCTCCTAATGACATTAAAATCACCGCCAACAACAAAAGGATGATCATTACACCCAAGCATGTGCACAAAATCAATCAAGAATTCTTCTTTGTCTCTGGAGTGAGCAGCTCCATAGACATTGACCAGATTCCATTTGAAACATGTCCTCTTATCCATAAGAGTCATCCTAGTTAAGTATTTACTAGCTACACAAGTATCTACTTCAAATAAATCTTCTCTAACCCCCATAAGCAAGCCTCCCGAAGCACCAACCGATGGCTGCCAAAGCCAAATAAAGGTGAAGCGACCGCTAACCCCAGCCAGCCAGGGGTCGGTGAACGTGCTCTTTTTTGTCTCTTGAATACAAACAAATTCTAGCTTCTGCTCCGAGATAGTTTCTGCAAGAAATCTTCTCTTTTCAGGTTCCCCTAATCCTCTAGCATTCCAAAAAATACCAGCCATAAAAACTTTATATATACCAGCCATAAAAACTTTATATATAATCAGGTATCTAACCAGTCCCCTCCTCATAAGTATACCCTTTATGTTCAGACCTTGCTCCAAATTTTCTTTAAAGAACAGGAGACTATCATCAGCAAATAGTAAATGAGATATACCTAGAGCATGTCTGTTTAGGCGGAAATCTTGGATAACCCCTCTCGCCCGAAGCATCATTAAGTAGCAGCAATGAATCCAGTGAATTGACACAAGTGAGATAACTTGGACAACACCGTCGTGACATCGCATGGAATGGCATGGCATTTGCTGCCACGATCCTTTGGGATCTTTATTCGACACTAGCTCAACACAGAAGGCACCATCAAATAAAAAGCCTTGTTTTCGTACTAATTTCCTCTTCTTCTCAAAGTACTTCCTAAGTCCTCAACTTACACTAATTAAGTCCTCTCAACATTTATACCAAAACCATTTACACAGCCAAGTATACCACCACAACGAAAATGAAATTTGGCGATTTGATCTTGGATGAGGAGTAGATGGCGGAGAAGGTGTTGCTGTTGTTGTAGGCGCTGCTGCCGGGGGCCTGCCGGCACGGCGGCATGCTCGACGTTGACGCATGCAGTAGCCTTTGTTGTCATCGCCATTGGCACTGTTGTCGGGGTGGCATCCTTGGCCGGCAAGCCGCAGCCGCCGCCCTTGAGCCGTTGACCTTGGCGTACTCCTCGCGCTTGAGCTGGATCTCCTCGAGCATGGCAGCGACTTCCTTCATGGCCGGCCGCTCATTCGGGACGCAGCTGACGCAGAGAAAGGCGACGCCCATGACCTGCAACATCTCCTCCACCTCCGTGTCCGACCGCCCCTGCAGCGCCGGGTCCAGCACGCCGGCGCCACCCTTGTGCCGCCGCACCCAGTCCCCACGTACTGCCCGTCCGGGATGGTCGGGTTGATCGGCTGCTTCCCGGTGAGCACCTCCAGGCTCCAGCACCACCACCCCGTAGCTGTACACGTCACTTTTCTCCGTGATCTTGAGCATGTACCCGTACTCTCCATCGAACAAGATAAAAAATGAAGGATTGTTCATGGATGGTGTGTTGGACGACCATTTTTCTATAAAGGCCCTTTTTATTAACTTAAAACGTAGCATTAATCATAAACAAATCATGATTCGACCTCTTCATAACTAAGATGCACACGATCAAACTCCAACGGTATGACATAAGAAAACAAAAAACAATATATCGGTAACTGCAGAGTCATACTACAGCAATACTTTGTACAGGCTGATGTGGATGAGATTTTGAAGATCAAGGTGTCCCCGAGGAGAGGTGAGGATTTCCTTGCTTGGGGGCCGGACAAGAGGGGCATTTTCTCTGTCAGAAGCGCCTACCATATGGCGTTTGACGAGGCACACCGTGATGTTGCAGTCTTTTCTAGCTCGTCCCCTTCGGGAGCGAGAACTTGCTGGGATTTCATTTGGAGGTGTGGAGTTCCTCCCACAGTATCAACATTCGCCTGGCGGGTGGCAACAAACGGGCTTCCAACATGGAAGAACAAACACAAAATTGGTTTAGAAACCACGAGCAGATGCCCCGTATGTGGTCTAGACACAGAGGATAGCTTTCATCCGTTCCTGAGATGTCAACTCGGGAGGGACTTATATCAGGAGATGGCAAAAATCTGGAACTTACCTCGGTTACAATCCATAGAGAATTGTGGTAAGGAATGGCTCCTGCAGCTACTAGCTCAGCACGATGACTGGGTGAGATGTATGATTCTCCTTGTGTTCTGGAGAGCTTGGTTTGTTCGCAATGAGGTGACACATCACAAGCCAGCTCCGCCCTTGGAGGTGTCCGTAAGATTTCTCCAAAGCTATCTTGCATCACTAATGGCTATAAAGAATGGTAGTTGTTCTGACCCAGCCAAAGGCAAAGCATGCTTATCAGGACAGTTTATGGCGAAGCCAGCCAGTTCCGTGATCAACAAGGCTTGGTTCAAACCGAAGTCTGGATGGACAAAGCTCAATACCGATGGTTCCTTTGTTTCTTGTAATGATGCAGGTGCAGGCATGATCCTGCGGGATGAGACTGGAAGAATCTTATTTTCTGCTTGCAGGGCACTATATTCATGCAATGATGCACTAGAGGCGGAACTGTCAGCATGCTGGGAGGGTTTGTCTTCAGCAACTCAACGAACGGATCTGCCGATTGAAGTTGAGTTGGACTCCTCAGTCGCCATATCTATGATCACATGTGGAGATTTTGATCGTTCGAACTATTCATCGTTAGTTAATGAGATTAGATGGTTACTTTCTTCTCATCAAACTTGTATTACTCTTGTCACTCGTTCGCAGAATAAAGCGAGTGACAAATTAGCTTCTTTTGGTCGTTTGAATAAAAGGACTATGACCTGGCTAGGGGCTGGTCCGCCTGAGGTGCTGGAAGTAGCCCAGGATGATTGTAATGGGACTTTGATGGAGTAATACAAGGTTTTGAGTTCGCAAAAAAAAAACTGCAGAGTCATATCGGACCGGCACTATGCAGAAATGGAGGTTTGTTGACATACCAGGGGCGATGTAGCTGTAAGAGTCAGGCGACGGGTGTTGGAGGAGCGGCCGAAGTCTGCGCCCTCATCGACGAGCTTGGCAAGGCCAAAGTTGGAGATGTAGGCCTCGAAGTCGAGACCGATGAGGATGTTGTTGGCCCTGATTTCGCGGTGCACGATCGGCGACGAGCAGCCGGGGTGCAGGTAGGCCAGGCTTGATCGGAACCGTGCCCAGGGTTTGGAACCAGCAAGGCATTGCAGCCATGGAACATAGTCACTTAGTTTTGAGCGTCCCATCTTCCTCATATCCATGATGCCGAGGCATCCTAGCTCAACAGAGCGGCACACATCTCGTCAGACCATGGCACAATTGTCATCGTTTGCTACGCCAAGGTCGTGCCATAAGAGGTTGCCTCGGCGACATCAGTACAGAATGTTGCCGCAACTTTATTTCGCATATTTGAATGCTTATTTTCTTACTTTCCCAAATAACCGAAGTAATTTGTGAGGTATTCTGACCAAACCATGTAGCAAGCGAAGCATCAAGTGTTAGCACTGATAATATGCACATTGTTCATCCCAAATCCATTGTTTGGCACATCATACAAACCATATCATGTTGATTGCTAGTCTATTAGAATTTATTTTATTTTATTTGCCAAGTTACTGTCGCAGACTCGCGCGCCCAGCCATTCTCGTCAGTGCGTACACACGGATGGTGTCCAAGATTTCAGTGTAAATGTTGGCGGCTGGTGCCTCTCAGATTTGCTGACGTGCATCGCTCTGCTGATCGCTGTTGTGCATCACTGGTAATCACTGTACTAAGCGTCACTGAAGTCTGTTGCCTGTTGCTTTTGTGCACGAGCCAGTGAGCCAGCCGAGCTGCATGAAGACGGAGCCACGTTTGGACCGGGCCTCTTTATGTTGCTCGCCTGAGCACCCGGCTTGGCTCAGCTCGCGTTCGGCCAGCGTTGGCACTGATGCTCCATATGCAAAAAGAACAGCAAGTAATGTAACATTTCCTAACACTTCTCATTCCTAGATGGCTAGATGAATGTGATATGTGGGGTAAGTAATATGGACTGATCAACAAAGGAACTGCCATGAGCTTGGAGACATGTTATTTCTAGCGTTTCGTGAACTCGGATGGGAACTACTCTAGAATGCATGTTCGAAATTTATGCCAAACTGCCAATTTCCTCGCAGTCATGCATGAAGTTCTTATAAAGACGCCCGACGTAGCTAACTATTAATCTTCTACCAAACAAAGTACAGTCATAGTAAATCCGCATTTCGGTCCACCAGCAATGTAGCCTGATTACAGCAAAGATATGTCCATCGAACAAGAAGGAGGCCTGCCTACGCATGCTTTGGACAATGTGCATATTTCAACTGTCTTTTTTTATGTTTTTCTGCATGGAATATTTGTACTTTCTTTATTTTGTCGATATAAGAATATGCATGCTACATCATCCAACATCAAAAACTCTTTCGATGCAAATGCTTTTGTACAGTAAGGTCTTTTGACTCAGCTTCACATAAAGCTAGCTAAAAGGTTTTATTGGGCTTACCATCAACTTACAATGTTTGCCAAAATGAAATAAGTAAAAGGAATATTTACCAACATTAAAACATACCACCATATTTGAAATTCTGTTGAGTACATATGCTCGAGCTAGTTTAATGCTAAGAAGCCTTAGAACCCAACGTTGAATGTTGCTCATACTCTGAGAGTCGATCAAAGCATAGGTCAAGTCAGAATTGGGCAGGGTGACCATTGCCTCCACCTACCATGACCTTATTCTTTGCCCTAGCTAGACTGTCTATCACGTCGCCTCGCCTTGATCGGGGATCATGTAAGACATTGCAGCCATGGATCATGGCCACTTATGTTTGAGTGCCCATCAAATCTTCCTCATATCCTTGATGTCGAGGCCTCCTAGATCAACAGGGTGGCACATATCTCGTTAGACCACGGCGCAGTTGTCATTGTTAGCCTCGCCAAGGCTGTGCCAGAAGAGATTGACTCGGTCTCTCTCAAAAAAAGAGATTGACTCGCAACATCAATACAGAATATTGCTGCATCTTTCATTCGTACATTTGAATGCTTTGTAGAATTCTTTCTTTCTCAAACAACTCAATAATTTGTAAGTTATTTTGACCAAATTATATAGCAAGCAAAGCATGAAGTGTAAAGCTATTTTCACTCATGTAGGTCCTAGATATGTTAGAACTGATAATTTTCTGAAGTCCTTTATACGCACATACTTCATCTGAACTCCTTTGTTTAGCACATCATACAAGTCGTCATGTTGATTGCCAGCCTATTAGAACTTTGTATTCTACTCCCTTTCTCTCTGTAAATAAATATACGACGTTTTAGGTTACTCTTTTAGTGACTGTTTACAGTGGGGGTATTTGGTAAGTTACCACACTCAGGCCGCTCGCTCACGCTGCCGGCACACACGTACGCCATCCAGGATTTCAGTGTATATGCGCTGGTGGTTGCTGCCTCTCCGATTTGCTGTTGTGGATCGCTGTGTTAATTACCGATGTGCAACGCTGCTAATCACTGTGCTAATCGCCACTGAAGTCTGTTGTCAGTTTCTTCTGTGCACGAGCCAGCGAGCCAGCCGAGCTGTACGAAGACGGAACCATGTTTAAGCCGGGCCTCTTTCGCCGAGCATCCGGCTTGGCTCGGCTCGCGTCCGGCCACCGTTGGCATCGTAACTCCATATGCAGCAAAGAATGAATGTAATGTAACATTTCCTAATACCTCTCGTTCCTAGATATGTATGCTATGTGGGGTAAGTAATAAGGACTGATCAAGCAAGTAACTGCCATGAGCTATGAGACGTGTGTGTTCTGGCATTTCGTCAACTCTGATGGGAATTACTCCAGAATGCATGTTAGAAACTTATATGCCAAACCGCCAATTTCCTTGTAGTCGTGCCTGAAATTATTGTAAGTAGCCCGAACTAGCTAACTATTAAGCTTCTACCAAACAAAGTAAACTCATAGCAAATCTGCATTTCAATCCACTAGCAGCGTACCATGATTACACCAAAGATATGTAACATCGAACAAGAAGGAGGCATGCATGCACACGCTTTGGACAATGTGCATATTTCAACATCCTTTTTAATTTATTTTTTGTATGAAATATTTGTATTTTCTTAATGTTGATATATGAATATGCGTGCTATAGCATTCTACTATAAAAACTCGATATGCAACATCAAAACTCTTTGAATGCACATGATCTTTTACAGTAAGTTCTTTCGACTCAACTTTACATAAAGGTAAAAGGTTTTATTGGGGTTACCACCAACTTACAATATTTGCCAATATAACATAAGAAAAGGGAGTATTTTGCAACATTAAAACATCACACCAAATTGAAACTATACACTTGAGTATATGCTCGAGTTTGGTTACAAATTAGGATTGTAAACAAGAGATTTCTTGTCATTTTAATGTTAACCAGACCTCCCATCAAATGAGGCACCCCGCCTATGCAATGAACATCATGTACAAGAGGAGTAGGGTTGCACGTCCCCCTCGATTATGCTCTAGAGGCATGTGAGTTATGGTGGGGAGGCGCACCAGTAGCAGTTCGGTGTGGTTGTAGGGTTCACGGTTAGACCATGCTTATAAACATCATGTCTCGGCATCAACTTTTCAAAGTGACTGGCAGCTCCAGCTTAGCTACAACAATGATAATTCCATGAGAGGTGCCACACAAAAAGAGAATGTGATGTAATTATTTTTATATGGGAGGCACATGTCCGGCCTTAAACTGAGGCCCTTACAAACCAGTTCAAGCCGGAGTACGGTTCAGACGAAATGGAAACGAGACAAGTATGATGAATGATCCAACAGGGCCAGATGACATGACGCGGCGTGCAAAGTCCTCATCCTAATTGGGCAGTAGGGCGGGCGGTTCCCTAAGCGGTGTTGTCCTTCCTTCCGACGCGCTGAAGCTCAGAGCACCTTGCGCGAAGGCTGCTTGCGAGCCGGTCCACCCTTCCTCGCTCTGATGGTCTTGCCAGAAGCTTCCATAGCTGCAAAAGGATAACCAATTCTAATATCACATCAGCCGTGTGTTTGAAATGTGTTCCCTCTATCAATGCTTTATTACGAGTAGTCCACAAAGTCCAAGCAATTGCCGCAAACTCCACTCACGCAAGTCTACGATCCGTACCATGCGAGGCTTTGATCAATCTAAAAACAACCCTAAAAGATCCCGGATTCCATGTACAGCCCGAAGCCGCATGCAACACACATTCCACGCAAATTGCGTGACAATGCAAAGGGAAATGATATGATCACATGTTTCGTCTTCCCGTACCACACACATTTGCCGTCACCTGGTCCGTTTCGTTTTTGAACTTGGTCCCCATTTGGGATCCTATTCCTCGCCACTTGCCAGAGGAAGATCTTTTTCTTGGATGGAATTCTAGCCTTCCAAATCTTGCTCAGATCACAAGGAGGAGCTGAGCAGAAGATTTATTTGTATAAGGATCCAGTCGGGAACTCCCCTGGTGGCTCGAGCATCCAAGTGGCCTCGTCTCTACCATAGGAAAGAGAAGTACTGGCCAAAAACGACTCGTATGGTCCCATTCCATGGACTCTACAGGCCCTAACGATCGGAGGAAGCATGGCCGCCATCGATTATTGATCCATGCCTCAGCAACCGTGGCTTCCGGTCTCTCTGCAATGGCGAACAGAGAAGGGAAACGTACACACAAGGGCTCCTCTCCACACCATTTATCATGCCAAAAAAGGTCGGACTGCCACCCTTTCACATGGAATCATGCGCCCAGGCATAACAAGGGCCACACCTTTTTCACCCTTCGGCAAATTGTGATAACTTGGTGTTTGCTCGGAAGACCATTCCCCCTCCTATTAGATATTTCACCCTAAAAATAGCAAGCCACAGTCCCCCTTCCTAGTAAGGATTTTCCATGCCCATTTTGCGGAGGCACCAATTCATCGCTTTGGTATTAATCACCCCTAACCCACCTTGCTCCTTTGGGGTGCAAATATGCTCCTATTTGACCATGCAGTAGTTTTGTTTGCCCTAGTCTCTAGCCTAGAAGAACCTAGATCTCGCCCTATCCATTTTGTCGTGTATCCCATCTTGAAGCAGATAAAAGCCCATAATGAACATCGGGATGTTGGTGAGACAATCACTGATTAGCACTAGCCTGCCACTTGAGTCCAGTAACTTACCTTGCCAAGGTTCCACTCGTTTGTCAGCCTTTTCGGCCATTGGCTCTAACTCTGAAATAGTTAGGGCCCTATTTGAGATGGGCATCCCCAGATACTTGAGTGGATTGATCCCAACTCATAGTTCATCATATGAGCGGCCCTATGCTTAGATTCTAAGTCTCCTCCCGAGACGAATGCTTCACTCTCCTCAAAGTTATTTTGTGCATCATATGTGATGTAATGTTCCCTGTACCACCCATTCCAAGATGTATGCAATGTAGAGTAACAATGACCCTAGAAAGGAATTCCCATGAGAGAAGGAATATGTTTGTTCGCGCCTTATGATCTAATAGGGGAACTACTCTGGAAAGCATTCTACAGATTTATGTCAAAACACCTATTTTTCAATTGTAGTCCATGGGATTTATATAAGTAGCCACAACTAGATAAGCCATTTATCTTCTACCAAACAAAGTACACAAGGAATCTGGTGAATTAACACCATCTAAGAAACTTTGACACTTTCTTGACATGGCATGGCATGTTATGGCATTTGTTGCATGATTCTTTGGGATCTTTATTCAACATGGCTCAACACAGAAGGCACCATCAAATGTAAAGACTTAGTTTTCATTCCGGTTTCTTTTTCAAAGTGATTCCTAACTCCTCGACTTACAGTAACTAAGTGCTCTCACCACTAAAACCAAAACCATTTATACAGCCAAGTAACGACCACCACGAAAATGAAATTAGGCACCTACGCAAAACTTGTTTTGATCACTCAATCAAATGGTGATTTAGCCCTTGATGGAGAGTGGATGGATGAGAAGTTGTTGTTGTCTACTACAGTCGCAGCCCCCCAGATCTTGTCGGCACAGCGGCGTGCTTGACGTCGACATAGTCGCCACCGACATTGTTGTTGGGCGGCATCCTTAGCCGATGACCCGCACCCATCACCCTTGATTAGGATGTCGACCATGGCATATACTCCTCGCACTCGAGCTGGATATCCTTGAGCATGGCCACGACATCCTTCATGACTGCGCCTACAATGGCCAGTCCAGCATGCCAGCGTATCCCTTGTGCCACCGCACCCAGTCCACCATGTATTGCCCGTCTGGGATCATAGGTTAATCGTCTGCTTCCCCGTCAGTACCTCCAACACCACCACCCCGTAGTTGTACACATCGCTCTTCTCGGTGATCTTCAACACTTACCCATACTCTACATCCAACATGATAAAAAATAGTGGATTGTTCAACTGTCGAACTGTTCATCAATGGTCAATTGGATGATCATTCATGTGTGTGATAATGGAAGGTTAGTTGACATATTGCCCCTACAAATCGTCTTGATGAAACTGTATCAACACATTGTACACTTATAGCCTTCAAAACACACCTTTAAAGTTTTACAAGTGAAAACTATAGATCTCATAAGAAGCAATGACTCTCTCTCTCTCTCTCTCTACCATACGAATCTTGTTGCATTCATCAAACACATGTTATTTAGGTGAGGTTGATGATATAACAATAGTCTTCAAATTCAAAGATCATACATCTATGAGCAGCTACTAAGGAATTTACGTAAACTTCTTGATTAACTCTTTACCCCCCCACCCCACATGAATTTAACTTGGTTGGGCTATTCCTTCCCTATATGTAATCACATGTTCCCACATTCCTCATTATGGTAATCCCCTAATTAGAGTTACGTACGTGTAGCATTACTCCTCCAAATTCTGCAACTAGACATAACACAGCCACACCTTCTTGGTTCCCACCAATGCCTCGACGACTAACTAAGACAACTTCCATGCAACATTTCACAGTCGATTTGACAAATAATTCTTCTCCGCCACTTCTTAATCACCTCGGAAATCCCGCATCATCTGAACTTACTCACATGTAACATGCTACAATCGGAGGCAAATGAGGATTTACTAAGGATAAGAAATTATGGAAAATTGTCAGTGATGTAAGATATTTTAAACATGGTCCAGCCAATTTACATAGGTTACACCTCCTTTTATGACATCCTCGGGAAAACATGATGCCAAAAAAATTATAATCTTTGCAATCTTAATTTGTGACCTAGTATTTGGCACAACTTGAATCACAAACATTGTAAGATGATGGTAAACCCAACATATTATTTTACTTTCTGCAAAGTTGAGTCAAAAAATCATAATTTAAATGATCATGTGCATTGAAATGGTGTATCAAGTTGCATATCGTGGTCTATAGTAGAATGATATAACTTGCATATTCTAATATTAAAAAGAATAAAGGAATATGAATAAACCATACGGAAATTATAAATAGAAAAATTATTGAAATATCCACATTGTCAAAAGTGTGGGAGCTTAGCCTCCTCCATGCTAGATGGATCCAGAGACTCTTGTAGCATTTTGTTTGGAAACATGCTATGTTGTGAAATAAACTAAAATGTTGATTTACTATAAGTGTCATTATTTTTTAGAAGATTAAGTTAGCTAAATTTTGTTATTTATAAGAATTTAATACACATTTATAAAGAATTGACAATTTGGCATTGATTCGTAAGATACTTCCCAAAGTAGTTCCTGTGTGAGCCCACGAAGCTCTAGAACACACATACCTTGGCCTCGTGTTTCCGAACAAGAGAGAGGGAGAGAGAATAATGGGTGGATTTTGGCATGTCTTTGTTTAAAAAAACACTCGACATGATTGATGGTTCTTGGTAAAACCTAAGACTCCAGAGATCCTCCTATGTCTCAGTGCATGTCTTCCCTTCTGATTCAGGCTCTACATGGAGTTAGTTTTGTACCCTGAACACGAAAGTGCATTCTGATGAACCATCACATCTTCATACTATTCCTTCTTGTGTTCGTATGTTTCATGTGCCTCTTCCTTTTCCTTTCTTGATGTGAAACGCCCTTGCTTCCAATGGAATATGTAGTACGTTGTGCTTGGGCAAGCTAGTGATGTTGCTGCCCAGCAAATTACAATGCTTGCAATTCACAAACTCATACTTTTGCATGCCCGGCAAAAATTGAAAAAAAATGTTCATCTAAATTTAAGGCGAAGATGATTACTCCTACTCCTCTCGAGATAAGAAGATGAGTGAGACAGACGAGATGTCAAAGTCAGAGGGTGATCCGTCTGCATTTTTTGATTGTTCCCTGTCACCTTATTCGATTTACATTGCATAAAGTTCATTGGCCGGCGTGCAAGCATTGAGATGGCTCTGGTGAGTGCATTGAGAAGATCTAGTTATTCAAAGCCAATCAATTGTTATTGCCATGCATCTCGACTTCACTTCAATCAATCCTCTTTTCGGGATTTGCAGTTGGTGCATTCGGTTCTGACCTACGCTGCATCTTTACACCCATCCACTAAAATATTGGCTCGGCTAGCTACAAAATTGTGGGACATGGAGCTACGACAGTTGTAAACCACCGTTGGCATGGTGTCTCGATATGAAGCTGGAAAGGATAGTAATGTGAGATTCCCAGGTACCTCACATTCATAGATGTACGAAGTTTGGAGTATGTAACAAGGGCTCATCCAGCAGGAACTGCCACGAGCAAAGCGACATGTGTGTTTTGACGCTTCATGAACTCAATGGGAAACTACTTTAGAAAGGATGTTCATACTTTATGCCAAATTTCTAATTTTCACATTGTCATGATATTGAAATTCTTATAAGTAGCATGAGCTAGTTAACTATTAATCATCTACCAAACAAAGTTCACTCATAGTAAATCCTCATTTTAGAAAGGACGAGGCCTACCCGCACGCTTTGGATAATCTGCATATTTTAGCAGTATTTCTTTTATTTATGTTTTACGGTAAGGATTATTTGTACCCTCTTTATTTTGTTAATACAACTATATGCATGATATAGCATCCTACTATAAAAATATGATATGCAACATCAAGACTCCTTCAGTGCGCACGATCTTTTACAACAAGGGCTTTCAGCTAAAATTTACACAAAGCTAAATATTTACCGTAAAAGGCTTTCACCCCGCTTTATAGATAAAGCAACCTGCCACAAACCAAACATAGTCCAGGAGATACAAACGCGCGTGTGCACACACACAGACACGCACACACAAAGTTCAGCACTAAGCACACACAAAGTAGCACAAAAGAGGTTATGCTAAGTGCACCAACTCAACAGGCCCAAAAAGAAAGAGAAAGCCGATGTGAAGCTCGGACGGACGGGGGTACCGCGCCTAGTCCGGCTCCGGTGGTGGCGGTGGCAATGGAGGCGATAGACGAAGAGCCGAGGTCCTAAGTTCTGCGGAGATATCATCGATGGCGCCTCGGTCATGTGGCTGACTAAGCGGCTTCCAAAGCTGCAAGAAGCCACAAAGTTTGTAGATCGCTTCAGCAGGTCATCGCAAGGGGGAACACTCAATGACTAGCTTGTTCCGAATCGACCAAAGCATCCAGGCGAGCGTCCCAATTCCGAGCTACCTAATGTGGCGAAAACTGATGGCCATGCCATTCAATTCCTCAAAGAGGCCAGGGAGATTGGTGTGGCATTACCCGCCGCCCACCACCTCCTAGAAGCGACTCCAGAGGAATTGAGCCAAGGCATGCGAGAAGAATATACGGGTAGAGTCTTCTTCCGTGCCGCACAAGCAGCAAAGACCATCACCGAGGCCATTACATTTGAGGACCTCCACCCCTAAAGGAACTTGACCAAGGATCCACTGCCAGAGGAAGTTACCATCAACTTACAATATATTAGTCGAAATCAAGCTAGAACTATCAGTTCGAGTTAGGTTACAAAGTAAGTCCGGAAAAATTGCCGTTTGTCTATCTCATATTTTACCCACGCCTCTCATAAAAATAGGCCCACCTTATGTAAAAAGAGAACTAGGGTTGCACATTCACCTCGAATGTCCTCCCAGGCTAGCGAATTTTGGTGGGAAAGCACACATGTAGTCATTCAGTATTGAGAAAGGGCTCATTAATTATTGGACCATGTTTAAAAGCCATCGTGTCTCGAGGATGCCATATTTTCTTATCCTTTGCAAATCCTCGTTCGATTCCAATTCTAAGATGTTGTAACCAGGAAAGTTTGGATGACATGGGGTTTCCCTGGTTTATCATGAAGTAGTGGAGAGGCATGAACATCGAATCGAATAGGAGTGATGGGTGGAAGTTGTCTTAGTCGCCGGAGCGTTATGCGACACAAGAAAGGACAACTTTATAGCACATTGATTTTGCATCGAAGAAACTCTCTTCCTGTGAAAGGGAAACTTTAGGTGCAAAAATTTCAACTCACGTACATGACCATCATGCTAGCTCTCTCTAGTACTCAACCGAGTATTCATGTAATAAATGTTTGTGTGTGTTTTTTTTTTATATGGAACACTGATATTCCATTAAGACACGGCCTGATCGCCGGTCACCGCACTGATTACATCATCAGGATAGCTGGTGAACCATTCTCTAAGTTCACCATCAGCTAGGCCTGCACCCATACTCGCCAGCACATGCGCTGGTTTATTACAGGCTCTTGGTGCATACACCACTCTGCTCTCAATAAACATCGTTCTAAGTCTGAAACGTATGTCACTGAAAAGCACACCCAGAGGTGCCAAATCGTAGATGCTAGAGGAGGTGGCTTGCTGCAGTACTTGACAGTCTGTCTCAAAAATAACCCTACCAACCCCCATCCTGTCTGCCCATTGTACTGCATGATTCAGAGCTATCGTTTCAGCATGTAGAGCACTCGACAGGCCATGCTCAGTCCCGGCAGCTGCAAAGTGTAACTCCCCTTTGCTGTCTCTGCAGATGAAACCCCAACCTCCAGTACCTGAGTTTATCATGAAAGCAGCATCTGAGTTGATTGACCATGTCACTTGGGGGCTTTTCCCAACTCACTTGCTGCATTGGCATTGTCACCGTGGGCTTGGGACTTAGGAACTCCTGCCAGTCTGCAACATGATGATTGACGGTATAACAGAAACTATCCACCTCCATTCGGTTCTCACCGTGATTACCCCTATTCCGTTCTGTTCACCAACACCATAAGAAAGCGACCACCTGGAGCTTTTTTTTCCTCCGGCAAAGCTAAGATGTCTGACAGTGTTTCTTTGGCCGAGGTACAGTTGAGAAGCATTAGTCTAACACCTTCCAGATACATGGCTCTCCATCTGTGCTTCACCTGTTTGCATTTCAGAAAAAGCTGCCCCCCATCCTCAAAGTATTGCTCACAAACAGCGCACCGTGTGTCCAGATCCACGCCTTTTCGTTTAATATTCATATACATTGGATGACTATTGTGTGCAAACCGCCACAAGAAATGATGAACCCTCGGAGGGCAGTTTACCTCCCAAATCGCACGGAAGACTCCATCATGTGCCTCAACAGGTGCAGAAGTAGTTCCTTGTTGCCTGGTCGCCTCCTCTTTCAGCAGCTTCACATGAATCTTATACGCTGACTTAACGGAGAAAATCCCTTTACTGTCGAAATGACAGGCTATAAAGTCTTCACCTTGGTCACTGATTGGGATGTTTAGAATTGTTTGGACGTCATCAGGGTGGAAACAGTCTGCAACCAAACTGCTGTCCCATCTGCCTGTGAGAGGATCGATTAATTCAGACACTCTGGACATAAGATTTGCTCCTTGGTGTGAAACTGGTCTGCGGGTTGCACCTCTTGGTATCCATGGATCATCCCAAATTCTCACACTGGTTCCGTCGCCAATTCTCCATATAATACCTTCCTTCAACACTTCAAGCCCTCTCAGTATGCTTCTCCACACATAGCTCATCCCAACAACCGGTTCCGCAGTCAAGATATTGTCATTTGGGTAGTATTTGGCCCGGAGGACTTGTGCACAAAGAGATTCCGGTGCTTGTATGAGTCTCCAACTCTGACACGCAAGCATAGCCATGTTGAAGGAGTACAGGTCCCGGAAGCCTAAACCACCCTCCTCCTTTGACAATTTCATCTTTTCCCATCCAATCCAATGCATCCTTCGCTCACCCTCCTGTTGGTTCCATCAGTACCGACATATGAACTGGCTAATTTCATCGCAGAGAGATCTTGTCAGATCAAAACAGGCCATGGCGTAGGTGGGAATAGCTTGCGCAACCGCTTTGACATATATTTCTTTCCCTGTAGTGGACAAACATCTCTCCATACCTCCCTGTAGTCTGCCCATTATACTGTCTTTCAAGTAAATGAAGCATTTCTTTACCGATTTGCCAATATAGTTGGGTAACCCTAAGTACTTTCCTCCTTGTGACTCGGCTCCCAGCTGAAGTTCCTGGAGTAGCAGATTTTTTGTGCTTTGCTTTGCATTTGCACTGAACATAACAGACGATTTGTCCCTGTTAATGACTTGACCTGAGCACTCCTCATAGGATTGCAACATCGACCTTATAGCTTGTATCCCTTGGACAGTAGCTTCCATCACTAGCAGTGAATCATCAGCAAAAAAGATGACTAACGCGGGGTGCCGCTGGAGCCAACTGAATACCCCGTATACTACCCTCCTGTTCGGCATGGTGCGGCATAGAAGAGAACCCCTCGGCACATATTAGGAATAGGTAAGGCGAAATGGGGTCTCCTTGCCTTAATCCTCTACCTGGGACAATGACATCAGTAAGTTCGCCATTGACCCGGAATCTATAGGTTACAGTCCTGACACATTTCATGATCAAGTGGGTGAATCCCTCGGCAAAGCCCAACCTGTGCATCATTCCTTCCAAGAAAAGCCACTCCACCCTGTCGTAAGCTTTACTCATATCCAACTTTAAGGCCATATACACATCTTTCCCATTTCTCTTCCGTCTCATAAAATGAGTCATCTCATAAGCCAAAATAGTATTATCTGAGATGAGCCTACCTGGCACAAAGGCGCTCTGGTTTGCCGAAATGATTTCATCCAAGATCATTTTAAGCCGGTTTGCGAGAACTTTTGAGACAAGCTTGTACACCACGTTGCAAAGGCTAATAGGGCGAAGATCTTTTATTCGATCTGGGTTCCGAACCTTCGGGATGAGTACCACGATAGTTTCATTCCATCCCTCCGGTATACTGCCGCCTTGCAGAACGTGGAGTACTTCCTGCACCACAACTTCTCCGACCGTACCCCAAAACCTCTTGTAGAAAACTGCTGGCATCCCATCAGCACCAGGGGCTTTGAGATCCCCCATATCATCCAAAGCACCTTTAATTTCCTGGGGTGTATACTCTTTTAGAAGAAAAGTGTTCATTTGCGGAGTAACTCGAGGTGTGACATGATGAAGCACCCTCTCCATATTTGTACCTGCCATAGGGGTAAACAAGCCAAAGAAATGGTTAAACACGAGGGCCTTTAAGCCCTCCTCCCCCTCTACTGCCACCCCATCATCCCCCTTCAGTTTTGTAATCCGGTTGGTCCTTTTCCTAGCTGGTTGACAAAGGGTGATCGCAATAATAAATGTTTGTGTGTTAGAAAACCATGTATTGGTAAAAAGGAAAACCCCTGAGAAAGACCAGAAATAAGAACCAAAAAAGGGCACTAGAAGATGACAATGGAAAGATAAATAAAATGGAAAATAATTGAAAAATAGAGCAATACAAAAGACAAGAAAGAGAAGAGAGCTAAAGAAATTCAGAATAAGATGACAATGAATAAAATGTTAATACATATACAAAAATATAAAGAAAAAACTGAAATAAGCAAGATATACATGGAAATTTAGAAAAACTAAAAGGATAAAAGAACAAAACGTGAATTTTGACTTATGAGAGGAGGTCTAGAAAATAAGAGGTTCACCGGAGAATGGTTGCACCAAAACCTCGTCACCATGATAATTCCTTAACCTCGAATCCAAATTTTCAGTGGATCGTAAATATCGCGTATGTCTAGGGATAGTCAGGTAACGCGTACCCTCCCACGACCGCACACACCATATTCGGCCGGCCTAGTTCAGTTGTTTCCCAGGTATTTCCCATCAGTTCGTTTTCATCAGATTTTCTGTTTTATGTGTTTTTTTCTTTTGGTTTCCTTCTGGATTTACTAATTTTATTTTGTTCTTCCTGTTTCTTTTCATTTTTCCAAAGATGTATAAAATTCGTGATTTTAGCAAAATTTTAAAAATTGTGAATATTTTTTTAATAATGAATATTTCTTGAAATCTCGACCTTTTTTGACAAATTTGCAAACATTTTTCAAAATCACTAAAATATAAAAATTTGCTGCTGCCTCCATCATTCAATCTTAATTCAAAGTTGAGATACTTTTTTCCGATCGGAGGGAGTAATGATTTTCAAAATCATGAACTTTTTTGAAATCATGAATAGTATTTGAATTCACGAACAATTAGTCATGAATATTTCTCGAAATCACGGGCATTATCAGAATTCATGGACATTTTTATGATTTTTTTGAAATTCCGAAAATTTATTCCAATGGATTATAGTTTTAAAATTCTTTACATATTGTAAATTCATGAACATTGTTTTACATCCTGAACATTTTTTGAAATATGAACATTCCTAAATTCGTTACCATTTATTGTCATTCTGGAAAAACAATAAAATTCCTGAATGTTAAATTATTATTTGGAAAACTTTTTTTAATTACGAACTTTCTTTGAAATCCGAATACTTGGTTAAAAAGCAAAAATAAACTGATAAGGAAAACAAAAAAATAAAGAAGAAATACAAGAGCGCCCATCCTTCCATGTCTGACCCCAAGACATTGCGGGAAGGAAGTAGGAGGTCCCTATTCTTCGCTTCTAGCGAAGTACAAATCGTGCAAATGCACGCTGTTCTTTCCCCTGAATATCAATATGGACAGCCCAGCTAATATATTTAGCTAAAAGAACTAAAACTGCCATGCATTTTTTTAGGGAAATGTCATGTACGGAAATGGTAATTGCCATGTATAGCCAATAATTACCAGTGATTTTCTTCTAAAAAATGACATCCGAGTGCTCTGGACATTTGCTGGGACTAAAATCGAAGTGAACCGTCGTGCGTTACATTTCCGTTTTCATTTTTGCCTGGTGTACAATATCTCCCTCTCAGACCGGTTGCAATTTCTTTTGTGCGAGCTCGCCTCCGTGTGACCCTGTCTAGTATGCCGGTTTTTTTCACTTATATCTCAGTTCGGTTTTTCTTCAATTAGCAATCATTATCAAATTCGGCAATTTTTTGGAATCTGCAATCATTTTTTGAATTCATAAAATTATTTGAGTTCATGCCTAATTTTCAAACTCGCAAACATTTCTTGAATTCGCCACAAACGTACTTTGAGTTCATAAGAGTTTTTCTAATCATTGAACATTCCTTCAATTTATGAACATTTCTAAAATTTGCGAACATTTTTGCCATTTGTTGCAAAAATATGTTGAATTTAAAAACTTTTTTTTGAATCTGCGAATATTTTAAATGCAATGATAACGTATTTCGATGAACGAACTTTTTTGTATCATATTTTGAATAATCCATGAATATCTTGAAAATTCGTGAATATTTCTTGAATCCATGAACATGTTTTTTAATACATGAACATTTTGAATTCACAGAACATATTTTCATATTTGCGAACAATCTTTGAATTCGCAAACATTTTTTCAAATATATGTTTTTTTAATATGTGGACATTTTTTTGAATATGTGAACAATATTTTTTACTCGCCATGAACATATTTTGAATCCGCGAATATTAATTGAATGAATGAACACTTATTTAATATGTGAGCATTTTTTGAATCTACCTATATTTCTCAAACCTTTGTAAAACAAACAAAAAGCCAAGGGGCTGCGTTGATTCGCGAGTTAGGTGATCAAATAAGTTTGGGTCCGAGTAGCTTCTGATCGAATAGATGGTCAACGCCTATGTGTCTTACTATTTTAGTTTTTTATCATGTGTTGGTTTTACATTTGTAATCCCGACCTATTAATGGCTTTGTTAATTCAAAGTTAAGCTCTTTCTGAGCACTATGTTTTAAAAATAGATGGTTAACGGGCGGCGCCCTAATGTACATCTATATACAACAGAACGCTAGGCACAGCATGGAACGCGGGAGTCCAGGTTTTTTTTTTTTTTTTGAGCAACACTCTGGCGGTCCATCACGGGACTGCTCAACCAGCAGGTTCGGAGGGTTCGGGGCATATACTGTTTTGCGCTTCAGGCGCTTGTTACTGTGTATTTTGCAAACGGGCGTCTGAAGCACTCAAAGCTGGGCGGCCAGCTTAGCTATTTTTCTATTTTTGTTTTTTGTTTTCTTCTTTACATAAATTTCGAGATTTTTTTTCCAAAAACTGTGAAGTTTTTTCAAAAAATATGTCATTTTTCGAATTTATGAACTTTTTGATAATTTGATGAAGTTTTTTCAAAATCAATGGACTTTATTTTAAATCAGTGAATTTTACAGAAAGTTCTGCAAAATCGATAAATTTTATTTCAAATTCGATGCATTTTTCCAAACTTCGATGAAATTATTTTCAAAATTGATGGACTTTTTTACAAAACCGGTGAACTTTTTTCAATTTGATGAACTTCTTTTTTCAAAATGATGAATGTTTTAAGTTCATAAATCTTTTTTCAAATTTGTGAACTTTTGAATTCATGATATTTTTAGTATGTTGGTGATTTGCCCTTTTTTCCATTTTTCTTCTCAAATGTGAAGTGTAGATGGGCTGGCCCACCAGCGTCGGCACATGAGCGCCAGGGATCTTCCCTAGAGCCTGAAGCGCCAAATAGGAGCTCCCGGGTTCGGAGTAGCAGCAGCGAAGCGACGACCTTCATGGGCTGACCCAGCATGGCAACGACGTGAGGGACGTGAATGTATTGCTCAGAACGAACGGAGAGCAACTAATGAAGGCGCGCTCGTTCAAAGGCCCCGCAAGGGTTACCCCTGTTGGGTTGTTTGATATTTGTTTTTTTCACGTTCGTTTTCGGCCTTTTAGATGTGTTTTTTCGCTTTTCTGTTTTCCACTTGTCTGTTGTAGCTTTTGGACAAAATAATCAGAAAAAATTGAATGAAAAAACGATTTTTTTTCTTCCGCGAGAGGCCGTGCCTCTAAAAACTAAAAGAACGTGTTTTCTTTTTTTTTCTTCCAAGAGAGGCACAGATTTGCTTCCGCGAAAGGCACGACCGTGCCTCTCGAAAACGAGAAAAAAAACTTGTTTATTTTCCTTTCACGAGAGGCACGTTGGTGGCCACTATCCCATCTGCAGGTGATTGCTGAGACGGGACCAAGGATTTGGGTCTTCACATCAGGCAGCAACGGTAAATACGTTTTGCTGCCTGATTCTACCGCCATGGACGAGGGGACGAGTAGGTGTGGATGGCGTGGAACAGCTGGAGCACGTCGAATTGGGATTTGGCGGTGAATACGTTTTTCAATTTTCATTGCAAAACGCGAGGGTGACCTTCGTTGTTTGTACCTGTTGCATGTTGGTGGTGACCGGCTGTTATCGTGGCTCGACTGCTGCTTATGCAAGCATGGTCTTCAATTGCGTGGCATCTCACGTTAAGACCATGCTTTGCACATAGCTGCTGGGATCACGGAAAGTAGTGGCGACAACACTTAATGACTACGATTCGTTGGTGCATCTCAAACATCGGTCTCGAGCTTCGGGGTGAAACCTGTTGAGTATAATATTTATTAGGAAAGAAGAGATAGACTAGGATTTGTTCTGGCTTGTCTTGTACTCCAAGTAGATCATTGTACTCCTATATATATGCCCACGAGGCTTAAGCAATACAATCAACTATTCCACCAACCTTTCTCTCCCTTTTAACATGGTATCTATCGCAAGTCGATCCTAAACCCTAGCCGCCACCGCTTCCGCACCCGCGCGTCGCCTCCGGGGCGGTCGGCCTCCATGACCGCCGCCGGGGGCCGCGCCGCCCGTACCTAGGGTTCGTCCGCCGGCCGTGTTGGCCGGCTGCCCTAGAGAGTCTTTTTCCTGAGCCCTTGCTCCAGGTTTTTTCGCTCTCTCGCCGGTCGTTTTGATTGGCGTTTTTTCTTTTTGGTTTTCCGATCTAATCTTGATCGGTTTGCGTCGCCCGCCGCCGCCGTCGACCCCATGCGCCTCTACTCCGACCCTGGCGCGACCTGCCGGCCTCTTCTCCGACCCGGCGGCCATGCGCGCCGAGGCGGCCCGTTTGGGCCAGCCGTCGTCCGCGCGCCGGTCCGCCCGTCGCCCTGCGCCGGCCGTCACCGCCTTGCTTCGACCGGGACACCTGCATCGCCCCGACCCGGCGGCCTCGCGCCATGCGACGGCCAATCATAGCCGTCGCTCGCGCGCCGGCCCGCCCATCGATCCACGTCACCCGCCTCCGCCGCGTCTCCATGGCGGCTCGGCGGTCTACCTCGCCGGCCTCGTCCTCGACTGCATCAGGCTTGTCGGCTGCCTCAACTCGGGCGCCGCTGCTCCGTTGGTCGCTCGGGCCTCGTTGCCCGTGCGCCGGCACTGCTTTGACGGCCCGGGTGCCGGCGCTGACGTCCCACGCCGTCCGCCGTCGCCGGCCTCATCCAAGACTCCGCCGCCACCACGCCTCCATCGAGCGGCATCTCCGACCTCGCGCGCGATCGGCTTGATCACCCGCTCGCCGCCGCGATCCACCTCATCTACGCCGCGCGATCGACCTGGCCCGTCGGTCACTCGCGCCTCCGCAGGTCCCGTGAAGATCGTCCCCGAGTTCAGCGCGCCTCTTCACCGATCGAGCATCGGGCTGCCGCTGCGTCGCCCCATCGGGCCGCAGCGCCGCCGCCCCCGTGGTTCTCCTCGCGGCTGCATCGACTCGTACTTCGCCGCTACGTCGCCCCTTCGGGCCGTAGTGCTGCGATACGCGGTCCCCGCCGCCGTCCCGAGGCCGTCCCCGCGGTTGCACCGACTCGCGAACCGCCGTTGCGTCGCCCCTTCGGGCCGCAGCGTCGCGGCCCGCGGTCCCCGCCGCCGCCCCGAGGTCTTCCCGCCGTCGCCCCGACCCGCTTGCCGCCGCTGCGTCGCCCCTTCGGCCCGTAGCGCCGCGGCCCGCGGTCCACTCTGCCGTCACCGCACGTCGACTTCTTGTGGTATGCGTCGTGCCATCTCCCTTGGCGCGGGAACGTCACCGTCCGCGCCGGTCTTCGTCACGCTGTCAGGGTTCTTCGCCTACTTCGAGCACCGCCGTCGCCCTACTAACCTAGCCGCCGCCGGCGCCGTCAGGCCGCCGCCGCTGCTCTTCTTTGGCCGCCGCCGCCGCTACCTTCGTAGCCGCCGCCGTCGCCCGTCCACCCCCTTCGTCTTCGTCCAAGCACCAGCCCGTCGCCAGCGTCGCCGTCATCTACCCCGACCACTTCGTCTACTCCGACCACCGTTGGTGACGTCGGCCCCGCGCCGATGGACGCCGCAACCGTCGTCGAGTTCTTCTCTGCTGGCCCCTCCGACTTCTCCGACATGGCGTACAGCTCGTGCAGGTCCCTTGTCTACGCATGCCCGGTGCTGGCAACACCGATGCGTGCTTTCATCCACGACGTGTCCCCGGGCCTGGCAAGCCTGGTCGGCGCTTCGTCAACTTCGTCTTCGTCCGTCTACGCATGCCCGGTACTGGCAACATCGGTGCGTGCCTTCGTCTACGATGTGTCCCCGGGCTTGGCAATCCCGCCGCGACGCGTCGTCAACAACATCTTCTTCCCGGCGCACCACTACTTCGACACCACTGCGCCCATGCTAACTCGGCGCCCCCTTGCGCCCGCGGCTCCACGGCGACTTCCTCGACACCGGCTACCCCGACTCGACATCGACCACGACATTCTTCACACGGCAACCTCGACAACAGCTACACCACCCTACGCTCTCGGTTACATCGACAAACGGCACAAAGGGCTACCGCCTGCTTGAGCAACCTCGTCGGTTTCCACTCCAGTCACGACTCCGCGATGCGTCGACCATTCCGACTGTGGGGGGGTGTCCGTCGGCTTGCCTTCGGATTCTTCTCCAGTCTCATCGTCTGCGTCGCTACCGTTGTGACTGCGGGGGGATGTTGAGTATAATATTTATTAGGAAAGAAGAGATAGACTAGGATTTGTTCTGGCTTGTCTTGTACTCCAAGTAGATCATTGTACTCCTATATATATGCCCACGAGGCTCAAGCAATACAATCAACTATTCCACCAACCTTTCTCTCCCTTTTAACAAAACCCATGGTCTGACTCTTGTTGGTTATATCTGACAATGATGATATTTATTATATTGTTACCTTGTTGAGGGCATTCCTCAAATTTGCTCGAACTATTTCTTCTGAGTGAAAACCAATGATCTGGTCTTTGATGATTGGATCCAGCCATGACAATGCTTGAGCTATACCCTTTCTTGTCGAAGAATCTTTCTTATTGTCCAGGTAATGTCAAGAGATGGTCGGCGCGGATATGATTGTTGATGTAGATTGTTGATCGTTGTTTATCGCCGGAATCGTAAGTTTTTATGCGCCGCGGAGCGCTTACTCCGAACTTTATAGAGGCCGAACGTGTGTTCACTGTGTTTGTCACCATACTTTTTACCTTTGCCAAACTTTACAACTTCTCCACTGCAGCCGACACCTCTCATGTCACATGGCTTGCGTGCACCTGCATCTGCAGTAGTAATTACCAGATCCTAGTAAATTCAACTTCACCGAGTAGTACTACTGAATCTTTCTTGACCACACTAGTAGTAGTTTTTATCACTTGGCCCCAAATGTGCCCTGCCCAAACCTGTGCTGCTACGGTTTAAGCATCTCTGGCGTGCGGTAAAAATCAACGGAAGCACCGGAGGTAGTAGCACTTGGATCTAACAAGATGATATTCGCGGCCACTGCACTGCATTGGGATCTTAGACCTCGCGTGAATTTCCGCGGCTAATTTACCTGCTGCCAGCTCTGCCTGTTGGAGTACCATATTTTTTACAGTATCCGGTCAGAGGAATTTTTACAGCTCGATGCGATGGGCACCTAGTGGTGTGTGCTTCCTTCTCGTGCATCCACATGCGGCCGCGTGATCCCATCACTTCACTTCTTGGGGTTTTAACAGTTTAGTCTCACAACGGAGCATGTCTTGGCATCGATTCCATCTCCGTTTGAGCAACTCCAGGAGGCCCCGCAAAAGTCGCAAATCCATAAAATTTTGGCAAGTATGCGGGCTCGGCTCAATTTTTTGGTCAGAACAGAGCCCGTATACTCATCCAGCTCGTAGATATTTCTACCGCGGCCAGCAAACCGCCCCACCCCCAACAGTATATCTACGGGTTCACGGTGCATATGCGGGTCAAAACACTATCCCCCGCTGCCGCGTCTCGCCGCAATTCCTCACTCCCCTCCTCATATTTCTCGCCGTCAGGGAGGCCCTTCCACCTCCAGCCGCCATGTGGGGCCGCATGTGGAGCTCCGGCCTCGGCTCCGGGAGCAGCTCTGACGAGGGTGGCGACCCCAAGCGTGAGCGGCGGTCGCGGCGAACCTTGCCGCCAAGGAGAAGGACAACGAGTGGCGGCACATCCACGAGGAGCAAAGCGAGAAGTACATCGACCTCGGAAGCTCCGACGAGGAAGATTGAGCTCCTCCACCACGTTGTCCATGGCCGCGAGCTCACCGCCGTGAGATCCCCACCCCCCTTATTAGTACTTGTAGTGAATGCAGTATGTAGTATGAACTAGTGTTTGTAATGAATTAGTGTTTGATCATGAATGTAGTATGTAGTATGCGAAACTTTTTTTCAAATTATGCAGTTTCATGTACGGTTTCTGTTCTCCCGCGCACGTTTTTGACCCGCAAACGAGATCTTCGTTGAACTGTAAACGGCTTATGCAGGTCGGGATTTTGCGGGGTCTGCTAGAGATGCTCTTACCACGGCGGGTCATTTTTCTACCCCATCTCTGTGTGTGTTTGTGTTTGTATTTTCATTGAGACCCTGAATTGGTCTACGGTATTTTCATTCGTAAGAGTACTAGATGTAGAAAAGACAACCAAAACAAAAGAAATGAAATACAGTTCATCCAACTCGTGTCTTAGGAAACATGCAAAATTATTCGAAGAGAAGATCTTGGCCAACAGACTGGGACCTGAGCTCAAGAACTTGATTGCTCACAGCCAAAGTGCATTCATCAAAGGACGATCCATACATGACAACTTTCTTTACGTCCAGAATGTGATCAAAGATGCGCACAAGAAGAAGTGCCCCATGCTATTTCTCAAGCTTGATATTGCCAAGGCATTCGACTCTGTCAGCTGGTCTTACTTGCTTCAGGTCCTCCAGCATTATGGGTTCGGGCCTAGATGGAGAGACATGATCTCCATTATGCTTGCGTCCTCCACCTCCCGAGTTCTTCTAAATGGCAAGCCTGGGCCCCCGTTTGAACATCAGTGTGGGCTACGACAGGGTGATCCCTTATCGCCGATGCTCTTCATCCTTGCAATGGACCCCCTCCAAAAAATTCTGGACAAGGCAACTGATGCGAGCATCCTCTCCCCCTTGCCAACAAGGGTGGCTGCTCTCAGAGCCAGCTTCTATGCTGATGACGCAGCCCTGTTCGTCAACCCTGTGCATGAGGAGATTGTTGCCCTCCATCGCATCCTTCTGGCCTTTGGCAGTGCTTCGGGTCTGAGAATAAACGAGGACAAGTGCGTGGCCTACCCGATCCAGTGCCAACAAATCAACATTGCAGCCATGCTTGGAGGGTTCGGTGGGTCTTTGGGCAGCTTCCCTTGTCAATATTTGGGGCTTCCGCTCTCAACTCGCAAGCTCAGGCGCATTGACATGCAGCCAATGATTGATAAGGGTGCTGCAAGGCTGAAAATCTGGAAAGGCAGGCTCATGAACAGAACTGGAAGACTGCAGCTAATTAACTCAACGCTCACAGCAACTGCCATTTTTTTCCTCACCTCCTTCGCGCCCCATAAATGGGCCGTAAAGAAGTTTGACAGGCTGAGAAGGAATTTTCTTTGGAACGTGGAGGAGGAAACTCATGGCGGGAAATGTCTTGTGAACTGGCAGCGTATTTGTGCCCCAAAGAGCATGGGAGGCTTGGGCTTAAAAGACATTCATGCATATAGCAGAGCCCTCAGACTGAGATGGGCGTGGTATGAGTGGGATTCTAGTCCAAGGCCATGGAAGGGCACGGCCATTCCCTGCGACAACGTTGATCGGCAGCTCTTCCATGCCTGTACCCGGATCTCAATTGGCGATGGCAAACAAGCTCTTTTTTGGACTGATCGATGGTTGCATGGCATGGCTCCTAAGGATTGTTACCCATTTCTGTTCTCCCTCTCGAGAGCCAAGACCACTACTGTGGCCGATGCTATCACTACTGGAAGTTGGCTGAGAGGGTTGCGACAAATGAACTCCGCTGAGCTGCTGGACTCGTTCGTAGACTTGTGGACGTGCATCCAATCCATCCAACTAACCGCTGAGCCGGACACGATTACTTGGACGCCCAATGCAAATGGTGTTTACTCTGCAAAGTCTGCCTACAACGCCCAATTCCACACCCGGATCCCAATGCCACACCTTGCGGCTGCTTGGGCTTTCCGAGCTGAGGCCAAGATTAAATTCTTTGTCTGGACGCTGCTCCAGAATAGACTATGGACAGCGGATCGACTGCTTGTAAGAGGCTGGAATCATCAAGACTCTTGTTCTACCTGTGACCAAGTCATCGAATCGGCCCATCACTTGATCCTTGGCTGCCCATATGCCAAGCAAGTCTGGGCTAAATTCCAAAGCGTGAGACCAATGGCATGTTACGCGGCATTGAACTCGGCCTCGGTTGCCACCTGGTGGGAGGCGATTTTGCCTCTTCGGAAAAAAAGAGAAGACACTGACGACTGCACCTTCTCAGCTTATGTGGCCTGGAACCTTTGGAACGAGAGAAACCGCAGAGTTTTCCAAAACAAGCTAATGAATTCAGAGCAGCTGTGCACGAAGATAGTTGATGAGATCAGCCTATGGGAGGAGGCATGGGAAAAATAGGATTCCTGCAATTTGTATAGCCAGGCAAGCGCTGCTTGCACTGGACTTCCTTACCTTTCGCATTATCCTAGTAGCCTAGCTACTATTGTATAGTCCTTCCCTCTTGCTTAAATGAAAAGGCAGAGCACCTGCCGTTCCGGTCAAAAAAAAAAAAATTCGAAGAGCTCCTTCAATCCGGCCTTGAAAAGCACTATGGCATACTCCCTCCGTCCGGAAATACTTGTCATCAAAATGAATAAAAGGGGGTGTATCTAGATGTATTCTGGTTCTAGATACATCCCTTTTTGTCCATTTTGATGACAAGTATTTTGGGACGGAGGGAGTATGTCTTTAATTCGAGTAAACTACTACAGACAATTCAGGCAACCTCCCTCTACAACTAGCACCTTACAATTCTTGCAGAAACGGGCCTATTACACACACACTCTCTCTCTCTCTCTCTCTCTCTCTCTCTCTTTTTGCTAAAAACTATCACATTGACTTAATGATCAATTGGACCAAAATTAAACCCGGTCATGAAAGCATTTGCCCACTTGTAAGTGGCATGTTCTCTTCAATCCTATAGGATTAGGATTAGGAACCACGGGAACTTTAATCAAAGAGCATTTCGCACATGAAAAAACAAGGAATTGTACGATGAGATTTGAGCGAATGAAAATTTTCATCCAAAATAGCATGCAAAGACATGATTCTAGTCCAACGAATCAACCACGCGATAGCTAGGTGCCGTCGGCTATTTCAAGTTGATGAATACCCTAAAAAAAGTCGTACAAATCAAGCAGGCTATGCAGGGAAAAGGTTCGAACTTCGAAGGATTCAAATTCTCTACAAATCCTATGAAATTCCTCCGGAAGCTCTTTGTTGTCTCCGGTTTACTCAGAGGAAACTAGTGAATTCGACATGACACGACATTTGCTGCTAAGACTCCCTGGCCCTGAGATCTTTCATTAGACACTAGTAGCTCAACACATAAGGCAACATCAAATCACTTACTAGCTGGGCTACAACGATGATGATCCAACGACAGGCGACACACAAAAGAAAAATGTAATGTAAGATTCCCTGGTATATATCTCCCATTTCTAGATGTATGCAATGTGGTGGAGTAACAATTACCCTAGCTAAGAATATGTGTGTTGCACACTTGATGAGCTCCTAGCTAGGGTAACTACTCAGGAAAGCATTTTACAGATTTGTATGCCAAATAGCCAATTTATCTATGGCCGTCCATGGAATTCATATAAGTAGCCACAGCCATCTAAGCCATTAATCTTCTACTTTCTCCGTTCCATATTAGTCATCGCTGATTTAGAAGTATAATTTTGTACTAAATAAGGGACGATTAATATATTTATTATAACTTTGTACTGAATCAGCGACGACTAATATATTTAGTATAACTTTGTACTGAATCAGCGATGACTAATATGGAACGGAGGGAGTACCAAATAAATCAGCGATGACTAATATGGAACGGAGGGAGTACCAAATAAAATACAGCGTGAACTAACACCAGTGGAGAAACTTTGGACACCTTGGTGACATGTCATGACATTTGCTGCCATGATTCTTTGGGATCTTTATTCAACACCATGAAATCAAAAGCCTTAGTTTTCCTTCTAATTTCCACTTCCTCATCCTGAAAGTAATTGTTCCTAAGTCCTCAACTTACACTAATTAAGTGATCTCGCCATTAAAACCAAAACCAAAACCATTTACACAGCCAAATAAAAACCACCACCACCGCCACCAAAATGAAACTTGTCGCCTAGGAAACACTCGATTCTTCCATGAGTCAATCGAATGGCGATTTGGCCTTGGATGAGGAGTAGACGGCGGAGAAGCTGCTGCTGTTGCTGTTGCTGTTGCTGCCGGGGCCCTGCCGGCACGGCGGCGTGCTCGACGTCGACGTGGTGGCCTTTGTGGTCGCCACCGGCATTGTTGTCGAGGTGGCATCCTTGGCCTGCGACCCGCCGCCCTTGAGCAGGACGTCGACCTTGGCGTACTCCTCGCGCTCGAGCCGGATCTCCTTGAGCATGGCCGCGACGTCCTTCATGGCCGGCCGCTCGTCGGGGACGGGGCTGACGCAGAGCAGGGCCACGCCCATGACCTGCAGCATCTCCTCCACCTCCGTGTCCGACCGCCCCTGCAGCGCCGGGTCCAGCACGCCGGCGCCGCCCTTGTGCCGCCGCACCCAGTCCACCACGTGCTGCCCGTCCGGGATCGTCGGGTCGATCGGCTGCTTCCCCGTCAGCACCTCCAGCACCACCACCCCGTAGCTGTACACGTCGCTCTTCTCCGTGATCTTGAGCATGTACCCGTACTCTGCACCCAAGAACAAATTCTTACTTCTTCAGATTGTTCATCAATGGCGGATTGTATGATCGATCATGTGTACGAGAATGCAGGGTGATTAGTTGACATATATACCGGGGGCGATGTAGCCGTAGGATCCGGCGACGGTGTTGGAGGAGCGGCCGAAGTCGGCGCCCTCGTCGACGAGCTTGGCGAGGCCGAAGTCGGCGATGTAGGCCTCGAAATCGAGCCCGATGAGGATGTTGTTGGCCTTGATGTCACGGTGGACGATCGGCGGCGAGCAGCCATGGTGAAGGTACGCAAGACCCTGCGCCGACCCCAGCACGATCCGGTACCGGACGTCCCACTCCAGCTGCGCGCCGGCGCCGCGCTCGTGGAGCACGGCGCCGAGGCTGCCGTTGGCCATGTAGTCGTACATGAGCAGCCGCGTGCTCTTATTCCAGCAGCAGCCGAGGAACCTCACGATGTTCTTGTGCCGGATGGAGCCCAGCGTGCGCACCTCCGCTGAGAACGAGTCCCGGCCGGCGTCCTTGAACGCGGCGGCCGCGGCCGTCGTGGCCGGCCACAGCTTCTTGACGGCGATGGTCTCGCCGGAGTCCAGGCTCACGCGGTAGACCACGCCGGACACGCCCTTGCCGATGATGTTGGCGTCTACCAGGCTCCGCACCACCTGGTCCACCGAGAAGCTCACCTTCTGGAACGGCGTGAACTGCCACGGCCACCCCAGCTCGCCGCCGCCGGCCTCCGAGTCGCTGCTCCCTCCACCACCATTGCCCTTGACGCCCACCCCGCGCGCTCTGAGTATGCCGATCATCCCGAGCACCATCGCCACCGTCGCGGTCACCAGCAGCGCGATGGCGAGCTTGAGCCGGTGCGCGCGCTGCGCATCGTCGCTGGCGGTCACTGACATCGGCCGCCCGTCGGCGTCCACGCCAACGAAACACACGTCGCCGCCTTTGGTGCAGAGCCCTGAGTTGCCGGCGAGGCTGGACGCCGAGAGCTGCCGGAAGAGCTTCGTGTCCGGGAGGTACCCGGAGAAGTTGTTCTGCGACACGTTGAGCGTGACGAGGTTGTCGAGCCCGGCGAGCGGCGTGAGGCTGCCGGCGAACGCGTTGTACGACAGGTCGAGCACGGACAGCTTGCTCAGCTGCGATATCCGCGCCGGGATCGTGCCTGTAAGACCGTTGCGGCTGAGGTTGAGGGCGATGTCGAGGCCAGCGAGGCTGCAGAGCTCGTCGGGGATGCTGCCGGAGAGTCGGTTGTCGCTGAGGTCGAGCAGCTCGAGCGCGCGGCACCGCCCAAGCGCCGCCGGTATCGTCCCGGACAGCGCGTTGCCGGCGAGGACGAGACGGCTCAGCACCGCCAGCTTTCCGAAGGACTCTGGCACGGGGCCGGTGAGCTGGTTGTGCGAGACGTCGAGCTCCTGCAGGCCGCGCACGCCGGCGAGCGTCTCCGGCAGGGCACCGGTGAGCGTGTTGTTGCTGAGATCGAGCATCTGGAGCTGCGAGCAGTCGCCGAGCTCGGCGGGAACGGTGCCGGTCAGACGGTTGCTGCCCAGGTCGAGGAAGACAATGCTCTTCATCCCGCCCACGGCCGCGGGAATCTCCCCGGCGATGCGGTTGCCGCCGAGCCTGAGCCGCACTAGGCTCGCCGCCTTCCCAATCTCCGGTGGTATCACGCCCGAGAGGTCGTTGGACAAGATTAGCAGCTTGGTGAGGTTGCGCAGCAGGAAGAGCCCCGGCGGCACGGCGCCGGTGAAGCGGTTGTGCGAGAGGTCGAGCGCCTGGAGGCTCGCCATGGACGCGAGCGTGACCGGGATGGCGCCCTCGAGGCGGTTCTGCCACGCGAACAGCACCTGCAGGTTGGTCAGGCTCCGGCCGAGCTCCGACGGGATGAGGCCGGAGATCTCGTTGGTGTCGAGCTGTAGCTGCACGAGCGCCGTCGCGTTGGCGAGCTGCACGGGGATGGTGCCGGTGAGGTTGTTGTCGCTGAGCATGAGGTCCTGCAGCGCCGGCAGCCGGCCGAGCGACGGCGGGATGACGCCGGAGATGGAGTTGATGGAGAGGTCGAGCGAGACGAGCGAGGTGAGGTTGCCGAAGCTGTCCGGGATGGGGCCGGTGAGCGCGTTCTGCCACAGCAGCAGCTTCTGGAGGCTCTGGAGCGCGCCCAGCTCCGGCGGGAGCGCGCCCGAGAGCGCGTTCTCGTAGAGGTACACGTCGGTGAGGTTGGCGCACAGAGCCAGCTCCGGCGGGATGGAGCCGGAGAGCATGGTGGTGTATATCGACAGCGTCTGGAGGCTCTTGAGGTTGCCGATCGACGGTGAGAGCTGGCCGGAGATCTTTGTATCCGCGAGGCCAAGCACGGCGAGGTTGGAGAGCTTGGAGAAGGAGTCGGGGATCGGGCCGGAGAGATCATGATTCCCACCGGCGCGGAGCGACTCGAGCCGCCGCAGCCCGCCGAGCTCCGCAGGAAGCTCGCCGGAGAGGCGGTTGTCGAACAGCAGCAGGTTCTTCAGCGACCCCGCGAGCCCACCGAGCTCCGCCGGAATGGGCCCGGAGAGCAGGTTGGTGTTGAGCACGAGCGACTCCAGCGCCGTCAGGTTACCCAGCGAGGCCGGGACAGGGCCCGTGAGGGAGTTGCCGCTGAGGTCAAGCGTGGCGAGGCGGCGGCACAGCGCGAGGTCCGCCGGCACGCCGCCGGTCAGGTTGGCATCCGACACGACAAAGCTAACGAGCCCCGGCAGCGCCGCGCAGAGGCCGGAGGGCGCCGGCACGGCGAGGTGGACGGACTGGAAGGTGACCGAAACAACCGCCCTGCCGGCGGCGTCGCAGGCGACGTGCGACCACTTGCACGGGGACGCGGCGGCCGGCGCCCAGTCCGGCGGGCGCGAGGGCGACGCGGCGAGCCATGAGGAGAGGAAGGCGACCTCTGGGTTGGGGGAGGAGGGAGTGGAGGCGGCGGCGGTGGTGGGGGAGGTGGAGGTGGAGGTGAAGAGGAGGAGGAGGTTGAGTAAGAGTGGGAGGAAGAGGTGGCGCATCGGGGCTGCCGTGGTCGCCGGCAGGAGCGGCAACAATGGCATGAAAAACTGGGCTGGGGCTTTGCTTGGGGCAGTGCGACTGCGTGCACGACACACAATGGAGAGAGTGGATGATCTCTATGGAGGTGGCAATGGAAGTGAGGCTGCCCTCACACACTCCTCTCTCTCTCTCTCTCTCTCTCTCACTAGGATTCTCTCTCTATGTCTTCCTCAAAACTCTCAAAGGTGTTGGCTTGTGGCCTCCATGAACGAACGAAATGAATGAATAGGGTAGGGTTCATGCCTCGATGCCTTGGGCTTCTCAACATCCAATCTTTGTTTGTTTGGTGGTCTCTCCCTCTCCCTCTCTCTCTAGTTTGAAAGCGTAGAGAGAGAAACAAAGAGGGTGAGCGTGCATTGGAGGGAGGGAAAGAGAGGGATTAAGAAAACCAAATGCATGCAGTGCTCGCACTGACAACCCAGCTTGGTGGCCTTTCTTCTACACCTACTCTAACTAACCCTCAAGTGTACGTCAAGGCAGAGCATGCAGCCGGGGAGGGTTTAAGCGCGAATCTTGATGCGCCACGGTACTGATACGTGCGGCCGTGATGTGCTGGTGTTGCTGTTGGTTGAGGCTTTTTTTGAGCTGTTGCTGAGTGATGAAGCAGACTGCTGATAATCAATAGTGGGCTTTTGAGCGGCATTCTTGTCGGGGAGGAGATCATTAGTGTTTGTTACCAACTAAAACGGCCTGCTCAATTGACGGAAAAGGTAGCACTGGAATCCCAGAAATTGCGCACCAAAAGAGTTTACATTAACATTATATTATATTATACTATATGCATGTATTTATAGAATGTATGCATAGACTTGCTATGGTGTAGTACTCCAAATTTGGATATGCATATGAGCAACCACACTGTCGTACAAAGTTTCTAGGTTATATACACCAATGTGCGTGGAAAGATTCAGACGCATCCGAGTGAATTTACTATTCACCAGTCTACTGTTCATGTCGGACGAAAACCGCCCGAAGGCCACGAGGGACGGAAACTATCCGTCTTTGATAGTTGAGGGACGAAAACTCTCCGGATTAAAGTTGAGGGACGATTTCTAAACTTTCGGAAGAGTTGGAGAACGAAAAATATACTTATCCCAAACTAAAAATAAGTCAGCAAAAGTTTCCAAGTGCAAACTTGCCGTAAGATGGATCGGTTTAGGTTAAATATAAGGTTTTTACCTCTATTTATTTATAACATATTTACCCCGTTAATTAGTTGTTACTACATTTCAGTCGTTCAACCATATCTCACGTAGTAATGAAACGTTAAAGTACACACCGCATACAAACTGAATTCTATAGTTTTCACCGTGGGATCAAATAGAATTGCAATTCTCTCTAAGGCCTTGTTCGGTTACACCCCTCCACAAGAGGATTGGAGGGGATTTGGGGAGGTTTTGACTTGTAGGGGATTAAATCCACCTCAATCCCTGCCAAACCCCCTTCAAATCCCCCTCAACCGAACACAGCCTAAGGAGGATAACAAGATAATCTGGCATTCTGAATAATGCTCAATTTTCACCATACATCTCGAAACAGGCTTTCGCACCTCTTTATAACTAAAACAATGAACCACAGGAGACGGTCGAACGATACAATATGCTGGAAGGCCCACTTACAAAGCAAATCAAAAGATACAACATGAGCCTAGAACAAGCCTAACACCTTGCCGAGGCCCCGCAAGGGACCCCTGAGCTCAATGACAACGTCCCCAAGAAGGTGACGACGCAAAGCGCCCTGCCTAATCTGAGAATAGACAAAGGTTCTCACCGTGAGCCCTGAAGCCGGGACGAGATCCACGACGCAGTCTTCAAGAAGCAAGAGGCATTCTCGGGGCATCGGCGCCAGAGGCGCGGAGCTTTCTCCCGGACACTCGTCAGCACCACCAAGAGGAGTCCCGGGCACCACCTCGACGAATGTCAACTTGTCCAACCCCAGATTTGGGCACTGCCAGAGCAGGCCTGAGCCTCCCGCCACTACATCCCTATCGCCCACACGAACAAAAGATGGAGCCATCACTGCCACCACGAAGCCTGCTGGAAGGACAATCATGAAGCCCGCCGTCAGGGGCCGCCACCCCCGGCATCCATGCCCTTGAGCATCGCTGACCATCCACGTCGCGACCACCCGACCACGGTAGTAAGAGTGAAGGGGACCACCTTTCACTCCTAGCCCAGCATCAGCCACCGGGTTTGGGTCGGCACCTCCATAGTAGGAGACGCCCACGCCTGTGTCACCAGCCGGTCCCGGTGGACCGGAGGGAAACAACCCAGTGACTACCAACGGCCATCGCCGAGCACGCTCGAACGCCGCCATGTCCATGATCATTGGTGCCAATCCGTACAACGACACAGCAACGCCCGGAGAGCAACCCTCGAACTGACACCCCACAAGCACCAAGGGCACAACGCGAAGGCAAATAATGCGGACCAGGTCAACCCCCCTTACATGTGCACCACCGACATCGTCCACCACCACGATCCAGATCCGCTTCGCCGCCCAACCAAAGCAACTGTGCCGCCCCATCACCTCCGACGAGCACCTCCCGGGTCGTACCTGGCCTCACCTATCCGGAGTACCAACTCTGATCTGTCTCGGGCCTAGATTTGACCAGGCTGAGCGCAAACCCTGGGAGAAAGCCATCTCGACGAGTGAACGCGCATTGCCGGCCCATGCCCAGGAGAAGAGAGGCCACCACCACCCACACACCGCAGCCGGACACCAACCGTCGTGCCGCGCCTGCGCTGACCACTTGTGCACCCACCACCAGCACCTACCACCACGCCGAACCAAGGCCATCGAGAGCCCAACCAAAGACAGCAACCACCGGAGGGGAGCTCCTACTCGGATCAGGCCATCGAGGAGGGCCCCACGCCACCCGAGGCGAGGCAGCCAAATTGGGCCACCACGGCAGCCCCGAGCACACCCCAACAGCCTACCACGCAGCACTAGAGACCCCGGCGGGATCCCCCGCCGTTGACGCCGACCCGGCTTTGCCAGGCGACCCCCCCCCCCCCCGGTCGCGGGATGGGACGAGGGGAAAGGGGGTCCTTTGTAGGCCTCCTTCAAAGGGGCAGAGCTCAATTTTCGCCATACATGGTGTCAACTTAGCCCGCTTGTCAACTTGACACGGTAGATTCCCAGCCTAGATTAAGATAAAAACACAGGACTGGCAGGCAAGGCATGGAGATGTCAGGATGCCGGCATGGGTTATTCATTGGATCACGCAGCGCGGCACCCTAAACAAGATCAGTTAGTTAATTAATTAAAGTATAAGTAGTACTGAAACAGGCAGTGGCGCCAACGAGTGATGCCACACGGCTATGAGAGAGATCAGCAACTTTTTTTTACTGCCATATACGTACTACGTACATGTTACTGCCCATCCTGTTTGGTAAGAGAAATCTTGTGGTTGTGGAAATAATGTACGGCTGGGATGCATGGATGGATGGGTGATGAACGTGAAGCATGGAGCATCTACGCACAGTGAAAGTGTGAGAGCAAACGGGTTAATTAGTTAAGTCAAACAGAGAGGTAAAAGAGACCACTCTCTAGCTAACATTAGGACAAGTCTCTTATGCATATCGCATTTGCATCTTAGTACCCAACTTTCTTTCGTATTGAATCACCCGTTTCTTCCTCGCTCGACAGTCAACACGCTGTTTAGCATGATGAAAGAACCAGTGGCGGTGCCAGGATTTAGCTATGACCCAGGCAAGTCTCAGGCAGGCAACTTGCTACAGTGCGAAATAGTGTTCTACTTGCTACAGTTAACAAAGGGATTTGAGGCTACGCCCCAGGCGGCAGCCCGGCCTGCCTGGGGCCTGTCTCCGCCACTGGAAAGAACGGTGGTTGATTTTCTACTATAAGCACGATTTCAACAAAGTTACACCCCGCCAAATGTATATGGTTTCCGTGCTCCAAATCATTTGTGTGGTGCTACATCATGTACTTACGGTAGTTTTTTGCGTAATCAGGGGTGCTTTTGCAAATATGCATGGAACAGCACAAACAATGCACCGTCACAAAGCTAAAACCAAATGTTACAGTTCACAATGAAGATGGGGTGTGGGTAGTATAATTCAGCATCAGCTTTTCACCACGTTGGCTGCTGATGGTGCTCAGTTATCTTGCTCCAAATTAACTAACCCTCTCTGTCTGATCCTAGCTGCATTGACAGTGTTTACACTGGCTATGGCTACTTACTCTAACTCTCTTTGTCTAACCCTACACCAGTTGAATACTACTACCAGTCTGGGGGTTTGAGCCGTGTGGGTGCCTATTCAAATTGGAGCCACGTTAGGCCGCAGTGCTAGTCAAAAATTGTGAGCCAAGAAAAGCATCGAATCTCAAATTGTTATATATAATTTGAAATATCTGGGTTTCTTTTGAGGCACGGTGTGTCAAGGAAGGCATTGGTAGGCGCCAAGGATGACTTGAGATGGGGTTAATTCCTCATTGTTCCCACAAATTGAGGGGCGCGACGACGCCTACGCTGTCGATGAAAAACATTATGAAAAGGAGAGAATTCCCCATGGATCACTTGTAATGGAGTCAATTCTTCATTGTAACTGTTGTGCAACATATTGTTGTCGATAAATAAACACATGTAGTAGTGATAATGATAATACAATTAGCAGTGGAGTTTGGGGCCGACTGACCGACTTTTGGTCAAAAAAGTTTGAGTTTGTCGGGGTATCAATCGATATTGGTTAGCTCATGTCATGCTAGTTCCAGGTTTTGGGGAATTAAAGGACCTGTAGACAAAGAAAGCTTGTGATGGGGGCTCCATTGGACGGCCAGATGTTCCTCCTGGGACAGCGACAAGACGTCGTGTGAGGTCAATCCGTCCGTCCGTCCGTCCATGCATGGATGGTTCTCTGCTCGTGTGCATTCAGGACACTATGATTGGGTTGGAAAACTCAAACACTACATCTCATGCTACTCTACTCCATGAAGAAATTAAGAAAGGCAAACACCTTCTAAAATTTAAATTCTGGATGAATCATGTTCTCCTGTTAGAAGAAATTGATAGAAGGTGGGCAAGTGGGTGGGTGGGGCCGGGCAGGGAATCCCTAAAAACTGTAAATTATCTAAACCGCTTTTCTGTAATGAACGACCAAAAAAAAAAGGCCGGCACATGCCCTAAACCCCAGTCCATTTCACAAAAATGGCAAAGAAAATCCATAAACTGATTTTAAAAAGAGAAAAACGGCGACACCATTGAAAATCAAGACAAACGAGACATGGAAATGTCATATAATTCGGGGAAATGACCAAGAACATCAAAGGAAAACTTGGGAAACCATATTGTTTTGGTTGGTGTCTTGTGTCCAACAATGAGAAGTAGTTTTCGTACTACTAGATTTATGATTTTTTTTTTAACAAATTCCTTGATTTCTAGATATTTTCTAGAGTTTTTATCCATGTCGTGTTTATTTTCTTTTTATGCAGATTTGTCACCTGGTTAGATACCCCCTCTCCCACCGTCTACCAAGGCCTCACAACATCACTAACCCTAACCCCTAATTGTTCACCCCTCGGCTTCACCTCTGTTCAGATCTATCGATCCACACCCTTCCCATCTTAGGCTCCAACTCGGCAAAATCGAAGATGAGAGAGGCAGAGAATACTTTTTTTTGGAAGAAAATTTTGAGTGATACCAAACTGCAAAACAACTAACTACTCCCTCCCTCCCAAAATAAGTGACTCAACTTTGTACTAACTTTATTACAAAGTTAGTACAAACTTGAGTCACTTATTTTGTGACAAAGGGAGTACAAGTCTGTAAAACCCATGATTTATCATTTTGTGTTTTTCAAATTTGTCCGTCCCCATGTCCTATTTTGTGAAGTCCTTTGGATCTGAACTTCCTTTTTGTTTTATTAGAAATATCCTATTTGAATTTTGACAGAGAGGCAAGGCAATTCACCTTCACAAATAAAAAGCCATCATCCACATGAACGACATGGTCGGAGCAAGATTGTCACAAAAGCCTCCGTGCATTTGATTTGTGGCAATAGACCATCCACCCCACTATGTCGTGGATATCTCGAAAAGACACCTCCTGGGTTTTCACGCTCACTTCATGGTGAATTTAGAAGCGGTAGAATGTGGAAACTCTTTGGCAACGCCGCCTGGCTCATCATGGCCGCCTTCGTCGACACAGTCAAGCCCAGGGCCCAACAATGGTGCTCATCCTGGCGATGCCTAGCACTCGGGAGAATGTCACTGTGTTATTTGGGGTGTTGATCCTTTTCGGGGCTGAAAATTATATTGTCTCGTATTGACGATCAATGTATGTAGGAAGAAGAAAAACTCGACGTTTCAGGTTACTTGACGATTCTTGTAGCGTTGTCGATAACACTGTGGTTACCTATTGAATAACGGTGTTTTTTAGACCCCAAGAACCGACCTATAATTAAGCTGCAACACACACAACGAACACACGGTGAGGTGGTAGAATCATGATCCGTTGTGGGTGAAAACGGGAGACGGGATCGATGCCAAGACATGCTCCGTCTGTGAGATTATAAACTGTGAAAACCCCAAGAAGTGAAGTGATGGGATCACGCGGCCGCATGTGGATGCACGCGAAGGAAGCACACACCACTACGTGTCCATCGCATCGAGCTGTAAAAATTCCTCTGGCCGGATACTGTAAAAAAACGTTATGGTACTCCTACGGGCGGAGCTGGCAGCAGGTAAATTGCCCTTGGAAATTCACAAGAGTTCTAGTAGATCCCAATGCAGCGCGGTGGCCGCGAATATCAGCCTGTTGGATCCACGCGCTGCTAGCTCCGGTGCTTCCGTTGATTTTTACCGCCAGAGATGCTCAACCCTTACTTTTTTTTTTTTTTGAGGAAACTCAAACCGTACTAGTGCAGCACAGGTTTGGGCAGGGCACATTTGGGGCCAAGTGATAAAAACTAGTGTAGTGCAAGTCAAGAAAGGTTCAGTAGTTGAATTACTTAGGATCTGGTAATTACTACTGCGGATGCAGGTGCACGCAAGGCATGTGACACGAGAGCTGTCGGCTGCGGTAAAAAAAAGGTTGGGTGAAGCCTGGCAAAGGTAGAGTATGGTGGTAATCACGTTAATTACTGGCCGGCCGCATCCCGAGGTTAACGAGGGCGGCAGCCACATGCCGGTAGATTCCATCACCACTGAATCAATCAATAATAAGTAACGGAAAGCTTAGGCCTCCTGGCAGCACATGGAAGATTGACACAGGCAAGTGTGGCCTTGCTTGAGGGTTTTTGGCCTCATGGTCTACGGTTTTGATCCAGACCACACAAGTTAGTCAGCTTTGATGACACTGACACGGCTGAAATTGTGTGCAAGTTAGTCAGTTGTGATTTGCAATGCACTTCAAATTTATTTCCCGCCAGGTTTATACTAGAGTATGTATTACCATCATTCTGAGGAACCCATAACCATGGTGTTTACCTTCAAGTGTGGAACCAGGAAATCAGGTCATGATCTTAAGTGAAAATCAGGCCATGATCTGCAAAGCCTACGAAATTCAGCGCTGCTAGCATGGAATTTACAACCACAATTTTGGGAACTAGAACGCCAGCACTACAGAGCAAGTACCCATCCCTTCTCTTTTAACAGTCCACCTCACAGATACCCCCAACAAATCCCCATCTTCAGCCGTGTGGTTTTGGCATGGTAATTAACAGGTGTGAAATTCGCAGCGTACCATCCTCACGCTGCCTTAGGAGCCGTCCATTTCCACCACCACCGGAGCAAACTGCATTCGGAGGACAAGAAGAATCTCAATCAAATCAAATGTAGCAGACAAGAGTGTCCTCTTTTT
>LR738716.1:69216117-69252531 GCA_902687465.1 Secale cereale
CCCCCAAAAAAAAAGCACCCCATAGAAAAATTCAAGCATCTCTGGTTTCGTTTTTCTTAAAAAAGAATTGCTATTTATTTTCAAATCACTGTTCGCAAGCAGGAGCAGATGCGCCTAGGTGCAACGTCGACGTCGTCCTCGACTCGCTAATCACAGACAAGAGGAAGATGATGCTATCATTCCCTGAGAATGCCAATGTTCATGAGAAATGACAGGAGAAACTAAAATCTAGCCAAGACCATTGCCATCATTTCAGATAATTCGGGCATAGTGTACGATCAACAAAGCAGCAACCTCCATGACAGCTCAATTCGATTGCCGTTCCATAATTTCAACGGTAACATAATAACCTCCCCGACATGCTCCACATGAAACCATAATGACGCTATTTAATTAACACGCAAATACAAATACGGCAGAATAGAAGGGTCACCATGTATAGGGGCTTCTTCCGTCCCCTATAATTTATTACAGTTTCTACATGTTCGATTGCCCAAGGCTTATTAACACAACAGACTTTTTCTCAATGTCTCGATGGAAACAGCAACGATGCTGTGCGATTCATGGCATGATAGCGTTGTCTTTCCAGCGGCGAAAGGCGGCCAGCAGTTGCTGCAGGCACTCTTGTGCTGAAGGATCTTCCTGTGTTTCCAGCAAGAAAATACAGTCAGTATTATACATATGCAATCCCGCGACATCTACTTCGGTGGACCAAAATGAATCTTGGGAGCAGCATTAATACACATAGCCCAAGTATCGAGGCTCACCATGAGATCGCCATTGAATGTTCCATCTCGTAGCGCGATGGGGAGATTTGTTTTAAGCACCGCACGGCCCCTGCATGCATCGGAGAGAAGAGGAAAACAACATTGACGCTACTTGATAAGTATGGGTGTGGAAAAGGTATCACAACAACGGGAATGACAGCAGGTACAAACCTAGGATTATCGAATAGCCTAATGTAACACTGGATAATGCACTTCAGCAACCTTGCCGAAGGTCGTTCATCTAGTGAGTTAACCCTCTCTTGTAAAGCAAAAGCAATAGCATAGAAAGGACCGTGAATGTCACAACAGCGGTGCAGACCAAGTTCATTTCGCAGAACCTTTAGGAGAATGAAAGTGGACACCTGCAAAATGAGTGGGCAATGGTCATAGAAACTAGCAAAATGAGTGTCCATTCGTTATGGGGCTTATTCCTAGGATTTGCTTCTACTTTAACTTCAACTGCAACAAGAGACAGGCTCCTGAACTTGACTTCGGCGAATTATAAGTAGAAGATGTGTTACAAGGCAAATAACAATGTTACGTATAATTGTTGCGATGACGTGGTGGAAGTATATCTGCTACAAAAAGCAGTCGAAATTGTATCCCAAACAATAGGGGGACTTATAAGCTTCAAAGCTATATTGGACAAAATGTGTTCGTATATGCTTGTAAATCAGTAAAGTTGTTATATTGCTTCAAAAGTACATTAAATCTGCTTTTCAATTGCCATTGTATCCCATGGGGATGGAATCCTAGTGGGGGCAAGAACGGGGGAGAAGTCTTCCTAATAAATCGTGTGTTGGGCATAAGCAACCTATACTCCCTCCGTTCTCAAATATTTGTCTTTCTAGACATTTCAAATGAACTACAACATACGGATGTATGTAGACATATTTTAGAGTGTAGATTCACTCATTTTGCTTCGTAGGTAGTCACTTGTTGAAATCTCTAGAAAGACAAATACTTGGGAACAAAGGGAGTATTTTATATGAGAGTAAAGGTGTCTAGGTACATACGGTTTTTGAAGGCTCGTTGCCTATCTCCATGATATTCAAGCACAAAGGAATGGTTTCACATTGGAGCAAGTACTCAGTAGCCTCAGTATTCTCATCCTGCATGCACATATCACAAGGAAACAAAACTAAATCTCATTTGCAAAACTCATATTGATAAAACAAAAGAATAGATCTTCAAAATATTATGATGTATTTGAACAAAATGAAGGGGAAGATTGAGGATAATATGCAACAAAACAAGTTTATCCTTTCAAGATTTGCTGGGAAACATATGGTCATGTAAATTTGCCTTCCAGGCTTCCAACTACACTAACACATTAGTATTACTAACTTACCCTTTTTTGCGAGCACTAAAAAGAGAACATTGAGTAAAAGTAGTGATGATGTTGTGGAGAAATGCCCGGGCTGCAGCAGTGAGTTAGTCGGACGTGTTGGACAACAACAATAGCAACAGGTTCAACACGTTTATAGGAGTTGGGACGTCATATTAAATTGAAAGGCCTCTAATTATAAGAACCCAAACATCCATTATATATGGAAATCACATATCTCATAAGTAATCATTCAAAAATGTCCTCTCTATTTGATACCTCTCATCTTGTCTAATTCTCTCCCAATGACCCATCCCAATCAACACTACCCCTCCCCATCCCAATACACAAAAAACGATATACTCTAATCTCATACCCTTTAAATCCATGTTTTTTGGAATCTTGTTAATGTAATTTATTTCACTAAGAACCAAGTTCCTAAACATATGATGATGAGTTAATACTTCAACTTATCAACAACTGAGAACTACATTATGTGGTGACAAACTGACCATATTATCTATATCCGTATCAGCTAATCTGAAGGTGATACAATGTGTTCACTGCGTTGTGCTAAAAACATAACAAGTTATTCAGCAAAAAACATAGAAGAAACATTACAACAAAACTTAAGTTATAAATAAATAAATATGTAACTATATTTCCCTTCCATGTTGGTTGAGTTATTCCCATTCCATGTGGAACAAGGAAACCCATTTGAAATTCATGCCGAGGTACATAAGTTAATTGACAAATGCATTGCATATTATGTGAAACAAACCGGGTTTTCCTATCTAGTTTAAGGACATGTAAGAAGTTTAAATTTCTAGCCTTCCAAGTACAAGTTACCTTTACTAGAGCACCAATGACACCCAAAGTAGCGACCCGCAATAGCTCAAAAGGTTGGGCCTTGTCGACGGTACGCAAGAATGGGTGCAAGTACGATAGAATATCAGCTGAAATACCAATAATTGAAAAACAAATCATTGATAAAAGATCCAAAAACTCAAGGTTTATAAAAGTGAAAACCCTTTTTTGCTCTATATCATTTTGAGAACCATGCCATATATAAAACTATTACAAATCAACTACTAAGATAGTAGCTAGCTAGCAAAAATATTTAGCCGAAACGTATGATAACTAACAAAGCACACCAACAGTACATTGAAATCTAATACGTGAAGTGGTTCTCATTACCTTTTATGAAAGGGCTTCTGGTCTCAGGGCGCGTTGCAATGCACTACAATAATAACAAATAGAAATAAAAGAGGTTAAAGAAGTATGTTACAAAATTATTGTGTGAAGTTCAAGGTAATTAAGAACAAACATGCATTAAAAACTCCTTTGCCGAACATTAAACCATGTTATGACAGCAAAGAGAAATCAAATATTCTTCCATTATGTTTTTATTTTTTCCTAAGTGCATACCTGAAAAAGTGCAAGCACATTGCAGACTCGGGTTGATGCAGCCGACGTTAAAGTTGGAGGCGAAAGTGCAGGGTAGATTCTTAGAATCTCCTGTTTATGTTTCAAGTAGCCAAGTTGGCCAGTGAGAAACTAAGTTTGGAAATTCAAAACTTAATAATAAGTGATACCACTTACTACAAGAAGACTGAATATGACCAAGAATGACTAACTACATATCAAACTGATATTTTTTAATAAATAGGCTAAAAGGCTCAAAATCTTGTTTTTTATGGTTTCACGCATGCTCATACTAAACAAATATAGAAGGAACAAATGATTATGACATACCTGGACCAACACGGCAATTGTGCCGAATGAGTACCATAACAAAGGAGCCAGATCCGGAAACATCTCCTTCTTCTAAAATTTAATGAAACAACATTATACAAAAATAGGGTATTCCTTGATGATTATGCAAACTAATAAATGAACATAAAATCGACCAGTGTTCGGTTCAGAACTATTGCTGAATTGATCGGTCACTATTGACAAATCAAATTGTAACATACAAAGAGTGATGTATCTCTTCATCGAAGCTGCATTGTCTACAAGTAAAAAACATCCACTTTGGAATGGTTCGTATCCCCGACAACTATTTTGTATACCAGTATGCATTCCGGGCCATGTTTGGATTGAGTTTACTATGAACTAAATAACCCCAACTCGACTAGACAACGTCACTAAGGTCTAAAGCCATGTTTGAATGAGTTTACTTTGAACTAAACACGAGAGAGAACAATAAAATTGCATTCAATAAAAATTGGGCCTAAAGGCGCAATTTTTCCACTATCCCTGGCCAGAATTCACAACAAAAATCACTAGGGATTTAGGAAGGGGGGCTATTTCCTTAAGAGGGGCGCTAATCGGGAAAATGAAAAGGATGCACAAGGACCTTAGAGAGCTCCTCGAGGGATCTATCGCGCAGCGTAGGGTCGCAAAGGTTGAGCACCAGATGCTCCACCGATGTCATCTTTTGATCCACCGGTGCTTGCACCACCTCGGTGCCAACTTTGCCGCCTCTCGCCAAAGAAGGGGATGAAGGCAGGGACATAGATAGATCTAGAGGATGAGGATGGATGTGGAGATGGAGGAACACTATGTTTTTCTGCGACACAAAGGAACAACAATAAAAGCAAGTACAGGTCACAGAAGAAAGAGTTTCTTATTAGTAATGTAACAAATTACGTTAGCTTTTGGAACTATCTGTGTAATGTGCGGTGTTGGGCACTACTTTTTTATTAATTGGATGGTGCTTATTGCGGGTTTGTCGTTAGTATAACAAGACTGTCCGTGTCATTAAAGAAATTTGTCTCTTACAGCAGAAGGTGTATGTCATTTATGTACTGAGACCGTGACAATTTGCAAATTATATTGTGAATAATGGCTTATACCTACTTTTACTTCTATGTTTAGATCTTTTAAAACATGTGGATCTGTTTTTATTTCCATGCTCATGGAGAAAACAAGCATCTACGAAGGCCTTTGTTTCTTTAGAACTTAGGGCCCTGTAAATATAGTCTTTTGATCATCTTCTGCTTTCGCTTTGAGGAATCATGTGTTCACTAGGTTTTGGCATCCTGGTTGATGTGGTGCTTTAATTAGTTAGTCTGTGTTTACTATAGTAAAGATGGGGCATCTTTGCGAATACATTCGTTTTAGAGCGGTTCGTATGTGTTATTTTTGGCAACAATGTATAGAGTCTACATTGTTGTTTGATGCTAGTTTGTGCTAAGACTTATCAAAATTATACAGAGTGTGTTGCCATGAGGTGAATATTTATAACAGTTTCACTTTTTATAACAGTTTCACTTTCTTCTTTTATGTCACGTTCAATGGAGACACAATGAAGAGCGGGTCTCCGTACCTATAGGTTTATCTCTAAACGCTACTGATAATATATAATGCAAAGCACATAATGAGAATGAATAGCATTGAATTTACATTTTTGTCCACAAATAGGTCATAAGCAGTTGTGGGACCTTAGCTCTTTCCTTATAATAAGTAATCTAACCAATCCAACAATTTCAGGAAAAAATCATGACTTTATATTAGGAAAAATAACCACAAATTGCAAATTTTATTATAATAAAAATGGATGATGCTTGCATGTTACTAATAAAATAGCATTCATAAAAGAGTTATAATGTATCCTTGGTGTATAAATCAATGCTAGTGATTGTGAGAAGATAAGATCCCGGAAAGAGAAGGGCTTGTGCATTTGTTTTCGTAATTCATTCAAGCACGTACCCCCCCCCCCTCGGTTCCATAACAGTTGTCATCTTGAACATCTACATGGTCCACAAACTAAACCTTCGACCAACAGTCCATATTGAAATATATTTATGAAAACTAAAAAAAATATTCAATGTTATACTGCTTTTTAAGGATAAAATTACAGCTATGATTTTTAGTTATCCAATAAAAAGATCTAAAAGTTAAGACTTCCCTTCTATCAAACGGTAAAATTACAACTTTTAGAGAACTGTAGGGAGTATGCATGTATATTTACATTTTATTTTTCCACGTGCTTAGTAATAGGTAAATTTATTCTGGACAAGAACAATTATTCTTAAAACCATGCAACTCACAAACTTTTCAATCAAAAGAATGGTGTACCGCTGCATCATGATTTATTTAATCTCACAAGTGAAAAACCTCACTTAAACATGGTATTAAAGTAAATTATTGTTGTCATAATCAGTCAAGTTTGAAGAGACTTAAGAGCAAATTCTTCTTTAAATAATACTTCAAATTAAATAGGAGATGAGATAATAGACGTTTGAGAAGAAAAATGGTGTAAAATACCTTACATAGCTCAAAAAGAGCATGCCCCTTGAGGTCCGGATCTAGCAAATCAAGAAGAAGCCGCTCCAAAAGAATTGGGTCATTAGGGCCAGGAACCTCGCTACTTGACATTGAATTCGATAGGGGGGGGGGGTATGAAACTGTATGATATAAAAAACGAAGTAAAATAATCATGAACTGTTCTATAAGAGTGAATGCAACAACGAAGGAATTTAAATTGTCGCCTCAAGAAAATTTCCAATGATCAAAAAAGCGCTAAGCGTAAGTGAAGCGGAAAGCCACAACTTACAGTAATGGGCGCTTAAGTGCAGCTTAACCACGATCAAGCGTTTTAGAACAAAAGAAGAGTAGAAGAAGAACTGGAGAACAAAAGGGGAGGAGAGGAGAGGAGGAATCACTTCTCACTTGAACTGATTGGAATAGGCGTCAATGAGGACCCGAGAGCCTTGAGTCTAGGAGTTGTCGGCTGCCGAGGAGGAGAGAAGCCAACGCTGGAATCAGAGAGGAGCAACCGCCGCCGCAACACCCTCCCCTTTCTCAGTTTCTTTCCGCTCCTAACCCCAACCCTTTATACCACTCCTTTCCGCTCCCACCCACTCGTTTTCACCTCCCGTCCAACCAATCCCAGCGCTTTCCCCTCGCCTAAGCACGCAACACACGCTCAGCCAACACTTAGCGCTACTCGGCCACTCAGGCGCATTTAATTTCACTCCACGCTAAAAACATGCGATTATGGCAAAAGCGAGGCTTTAGGCCGCTCAGCACTTAAGCGGCGCCTAATAATGTTTTCTTGTACATTGCAAATTTCACGTGTTTCTTTACTAGTATACTAAACAATTAACGACGATATCCACTCAACCTAATCTATCATCAAATAAATGTTCATCATTTTATTGGTTCTTCCTTTTTGAGCTATATATGCATTACTTTTAGCTACTCATAACTCCAAATCATTGGTTGCCACATTTGGCAGTGAACCATACACAGGATATGTACCATGCTTGCATGTACTTATGTGTCATTCTTACCCCATTACTAGTAGCCATACATGTGGTTCGTTTCTAGTTGTTCATAATAACATCATAACTTAGTATATGTGCTAATAGCAACTTCCTATGTACCCTGTCAATAATGGTCATCTTCATACATGTTAGTTCTTGAGCTTGCGTTGATTTTTCTTTTGAAGAGGAAAGGGTGATGCAACGAAGTAGAGATAAATATTTTCCTCAGTTAAGAACCAAGGTATCAATCTAGTAGGAGGCACAAGCAAGTCCCCAATATATGCACCTGCACAATCTAACAAACACTTGCACACAACACGAGAAAGGTTTTGTCAATTGTAATGCCCAGGATGCGACTATATCTCCCACGTGTCGAGGCACGACTTAGAGACATAGGCGCATTCTAAAATGATCGCAAGAGTGGTATCTTTGCACATCAAATTTTTTGTTTTTATCATTTACCTACTCGAGGATGAGCAGGAATTAAGCTTGGGGATGCTTGATACGTCTCCAACATATCTATAATTTTTTATTGTTCCATGCTATTATTTATGATGTTTTGGATGTTTAATGGGCTTTGTTATACATTTTTATATTATTTTTGGGACTAACCTATTAACCCAAAGGCCCAGACCAAATTGTTGTTTTTTGCCTATTTCAGGGTTTTACAGAAAAGGAATATCAAACGGAGTCCAAACGGAATGAAACTTCGGGAGAGATATTTTTGGAGAAAAATATGCACGGGAGACTTGAGAACCACATAATAGGGCTGACGTGGCGTCCACGAGGGTGGGGGCGCGCCCCCCTGCCTCGTGGGCCCCACGTTTGGCCCCCGGTGCCCTTCTTCCTGCTATATATACCTATGTACCCCGAAACCATCAGAGACGGAGAGAAAACCCTAGTTCCACCACCGCAACCTTCTGTTCCCGTGAGATCCCATCTTGGGGCCTGTTCCGGAGCTCCGCCGGAGGAGGGATCTACCACGGAGTGCTTCTACATCATCATCATCGCCTCACCATGAGTTGTGCGTCATCATCGCCTCACCATGAGTTGTGCGTAGTTTACCACAGACCTTCGGGTCCATAGTTAGTACCTAGATGGCTCTTCTCTCTCTTTGGATCTCAATACCAAGTTCTCCTCGGTCTTCGAGGAGATCTATTCGATGTAATCTCTTTTTCGGTGTGTTTGTCGAGATCCGGTGAATTGTGGGTTTATGATCAAGATTATCTATGAGAAATATTTGGTTCTTTTTTGAACTCTTTTATGTATGATTATAATATCCTTGCACATCTCTTCGAATTATTGGTTTGATTTGGCCTACTAGATCTATAGTTTTTGCAATGGGAGAAGTGCTTGGCTTTGGGTTCAATCTTGCGGTGTCCTTTCCCAATGACAGTAGGGGCAGCAAGGCATGTATTGTATTGTTGCCATCGAGGATAAAAAGATGGGGTTTATATCATGTTATTTGAGTTTATCCCTCTACATCATGTCATCTTGCTTAAGGCGTTACTCTGTTCTTATGAACTTAATACTCTAGATGCATGCTGGATAGCGGTCGATGTGTGGAGTAATAGTAGTAGATGTAGAATCATTTCAGTCTACTTGTCTCGGACATGATGCTTATATATAATGAGCATACCTAGATAGTCTCATAATTATTCGCTTTTCTATCAATTGCTCGACAGTAATTCGTTCACCCACCGTAGAATTATGTTATCATGAGAGAAGCCACTAGAGAAACCTATGGCCCTCGGGTCTATTCTCAACACATCAATCTACAATCTACTTTACTTTTCCGTTTTTACTTTCTGTTCTTATATCCAAAAATACCAAAAATATCAAACTATCATATCTCACTTTCGTAAGCGATCGTAAAGGGATTGACAACCCCTTATCGCGTTGGCTGCTAAGTTCTTATTTGCTTGTGTAGGTGCGAGGGACTCGCGCGTTGTCTCCTACTGGATTGATACCTTGGTTCTCAAAAACTGAGGGAAATACTTACGCTACCGTGCTGCATCACCCTTTCCTCTTTGAGGGAATACAACGCAAGCTCGAGAAGTAGCAAGAAGCCACTTGGGAGAACAAAATGATAAAATAGAACAACAAGGTACAGATGGAACAAATACATAATAGAGGTTTCGTCCCACATGTTCGTGCTGAATGCCCCATGGCACGTGTTACAAAGGGCATTGTCATCCCCGGATCAGCATAGCCAAGGATCCTTTAAGATGTAACCCCCTAGTGCAACAACGCCCATGATAGCCTCTCCACTAGATGTTGAACCCCAACCTCATATCATGCACCCGTTGGAAGATTACCTAAGATCTACTTGAAACCCACCTATTAATTCCCGACGCTTTCCGGTTATGCAATCTGGTGTTGGGGATACAGGGGAAGCACCGCGCACTCAACTCTAAACCTACATCCAGCTGTATCCATCCGTCAACACATAACCAGTCATCTTCGGAAACCGTTTACCTCGGACCTTCGAAACGCACCGCTATACTAGCTGTGGCAATACTCCCGAACTATCCCCCAGTACTGGGTGACGTCGGTGTTATCTCACCACCAGACATGCATAGATGAGTTTTCGATGTTGTCCCCCTCTGGTATTCTAGAACCGCTACGATACATTTGTGACGACAACACCTCGGAGCTCAACTCCCCAGGACACTGCCACAACCCCTAAATGACAGGAGGCACCAAGAACAATGTTCTCGTCACAAAGATATCGAAACAATCCAAACAATACCCGCATGATCCTAAAAAAATTTGGTGAAATTTTGAGAATAGTGAAGATAAAACAATGTCAGGAGTCCTCACCAGAGCGACGAAGGGGATGAGGAGTAAAAAGAAATCCTACTCTTCGATATATATGTAGGACTCAAAACATTTTTGTGTGTGTGTCTAGACTCAACCGTCAGCGGTTCGATCAATCAGGGGGCTCCTAGGTCGGAGAAGGCTCTGATACCAACTTGTAATGCCCAGGATGCGACTATATCTCCCACGTGTCGAGGCATGACTTAGAGACATAAGCGCATTCTGGAGTGATCGCAAGCGTGGTATCTTTGCACAACTCATGTAAAAGTTTAGGGATGAAAGAGTAAAAAAGTTGGCTTACACTCGCCACGTCACACAATGAATACAATAACATACATTCATCCAATAACATAGGGTCCGACTACGGACGAAATCCAAACGATAAAAGATACCACAACACAAGTCTGGATCACTCCTAGTAGGAACCACTACTGATCGACGGGATATGTAACATGGAAACGACCACGCTCTTCATCGAACTCCCAGTGGAGTTCCGATCTATCTCCTGCATTATTCTCGGTTGTACCTATATCTGGTGTGTGTTGCAATCTGTGAGCCACAAGGACTCAGCAATTCCATTCCCGGGTATCAAAACTAACAAAACCTTTAGGTGTGGAGAGGTAATAAAGTGTTTGCAGCAAGCACTAAGCAACTAGCTTACGAGTTCAGAGCGAGATGAGAATATGTGCCAATGATCGCCAAAGTTGATCAAGAAGTGATCCTAGCTACTCACGTTCATACAAAACCCCACCGTCTTCACTTCCCGAAGCCTTTCGGAAAGAGACCATTGCTAGGTGGCTTCTCACCCCTCGTTGGTTACCCCAAGTGGAAGGTTTGAGATGCAGTGTAGCGGAAGTTTTCCCTTGGCAATACCAAGGATCGTTTTCCCTGAGACTCCCAGTTTCAACAAGAAGGTGTCAACTGCTAACGGCGCCAGATATTAGCAATCAACGTGGACCTGCACACAGATACAAATAACTTTGCTCCCAACGAGTACAGAGAGGTTGTCAATCCCTCCGGCCTTGTAGTTTACAAAGGATCAAACGCAAGTGATAATAGTGATAGGTATAATTGCAATAGTAAGTAAAATGCGGAAAAGTAAATAGCGGATGTGATCAATGATGGTAATATGGACCGGAGTCTCATGATGTTCACTAGTGATGTCTCTCTCCCAAAAGACGATAAAACTGCTATGTGAGGTAAACGAATTATAGCTGGGCAATTGACAGGACCATGTGCGCAAACCAATGCTGACTACATTGCAAGAAAGGTTGAGGTTCAAAGCATGGGCGGTACGCCGAGGTAAGTAGACCGAAATCCATCTGCATCTACTACTAATCATCCACCTTGAGATATCTATCCAGAACATCTCGCTGGTATTAAGTTGCGAGTCCCACCCATAGTGTAAACTCAAAGCAACAGACAACTTGATACGTCCAAAACGTATCTATAATTTCTGCTTGCTCCATGCCTCTTTTGTGTGATATTGCTATGTTATTTATACACTTCCACACACTTTTGATCATATTTGGACTAACCTATTAACTCAGTGCACCCCAGTGCCAGTTTCTGTTTTCTGTTGTTTTTGTATTTCAGGGTTTCCCATTACGTAAATTGCCAGAAAAATTCCGGGAAAAATATATAAAAAATCAGCGTTCTGGAAGCTTCCATGCGGCCAAAGTAGGGCCGGAGGGGACCCACAGGGGCTCCAGGCGGCCTGCCCACGCGGCCCCCCCTGGCCGCACCGGGGGGGGCGCCTGGGCACCCCTGACCCCCTCTGATGCCCCCCTTTGGCATATATTTACACCGTGTCGCGGAAACCCTGATTCCAGACCCCTTTTCTCCAGACGCAATTCCGATCCCCGCCGCCATCGCCATCAAGCTTTGGGGGATCAGAATTCCTGCGCCGGCACCCTGCCGGGACGGGGAAGTGCCCCCGGATTCATCTCCATCGACGTTGCTTCCTCCCTCCATGATGCGGGAGTAGTTCCTCCTCGGGGCTGAGGTTCTTACCAGTAGCTATGTGGTCAATTCTCTCTCTCATGATGTGATCTTCGTTGTGATCATAGGCTATGTTAATCTAGGGTGATCCCATGATATTTCCCCTTCCTCTATGTATTGGATTGATGTACTCACTTGTCTTTATCTAGTATAATCCCCGAGACCAAGGTGACAGCGGTCTATTAGACATGGATTAGAAAAGTATTTTCATGAGTGATTTCCTCTCTTGTGTGTTGATTGAAGATTGAGAGTCTCTTGGTGCTTGTCTTTGACTATCCTTTAGATATGTTGTGGTGATTGTGGGACTCTCTTTGGATGGCCGCGGTGACATTGGGAAATCCTTAGATTGAGAACTACGAACTTTGAGGTGTGCTTTTGTAGCCCTACATAATTCTTGTCCTCTCTTGACCACGAAGGAATGACCTCCGAGTGTGTCCCCTTTGCATGTTTTATGGGAAATATCATGTGATTCGATTATGTTAATGTTGTTGGGAGTTGTAATGCCCAGGATGGGACTATACCTCCTACGTGTCGAGGCACGACTTAAAGGTATAAGCCCATCCTAGAATGATCTCAAGTTTGGTATCTTTGCACGACTCATGTAAAAGAGGGATTAAATTGCAAAAGGAGATAGTTGGCTTACACTCGCCACTTCACACAATACATTACATAAGCAAAACATCATTCAAAACAACACAACCCGACTACGGGCGAAGATCCAAAAGAAAGATACCAAAACAACATAAAAACCACAGGTCAGGATCGAATCCTAGTAGAAACCACTACTGATCGTCGAAACGACACAAGCACACGGACAAACTCTTCATCGAGCTCCTGGTGAAGAACTTGAACCAGCTTCTGCTTCAAACTCGGCTGAACCTGCATTTGGTGTTGTAGTATCTGTGAGCCACGAGGACTCAGCAATCCCATAACCATGGGTATCAAGACTAGCAAAGCTTTATGGGTAGGAAGAGGTAAAGTGGTGAGGCTGCAGCAGCGACTAAGCATAATATGGTGGCTAGCTTACGAGTACCAGAATGATAAGAGCATCTACGCAAACGGTCGCAAAAGAGGTGATTGCTAAAGATCCTAACTATATACGATCAAACATAACCCCACCGTGTTCTCTTCTCAAAGTGAAAAGAGACAGTCACGGTTACTCACACAGTTGTGTGTTTTACTTCGGATCATCTGTCAAGTTTTCTACAACCGGACATTAACAAATTCCAATCTGCCACATAACCGCGGGCACGGCTTTCGAAAGATCATAACCCTGCAGGGGTGTTCCAACTTAGCCCATCACAAGCTCTCACGATTAGCTGAAGTGATAAATATAATATCATCACTCCTTATCTTAGGGAAAACCGATCAGGCTCGGCATCTCGGTAGCACAAGACATTTCGACAATGGTAAAACAAGTCCAGCAAGACCTCCCGGCGTGCCGACACCCTGATAGTAGCCGCGCGCATCTCGTCTCAGGCCACGTCCGGATGAGCGCTACGTACAGTACCGAAGACCCCAGATAACTGGGTGGTACCGCAAGTGACTCTAGTTTGGGACCAACACCATCAGCACTGGCCCCCCCTGCTATGTAGAAAAGAATCTCCAAGGAGCGTCCCCCTTATGCAAATTAACTAATTAATTAAGTTATTATTATGAGGCAAATAAAACCAATGTTGGGCCTTGCTAGAGGAGTTTTATTCAAAGTCGAACTGTCAAGGGGTCCCCATCCACCCATCGTGTAAGGAACGCAAAATCAAGGAACGTAATGCCGGTTTATCGGCGCCTAAGGTGGCATGAGTGGAACAAAACACCGAGCAAAAGGCCAAGCCTTCCACCCATGCCCAGTATATAGGTGTGTTATTAATAATTATAGATATTGTGATATACCAACAACAAGTTCCCTCCTGGAACGAACTTCATCTTCACCTGCAACTAACAACGCTATAAGAGGGGCTGAGCAAGCGGGTAACGTAGCCAAACAATGGTTTTGCTAGGAAGGTTTCAAAATTAGAGGTTTCATGGCAACAAGGAGAGGCTGACATAAAGATGGGTAGCGCGACATGTAACGATAGCATCGAGACAACTAAGCATGGCAATGGTAGTAAAGGTATCCAAGGGTATGATCATCTTGCCTGGGATTCCACAAGGGAGAAGAACGGATCCATGAAGTAGACGGAGCAACACAGACGAGAGAATCCTCACAACTCCGGAACGAAACCGAAGCTAACAAGAGAAGCAACCGGAAAGAAGAAACAACACGGTAAACACACAAACATAAACATGGCATACGATGTACATCCAAGTATGATGCATGTCCGGTTTAAATATGCATGGCATGGCAAGTGCACAAACAAATACTACAAGTTAAGTGGAGCTCAATATGCAACGAGTTGCATATTGACGAAACACCACATCTTAAATATTTAGTTGACTCTCGTTATTTAGAAGACAAGATTAAATGTTTTTAACATGGCAAGAGGTGAAGCATAAAGAAACTACACTATTTAGGCATTTTAAATGAGGCCGGAGAAGAACAACATGTCCGGAAAAACCCCATGAGCATGTTTAATAATTAAAAGCAACAACAATTCACACATATATAATGTTGTTAAATGATGCGGATGACATGATCAAGTTTATGCAATTATTAAAAGGTTGACTTAAAAGAGATATGAAGCATTTGTCACCGTGGTGGATAGAAAGGGTAACACGGCAACGATCCGAAATGATGCCACGCAACATATCGGTTCTCGTAACTCGTTGCGAGTCCGGTGCAAAAGGAAAGAATCGACGTGAGCAAGTCGAACAAGATGAAAGGTGGGCGATCCCGTTACCGGGTTCCCACGAGTCGGTGACGAGGCAACCGAGGAACATGACAAACGGTCGGAACGGACACGGAGCACAAGTGAAACATTTCATACAACACAAGCATGCATTCACGGGTCATCGTCTCGGGTTATACCTTCGAAACACTCGTTTCGGGACGGTTCGAGATCGTAGAGGAAGGAGTCGTTCACGTTTGGAGAGGAAGTAGTTGTTCACGTCATCGGAGAGGTACTCGCCATCGTAGCCGTTCGGTCGTCGTGGTACTTGGCATCGGTAGATGTACTCGTTCCGTTCGGTCTTGCCGGTCTCGTCTCGCGTCGTAGTTGTACATGTCGTCGAGGTACTTGCCGCATCGACGTGTAGGGGTACTTGGTCGTGTCATGTAGAGGTACTTGCGGCGTCGTGTAGTTGTTCCCATACGTAGATGTACTTGTCATCGTCTCGTTCGATCGTCGTGGTACTTGTCAAAAGGTTGTGGTCTCGGCATCGTAGTTGTACACGTGGCCGTCGTGGGAAGTAGTGGAACTTGGTCGTTTTTCCGTAGATGTTCGGGTGCATACGTAGAGGTACTTGTTTCGAAGAGGTACTTGGTCGGTTCGCCGGGTACTCGTTCGGGTCATCTGTCAAGTTAACAGAGCAAGGCAACACACAAAAACAAACAAAAACAGCAAAGGGGCGACGAGGCCAGGAGGCTGCAGAGGCGAGGTCGGGCGCCGGCGCGCGCGCTGGACGGAGGGAGACGGCTGCGGTGCGACGGGGCTCCTGGCCGGCCGGAGCAGCACGGGGCACTGCAGAGATGGGGACGAAGTGCTGGACGCCTGGAACGGGGAGGGACGAGGCGCTCGGGATGGAGGAGCCGCGGTCGCGGGCCGGACGAGGAGGGGTCGCGGGCAAGGCCCTGGCGCGGCGCGGCGCTCTGGCCGCGGGCTTGGAGCGGGAGGCCTCGGGCCCTGGACGGCCGCTGCACCTCGCGAACGAGGCACTGGCGCTCGGGGTCGCTACCTCGAGCGGGGAGGCCGGCGCTGGAGGACGAGGGAAGCCACGTGCGGGGGGGGGGGGTCGCCGGCTCTGGCGAGGCAGAGGCCTCGGGCGCGGCCACGAGGAGGGAGCGGCGCCCTGGAATTGGCAGAGGAGCGAGGGACTCGCGATGGGAGAGAGAAACGGGATCGGGGAAGAGAGGGAAGCGGGTGAGGGGAACGAGGGATCTGCGAGGGGGAACGAGGCGCTCGAGGGAAACTGGCGGCGGGGTCGGGACGAGAGGGAGAGCGATGGGGCGAGTGGTTCGGGGGCTCGAGCGCTAGGGTTCGGGGGGGAGCTGTTGGGCCAATGGGCCAGGAGGAGGCTGATGGCCAGGCTGGGCCTCAGCCAAGGCTAAAAGGAGGCAGCAGGCTGGGCCTCTCTCTCCAAACTGCTGTGGCGAAGAAAAAAAACAAAGAAACAACAAGACGAAAGAAAAAAAAAGAAGGAGGAGCTAGGAATAGGCTTAGGGCAAGAGGTAAAATTCCTTGGACTCACAAAAACGTGAGGAATTTAATTAAAATGGCTGGAGGGTTTTAGGAAGGACCTCGAAACAACGGAAAAGAATTATTGGCAAGGTTTAGAAGTAGAAACTCGAAGTGAATAAACATGGGGAATTTGCAAGTGTGTTGGGGTGATCCCAAACAATTGGAATATTTTCAATATAGCTCCCTAAATACTGAGAGGCTTTTATATGTTATAAAGAGAAGACATCTTCCCTCGATTTAAATGAACCGAAGGTCCACACGATTTATTAGGTTGCAAAAAATTAATGAGATGAAGGCATGATGACATGATGCAATGCAAAAATAAATAACACAAGCACAAATAAAACACACGGGCAACCCGGAACATCTGGAATCTTCTGGAAACTTCTGGGATCTTCTGGGACGTCGGTCTCGGGCGTCACAACTCTCCCACACTAACAGAGGATCTCGACCCGAGATCCCAGAGATATCACCGGGTAAAAACGGAAGAGGAAGAGGTAAAACAAAGTTGCTTCTTTGACAGACGAGTGAAACCAAGGAACCTTGAGAGGTTAGACAAGTTGAAAAGAAGAATAGAACGGAGATGAACGAAGATGAAACACTCCGTTGGAAAAAGAGGAACATGGAGCATTATGAGAACCTTGCAGGTTGAAAGACATGAAACACGAGCTTACGAACCAAAAGAATATGAAACTGCAACGGTATAGCCAAGGAATAAGAATGACAGAATTTGGACAGCACTCCGTCTGAAAATGGAAGGAATTAACAAGAACTTGAGGAGATGGAATGATACTTAATGAAATCAATAGCATATTGCCTCCGAAACAATTAAAAGAATGGCACAAGGGTTAAGAAAGATTTAGACAGCACTCCGGTTGAAAAGAGAGGCAAAACTAGATAAGATGATGGAACTAGAATGTAGGAGGCAACACTCCAGTTAAATAGATAAACAAGGAAAAGAACATGATCTTGATATGACAAGATGATTGTTTAAGAGAGCAATATCACAAAACCTCCGGAATGAAAGAATAGAGAATATAGTTCATTGAAAGAAATTAACGGAGAAAAGTATGACAACTTCTCTCAAAATTGAATTAGAAAGAGCGTCCTTACGAAGAAGAGTTGAACGGAGTTGTTGGAAATTCAACAACGAAAGAATAAGCTTGATGTGGGCTTATGGAAAACATCTCAAAATTAAGAGGTGACAACCAACCACTAAGGAGAACAATTTGATTGGATTGATATCAACAAAGAGACGATAAACTTATTTCACCGGAATGATAAATGAAGAACTTGGGTCGTTAATAAGCACCATAATATCAACAATCCTTAGGGAAAGCTTTAGGTGAAATAGAACCCAAGATGACTCCAAGAGATAAAATGAGGGGTTGAAAGGATCTCCTAAAGAGAAAGAAATGATGGTTTTAATTATCTCATTCTTGACAACTCTTGAATCATAAAACATGAAGGAATTGTCGAGAATGACATAACACCACCTAAAAAGATAAGGTAGAAAGAATTGCAATTGGAAAGCATGAAGAAGAATGCTTGAGCTCCAACAAGAATCTTGATGAAGACTTCGAGGATGAATTAAATCTTGATGAACCACCATGAAAACTCCGGTAATGAAAGCAAGAGAAGTGAAAGATGAAAAGAATAAGATTCAAGGCCTGCAATGAATTAGATGGATGTTTGAAAGATAATTGAAATAACTTGGAGCTCCGGAAAACAAGATGAACCACTTAGAACCAAGGATATATTCCTTCTGAACAAACTCCGAAGGAAGGGATTAACCTCTTGGAAGAAACTAGAATAAGATTTATGTTATGCATATCCTTCACCAATTTAAATTGATGACAACCAAAGTATTTGGCATAATACTTATTCTCGTTGGAAAGGATTAAGAGAGATCTAGCCAAACTTGGGTAAATCTTCAACGAAGCACCGGTAGGATTGTGAAAAGAACAAATGAATTAAAACGATAACAACGGAAGAGTAATCTTGAAAGAACCACCGTAAAAATATTGAGACGGACGAAGAGACATCAATGAAGAATAGTTGGAGAACGAAGTTGAAAACTGAGAACGAAGAAATATTCTGAAATGATGGCCTTCGGAGGATCACAATAGGAAGAATTCATGAAATGCTTCGGATGGGTATAAAAGAATTCCTCACAATCTGAACAATAATGAGGATGGCATGAAGCTAGAACCATGAATCTTCAAGAGAAGGGCCAAGAATTAAGAGAAACACTTCTCCGGTCTCCAAATGTTGAGAATGAAGACGGGAAATGCCATAAGAATTGTTGAGCACTCCGGCATGAAGAATTAAAAAGGTTGAAACAATGATGGAAAAGAATTTGAAAGCGATCTTGGAGAAGGCATGTGACTGATGGGGATCATTCTTACGTCACACTTTGAAAAGAATTTGAGTATAACTCCAGAAAAAAATAGAAGAGTCAGGTAAGATCCTGGGAAAAGACCTGTGGGTTAGGGCCCACTCAAAGAAATCACCGTTGGAAAAGATTCTTAAGAGATATTGCACCGGTTGAATTAAATGGCTTGAATAAGAAGACAATCCTCAAAATAATTTGACAGGATTAAGAATGGAAACACAAATCTTCCGAGAAATCTTCAACACTCCGGATATGAATAGCAAGAGGAGAATGATTAATTGGTGCACCGGAATAAGAAAGCATTATGAAATGAGGAAAAGGATAAGATCAACACCGAAATCTTGAATTACATCCACCGGCAGAATTAAGAACAAAAGAATGATGAACTTGAAGCTCTCGAGCATCTTCTTGAGAAAACACCGGATAAGAACATTGAAGGAAAAGAATGAAGAAACATCACATTAATAAAATGGATATTTCATTTAAGAATTTCTTGCTTCGAGAAGAAGAAGGGTGGGAGGGCGGGAAAAACAAGGACAACTTGGGATGATTGAAACATACACCGTCAGATTTCTCAACGCGTCCGTATGGAATAACTTGAAGAGAAGGCACACCGGTTGAAAAGGATTAACATGAAGATCTCGATGATCAAGAAGAATTAGCACTCCCATAGGAATATGAGAATACCGATTAAGAAAGGTATGGAATCAACATTTGACATCGAAGCAACTCGAATACCAGAATCAAAACAAAAACAAAGGATAGATGTGCAACATGATCTTGACAATAACATCCGAACAGAGAATTGAACGAATGAATTCCGCAGGTACATCAACTGGACGAGAAGCCACTTAGGAGATCAAAAAGTAAATTAAAAGGAACAAGGAACAGATAGAACAAATACAAGACAGAAGTTTCGTTCGACATCTTCATGCTGAAAGCTAATGGAACGTGTTACAAAAGGGTTTTGCAATCCCCGGATCAGCATAGCCAAGGACCCTTTAAGATGCAACTCCCGATCAGAACAAGTCCATAAAACCACTTCACTCAATGTAGAACCCCAAACTTCATATCGTGCATCCGTTGGAAGAATGCCTAGAACTACTTGATGAACCCACCTATAGATTTCCGAAAGTTTCCAGTTATGCAATCAGGTGTTGGGGATACACGGGAAGCACCGCGCAATCAACTCTAAACCTACATCCAGGTGTATCCATCCTTCAACACATAACCAGTCTTTCTCGGAAACTGTTTACCTCGGACCTTCGAAAAAGCATCCACTATAACAAGCTATGGCAATACTCTCGAACTACCTCCCCAGTTGTAATGCCCAGGATGGGACTATATCTCCTACGTGTCGAGGCACGACTTAAAGATATAAGCCCATCCTAGAATGATCTCAAGTTTGGTATCTTTGCACGACTCATGTAAAAGAGGGATTAAATTGCAAAAGGAGATAGTTGGCTTACACTCGCCACTTCACACAATACATTACATAAGCATAACATCATTCAAAAACATCACAACCCGACTACGGGTGAAGAACCAAAAGAAAGATACCAAAACAACATAAAGCCACAAGCCAAGATCTAATCCTAGTAGAAACCACTACTGAACATCAAAACGTCACAAGCAAACGGCCACACTCTTCAACGAGCTCCTGGTGAAGCACTGAACCAACTTCTGCATCAAACTCGGCTGAACCTGCATCTGGTGTGGTGAAGTAACTGTGAGCCACAGAGGACTCAGCAATCCCGTTCCCGGGTAACAAGACTATTTAAGCCTTCGGGTGAGGATAAGGCTGAAGAAAGAATAAGAGGTGAAGGAACAAACAAGAGTCTGCAGCAGCAACTAGCACTAACTTACGCAAAAGAGAGCGAGAAGAGAAGTGCCTCGGTCGAAAGATGATCACGAAGTGATCCTAACTAAAGCCGGTCAAACATAACCCCACCGTGTTCAACTCCCGAATCCCTATTCGGAAATTGACAGTCACGGTACACACGCTGGTAGTGTATTGAAACATTGTGTCAAGTTATCTACAACCGGAATTAACAAGCTCCCATCTGCCACATAACCGCGGGCACGGCTTTCGAAAGTTCAAACCCTGCAGGGGTGTTCCAACTTGGCCCATCACAAGCCCACGATCCGCGGAGTCGCAACTCCATAGGTGGGAAGACCCGAGTATTCTCGGAATCCCGTGCTCAAGTTAAACCGAACTAAGGTAAGGCTAATCCAGCAAATCCTCCCGGCGTGCCGACACCCTGATAGTAGCCGCGCGTATCTAGTCTCAGGCCACGACCGGATGAGCACAGCGTACAGTGGCCGAAACCCAAGTTGCCAAGGGGGGCCCCGCACACGACTCTAGTTTGGACCAACACTCATGTGGAGCACTGGCCCGGGGGGTTGAATTAAGAAAGAGGGTTTGCAAGGCCCTTATGCATGTTTTATTAGTTTGTTATAGGCAAATAGTACCAATGTTGGGACTTGCTGGAAAAGACTTAGCACTTAGCGGTTTATCAAGGGGGTCCCATACACCCCAACCGTGTTAGGAACGCATAATCAAGGAACATAACACCGGTTTATACGGTTCCTAACGGCATGAGTGGAACAAAACACCAAGCAAAAGGCTTAGCCTTCCACCCTGCCAGTATATAGATGATTTCATTTTAAGCATTTATATAGTGTGATATAACCCAACCAAACTTCAACATGAAGCAAGCATCTTCAATCTTCACCTGCAACTAACAATGCTATAAGAAGGGCTGAGCGAAGCGTACTTAGCCAAGCAACGGTTTGCATAGGTAGGGTGGTTAAACATGGCAATGGTTACAAGTAGGAGGCTGACAGGAAAACATGGGCATCGAGGCAAAACTAAAGATCGAGACTACTAGCAATAGGCAAAGATAGTAATGGTATCCGGGTTCGGTCATCTTGCCTGGGATTCCACAAGGGAGAAGAACGGATCCACGAAGAAGACGGAGCAACAGTCGAGCGGATCCTCACAACTCCGGAACGAAACCGAAGCTAACAAGAGAAGCAACCGGAAAGAAGCAAACAACACGGTAAACACACAATCATTAACATGGCATAAGATGCACAAACAAGTATGATGCATGTCCGGTTTAATTAAGCATGGCATGGCAAAGTGCACAAACAACACTACAAGTTAAGTGGAGATCAATATGCAACGAGTTGCATATTGACAAAACACCACAATTAATTATTTAATTGGCTCTCGTTATTTACAAGACAAGATTAAATGTTTTTAACATGGCAAGAGGTGAAGCATAATAAAACTACACTATTAAGACATTTTTAAATGGGGCCGGAAAAATAACAACAACAAGTCCGGAAAATCCCCATATGCATGTTTAATAATTATAAGCAAACAACAATTTAACATATTAAATGTTGTTAACATGATGCGGATGACATGAACAAGTTTATGCAGTTTTTATTAGAAGGTTGACATTAACATGAAGAGATAAGAAACATTTGTCACCGTGGTGGAAGGAAAAGGTGCCACGGCAACGATCCGAAAATGATGCAACGCATCATATCGGTTCCGGTATCTCGTTGAGAGACCGGTGCAAAAGGTGACGAAGCGAGTCAAACGAGATGAAAGGTGGGCGATCCCGTTGCCGGGTTCCCACGGGTCGGCGACGAGGCAACCGAGGAACATGACAACGGACAAAATGGGCACGAAGCACACAAGGGAGACATTCATACAACACAACAAGCATCACACGGGTCATCCACGGGGTCGTTTTCGGTATACCTTCGAAGCGTGCGTTTCGGGGCGGTTCGAGACGTCGAGGGACGTAGTGGAAGTAGGGGAAGTAGAGGAAGTAGCCGTTCCGTAGAGGGAAGTAGTTGTACTCGGGCGACGGTAGATGTACTCGTTCCGTTCGTTCTTGCCGGTTCCACGACGGCGGTAGTCGTTCACGGTCATCGGTAGTCGTTCGGGTCGTCGTGGACGTAGTGGAACTTGGTCGTTTTCCGGGCGTCGGTAGTCGTACACGGGGCGTTTTGTAGATGTTCACGTAGTCGTTTCCGTTTCCGAAGAGGTACTTGTCGCGTCCGCCGTAACGACGTGTAGGGGTACTTGGTCGTGTAGTTGTTCACATCTCCAAAAGAGTACACGGGTCTCCTGTCCAAAAATATTACAGCATAGGCACAAAACAAACAAAAACGGCAGCGACACAAGGAGGACCACGGCCGGATCCCTCCTGATCCGGGCCGGAAGGAGGCGAAGCAGAGAGGAGCAGCGCTGCACAAGGAGGACGACGGGCGTGGCGCTCGGGGCTGCTGGAGCCGCGGAGATGAGGGCCTGGACGGCCTTTGCGGTGTTGCTGTAACTCCTGGAGGTCGACGGGATGGAGCCGGGCGCGCAGGAGAGCCATGGAGAAAGGAGCTGCGGCTGCCGCTGGCTCGAACTGGAGGGCCGCGCGGAGGGAACCGCAGAGCATCCTTCCCTGGCGACGAAGAGGAGAGGAGGAACGCGCTCGGGCGACGAGCTCCTCTGGCGCGGAGGACGGGCGTCCGGGGCGGCGTCTGCTGCTGGAGACCGGAGGGAGGTCGCACACTGGAGGAGGAGGCCGCTCGAGGGACGACGTCGAGGCGAGGCAAGAGGGCGCCTCGGGGTCGCGTCGGGCCCCTGGCCTTGGCGCTTGAGATGGGGATGAAGGCCGCAGCCTCGATCGACAGGAGGCCAGAGGGAGCGGGGCGCCGGGGCTGGCTCCTGGCCGGCGGTAGAGGCGCGGAAGGAAGGGCCGTCGGGGTCGCACGCCATGGTGCTGAAGGAGGCAGAGGGCGAGGCGAAGGGGCGGCAGAGGAGAAGGGGACGGGCTCGGGTCGAAGGGTGCTCGGGCCAGATCGAGCGAGCGAGAGGGGTTCCTGGGAGAAAGGAAAAGAGTGGTGGCGGCGGTCGGGCGAAGGGAAGGGAGGATCGAGGCGAGGCTGAGGGAGTGCGATGCGCTAGGGTTCGGGGGGTATGCGGGCTGGCCTGGGCCAGGAGGATGGGCCGCTGGGGCCTGGGCCAAAAGAGGGAGGAGGAGAGGACTGGGGGAGAAAGGAGATGGCCTGAGGGAGGCCTTCTTTTAAAATCTTAGCAGAAAAGACAAAAGGAGAGAGTCAAAAATAAAAAGAAAAGAGGCAAGGAAAAGAATAAAATGATGGACATTTTTGTAAGGCTTTACGGATTAATTCCAACCTCACAAAAATAATTCCAACAAAAAGGGAAGTGCAAAACTAAAACATTTAGCTTGCAATAAAAGGAGTTTAGATAAAAGGAGGAGCCTCGAAACAACGGAAATAATTATAGGCAAGGTATAGAAGTCAAACTTGAAGTGAAAAAAAACATGGGGAATTTGCAAGTGTGTTGGGGTAATTCCGAGGAATGGAATATTATTAATATAGCTCCCTAAAATAATGGGAGACTTTTATATGTTATAAAGAGAAGTCACCTTCCCTCGATTTAAATAGACCGAAGGTCCACACGAATTATTTAGGTTGAGATGCAAAAATTAAAAACATGATGGCATGATGACATGATGCAAAGCGAAAATAAAAACACAAGCACAAAAGAACACACGGTCAACCCGGAACACCTGGAATCTTCTGGAATCTTCTGGGACGTCGGTCTTGGGCGTCACAACTCTCCCACACTAACAGAGGATCTCGACCCGAGATCCTAGAGATATCACCGGGTAAAAACGGAAGAGGAAGAGGTAAACAAAGTTGCTTCTTTGACAGACGAGTGAAACCAAAGAACCTTGAGAGGTTGAACAAGTTGAAAGAAAGAAAGCAATGGAGATGAACGAAGTTAAGAGCACTCCGGTAAGATGAGGAACAAGGAACATACGGGAACCTTGTAGGTTGAAAGACATGAAACAAGAGCTCATGGATGACAAAAGAATATGAAACTGCAAGGGTATAGCCAAGGAATAAGAATGACAAAATTTGGACAGCACTCCGTCTGAAAATGGAAGAAATTAACAAGAACTTGGCAAGTTGAGATGATACTTGATGAAAATCAACAATATACTGCCTCCGAAACAATTAAAAGAATGGCACAAGGTTAAGAAAGATTCAGACAGCACTCCGGTTGAAAAGAGAGTTAAAACTAGATAAGATGAGGGAACTAGAATGAAAAATACAACACTTTGGTTAAATGATAAGCAAGGGAAAGAACATGATCTCGATAAAAACGAGATGATGGTTAAAGAGAGCAATATCACAATGCCTCCGGAATGAAGAATAGAATATAATTCAACGAAAGAAAAGAATGGAGAAGAAAAGACAACTTCTCTCAAAATGAATTGAAGAGCATCCTTACGGAGAAGGGTTGAACAGAATTGTTGGAAATATCAACAACGAAAAGAATAAGCTTCATGTGGGCTTATGGAAAACATCTCAAAGTTATGAGGTGACAACTAGCCACTAGCAGAAAAACAATTGATTTGATTGAGATCACAAGGAGACGATAAGCTTATTTCACCGGAATGATAATTGAAGAACTTGGGTCATTTTTAAGCACCATAATAATAACAATCCTTAGGGAAAGCTTTTAGGTGAAATACAACCCAAATAACTCCAATGAATAAATTGAAGGGTTGAAAAGATCTCCTGAACAAGGAAAAATGATGGGTTTAAATATCTCGCTCTTGATAACTCGTGAATCATGAAACATGAAGGAATTGTCAAGAATGACATAACACCATCTGAAAAGATAAGGTAGAAAGAATTGCAATTGGAATGCATGAAGAAGAATGCTTGAGCTCCAACAAGAATCTTGATGCAGACTTCAAGGGTGAATTAAATCATGATGAACCACCATGAGAACTCCGGTAATGAAAGCATGATAAGTGAAAGATGAAAAGAATAAGATTCAAGGCTTGCGATGAATTAGGTGAAGTTGAAATGATATCATTGAAATAGCTTGGAGCTCCGGAAAACAAGATGAATAATTTAGAACCAAAGATATGATATGATGAACAAGCTCCAGACAAAATAATTAAATCACCTTGAAGGAATAAGAATAAGAATTATGTCATGCATCTCCTTCATCAATTAAATTGATGAAAACCAAAGGATTTGGCATACTGCTTATTCTCGTTGCAAGCAATTAAAGAGAGAACTAGCACAAGCTCGGATAAATCTTCAACGAACCACCGGTAGGATTATGAAAAGAACAAATGAATTAAAACGATAACAACGGAAGAGTAATCTTGAAAGAACCACCGTAAAAAATATGAAGACGAACGAAGAGACATCAATGAAGAATAGTTGGAGAACGAAGTTGAAAACTGAGAACGAAGAAATCTTCTGAAATGATGGCCTTCGGAGGATCACAAAGAAAGAATTATGAAAAGCTTCGGATGGTATAAAAGAATTCCTCACAATCTAAAACAATAATGAGGATGGCATGAAGCTAGAACCATGAATCTTCAAGAAGACGGGCCAAGATTTAAGAGAAACACTTCTCCGGTCTCCAAATGTTTAGAATGAAGACGAGAAATGCCATGAAGAATTGTTGAGCACTCCGGAATGAAGAATTAAAAAGGTTGAACCAATGATGAAAAAGAATTTGAAAGTAAACTTGGAGAAGGCATGTGACTGATGGGAATCATTCTTACGTCACACTATGAAAAGAATTTGCGAATAACTCCGGAAAAAAAGAAGAGTCAGGTAAGATCCTGGGAAAAGACCTGTGGGTTAGGGCCCACTCAAAGAAAACACCGTTGGAAAGATTGCTTAAGAGATATTGCACCGGTTGAATTAAAAAGGCTTGAATAAGATAACAATGCTCAAAATAATTTGAACGGATAAAGAATGGAATTATGAATCTTCAGCACCCCGGATATGAATAACAAGAGGAGAATGATTAAATGGTGCACCGGAATAAGAAAGCATTGTGAAAAGAGGAAAAGGATAAGATCAACACCAAAATCTTGAATTACATCCATCGGAAGAATTGAGAACAAAAGAATGATGAACTTGGAGCTCTTGAGCATCTTCACGATAAAGCACCGGATAAGAACATTGAAGGAAATGAATGAAGAAATATCACATGAATAAAATGGATACTTCATCTGAGAAATCCAGCTCCATAAAGAAAAGGGAGGGAGGGTGGGGAAAAGCAAAGACAACTTGGGATGAATGAAACAGACAATCGTCAGATTTCTCAACGACGTCCGTATGGAATAACTTGAAGAGAAGGCACACGGTTGAAAGTATTAACATGAAGATCTTGATGCTCAAGAAGAATTAGCACTCCCATAGAAATATGAGAATACCGATTAGGAAAGGTATGGAATCAACATTTGACATCGAAGCAACTCGAATACCAGAATCAAAACAAAAACAAAGGGTAGATATGCAGCATGCTCTTCACAATATCATTCGAACAGAGACTTGAACGAATGAATTCCATAGTTACATCAACATGTCGAGAAGCCACTTGGAGAGCAAAATAAATAAAAGGAACAAGGATCAGATAGAACAAATACAGGATAGAAGCTTCGTTCGACATCTTCGTGCTGAAAGCTCATGGAACGTGTTACAAAAGGGTTTTGCAATCCCCGGATCAGCATAGCCAAGGACCCTTTAAGATGCAACTCCCGATCAGAACAAGTCCATAAAACCACTTCACTCAATGTAGAACCCCGAACTTCATATCGAGCATCCGTTGAAAGAATGCCTAGAACTACTAGATGAACCCACCTATAGATTTCCGAAAGATTCCAGTTATGAAATCAGGTGTTGGGGATACACGGGAAGCACCGCGCAATCAACTCTAAACCTACATCCAGGTGTATCCATCCTTCAACACATAACCAGTCTTTCTCGGAAAATGTTTACCTCGGACCTTCGAAAACGCATCCACTATAACAAGCTATGGCAATACTCTCGAACTACCTCCCCAGTACTGGGTGATGTCGGGGTTATCTTGCCACTGGCCGTATAGGAGAGATTTTCGATGTCGGCCGTCTTAAGTATTTAGTACTGCCGCGATATGCTTGTTACAATGATACCCCGAAGCTCAACTCCTCGGTAACAGGAGGCATCGAGAACAATATCCTTGTCACAAGAACATCGAAACAATCCCAGAATACTCGCGGGATCCTAAAAAAAATTTTGGTGCAATTTTTGAAAGTAGAAAAGAAAAGAGTAATCGTCAGGAGTCCTCACCAGAGAGAAAGGGGATGATAAGCAAAAGAAATCCTACTCTCTGATATAATATATAGGACTAAAAACATTTTAAGTGTGTGCTTAGACTCAACCGTCAACGATTCGATCAATCAGTGGGGGCTTCTAGGTCGGAGAAGGCTCTGAATACCAACTTGTAATGCCCAGGATGGGACTATATCTCCTACGTGTCGAGGCACGACTTAAAGATATAAGCCCATCCTAGAATGATCTCAAGTTTGGTATCTTTGCACGACTCATGTAAAAGAGGGATTAAATTGCAAAAGGAGATAGTTGGCTTACACTCGCCACTTCACACAATACATTACATAAGCATAACATCATTCAAAAACATCACAACCCGACTACGGGTGAAGAACCAAAAGAAAGATACCAAAACAACATAAAGCCACAGGCCAAGATCTAATCCTAGTAGAAACCACTACTGAACATCGAAACGTCACAAGCAAACGGCCACACTCTTCAACGAGCTCCTGGTGAAGCACTGAACCAACTTCTGCATCAAACTCGGCTGAACCTGCATCTGGTGTGGTGAAGTAACTGTGAGCCACAGAGGACTCAGCAATCCCGTTCCCGGGTAACAAGACTATTTAAGCCTTTGGGTGAGGATAAGGCTGAAGAAAGAATAAGAGGTGAAGGAACAAACAAGAGTCTGCAGCAGCAACTAGCACTAACTTACGCAAAAGAGAGCGAGAAGAGAAGTGCCTCGGTCGAAAGATGATCACGAAGTGATCCTAACTAAAGCCGGTCAAACATAACCCCACCGTGTTCAACTCCCGAATCCCTATTCGGAAATTGACAGTCACGGTACACACGCTGGTAGTGTATTGAAACATTGTGTCAAGTTATCTACAACCGGAATTAACAAGCTCCCATCTGCCACATAACCGCGGGCACGGCTTTCGAAAGTTCAAACCCTGCAGGGGTGTTCCAACTTGGCCCATCACAAGCCCACGATCCGCGGAGTCGCAACTCCATAGGTGGGAAGACCCGAGTATTCTCGGAATCCCGTGCTCAAGTTAAACCGAACTAAGGTAAGGCTAATCCAGCAAATCCTCCCGGCGTGCCGACACCCTGATAGTAGCCGCGCGTATCTAGTCTCAGGCCACGACCGGATGAGCACAGCGTACAGTGGCCGAAACCCAAGTTGCCAAGGGGGGCCCCGCACACGACTCTAGTTTGGACCAACACTCATGTGGAGCACTGGCCCGGGGGGTTGAATTAAGAAAGAGGGTTTGCAAGGCCCTTATGCATGTTTTATTAGTTTGTTATAGGCAAATAGTACCAATGTTGGGACTTGCTGGAAAAGACTTAGCACTTAGCGGTTTATCAAGGGGGTCCCATACACCCCAACCGTGTTAGGAACGCATAATCAAGGAACATAACACCGGTTTATACGGTTCCTAACGGCATGAGTGGAACAAAACACCAAGCAAAAGGCTTAGCCTTCCACCCTGCCAGTATATAGATGATTTAATTTTAAGCATTTATATAGTGTGATATAACCCAACCAAACTTCAACATGAAGCAAGCATCTTCAATCTTCACCTGCAACTAACAATGCTATAAGAAGGGCTGAGCGAAGCGTACTTAGCCAAGCAACGGTTTGCATAGGTAGGGTGGTTAAACATGGCAATGGTTACAAGTAGGAGGCTGACAGGAAAACATGGGCATCGAGGCAAAACTAAAGATCGAGACTACTAGCAATAGGCAAAGATAGTAATGGTATCCGGGTTCGGTCATCTTGCCTGGGATTCCACAAGGGAGAAGAACGGATCCACGAAGAAGACGGAGCAACAGTCGAGCGGATCCTCACAACTCCGGAACGAAACCGAAGCTAACAAGAGGAGCAACCGGAAAGAAGCAAACAACACAGTAAACACACAATCATTAACATGGCATAAGATGCACAAACAAGTATGATGCATGTCCGGTTTAATTAAGCATGGCATGGCAAAGTGCACAAACAACACTACAAGTTAACTGGAGATCAATATGCAACGAGTTGCATATTGACAAAACACCACAATTAATTATTTAATTGGCTCTCGTTATTTACAAGACAAGATTAAATGTTTTTAACATGGCAAGAGGTGAAGCATAATAAAACTACACTATTAAGACATTTTTAAATGGGGCCGGAAAAATAACAACAACAAGTCCGGAAAATCCCCATATGCATGTTTAATAATTATAAGCAAACAACAATTTAACATATTAAATGTTGTTAACATGATGCGGATGACATGAACAAGTTTATGCAGTTTTTATTAGAAGGTTGACATTAACATGAAGAGATAAGAAACATTTGTCACCGTGGTGGAAGGAAAAGGTGCCACGGCAACGATCCGAAAATGATGCAACGCATCATATCGGTTCTGGTATCTCGTTGAGAGACCGGTGCAAAAGGTGACGAAGCGAGTCAAACGAGATGAAAGGTGGGCGATCCCGTTGCCGGGTTCCCACGGGTCGGCGACGAGGCAACCGAGGAACATGACAACGGACGAAACGGGCACGAAGCACACAAGGGAGACATTCATACAACACAACAAGCATCACACGGGTCATCCACGGGGTCGTTTTCGGTATACCTTCGAAGCGTGCGTTTCGGGGCGGTTCGAGACGTCGAGGGACGTAGTGGAAGTAGGGGAAGTAGAGGAAGTAGCCGTTCCGTAGAGGGAAGTAGTTGTACTCGGGCGACGGTAGATGTACTCGTTCCGTTCGTTCTTGCCGGTTCCACGACGGCGGTAGTCGTTCACGGTCATCGGTAGTCGTTCGGGTCGTCGTGGACGTAGTGGAACTTGGTCGTTTTCCGGGCGTCGGTAGTCGTACACGGGGCGTTTTGTAGATGTTCACGTAGGCGTTTCCATTTCCGAAGAGGTACTTGTCGCGTCCGCCGTAACGACGTGTAGGGGTACTTGGTCGTGTAGTTGTTCACATCTCCAAAAGAGTACACGGGTCTCCTGTCCAAAAATATTACAGCATAGGCACAAAACAAACAAAAACGGCAGCGACACAAGGAGGACCACGGCCGGATCCCTCCTGATCCGGGCCGGAAGGAGGCGAAGCAGAGAGGAGCAGCGCTGCACGAGGAGGACGACGGGCGTGGCGCTCGGGGCTGCTGGAGCCGCGGAGATGAGGGCCTGGACGGCCTTTGCGGTGTTGCTGTAACTCCTGGAGGTCGACGGGATGGAGCCGGGCGCGCAGGAGAGCCATGGAGAAAGGAGCTGCGGCTGCCGCTGGCTCGAACTGGAGGGCCGCGCGGAGGGAACCGCAGAGCATCCTTCCCTGGCGACGAAGAGGAGAGGAGGAACGCGCTCGGGCGGCGAGCTCCTCTGGCGCGGAGGACGGGCGTCCGGGGCGGCGTCTGCTGCTGGAGACCGGAGGGAGGTCGCACACTGGAGGAGGAGGCCGCTCGAGGGACGGCGTCGAGGCGAGGCAAGAGGGCGCCTCGGGGTCGCGTCGGGCCCCTGGCCTTGGCGCTTGAGATGGGGATGAAGGCCGCAGCCTCGATCGATAGGAGACCAGAGGGAGCGGGGCGCCGGGGCTGGCTCCTGGCCGGCGGTAGAGGCGCGGAAGGAAGGGCCGTCGGGGTCGCACGCCATGGTGCTGAAGGAGGCAGAGGGCGAGGCGAAGGGGCGGCAGAGGAGAAGGGGACGGGCTCGGGTCGAAGGGTGCTCGGGCCAGATCGAGCGAGCGAGAGGGGTTCCTGGGAGAAAGGAAAAGAGTGGTGGCGGCGGTCGGGCGAAGGGAAGGGAGGATCGAGGCGAGGCTGAGGGAGTGCGATGCGCTAGGGTTCGGGGGGTATGCGGGCTGGCCTGGGCCAGGAGGATGGGCCGCTGGGGCCTGGGCCAAAAGAGGGAGGAGGAGAGGACTGGGGGAGAAAGGAGATGGCCTGAGGGAGGCCTTCTTTTAAAATCTTAGCAGAAAAGACAAAAGGAGAGAGTCAAAAATAAAAAGAAAAGAGGCAAGGAAAAGAATAAAATGATGGACATTTTTGTAAGGCTTTACGGATTAATTCCAACCTCACAAAAATAATTCCAACAAAAAGGGAAGTGCAAAACTAAAACATTTAGCTTGCAATAAAAGGAGTTTAGATAAAAGGAGGAGCCTCGAAACAACGGAAAGAATTATAGGCAAGGTATAGAAGTCAAACTTGAAGTGAAAAAAAACATGGGGAATTTGCAAGTGTGTTGGGGTAATTCCGAGGAATGGAATATTATTAATATAGCTCCCTAAAATAATGGGAGACTTTTATATGTTATAAAGAGAAGTCACCTTCCCTCGATTTAAATAGACCGAAGGTCCACACGAATTATTTAGGTTGAGATGCAAAAATTAAAAACATGATGGCATGATGACATGATGCAAAGCGAAAATAAAAACACAAGCACAAAAGAACACACGGTCAACCCGGAACACCTGGAATCTTCTGGAATCTTCTGGGACGTCGGTCTCGGGCGTCACACCAGTACTGGGTGATGTCGGGGTTATCTTGCCACTGGCCGTATAGGAGAGATTTTCGATGTCGGCCGTCTTAAGTATTTAGTACTGCCGCGATATGCTTGTGACAACAATACCCCGAAGCTCAACTCCCCGGGAACATGAGGCATCGAGAACAATATCCTTGTCACAAGAACATCGAAACAATCCCAGAATACTCGCGGGATCCTAAAAAAAATTTGGTGCATTTTTTTGAAGATAGGAGACACAAGAGTAGTCGTCAGGAGTCCTCACCAGAGAGAAAGGGGATGAGAAGCAAAGAAATCCTACTCTCCGATATAATATAGGACTCAAAATATTTTCAGTGTGTGCCTAGACTCAACCGTCAACGATTCGATCAATCAGTGGGGGCTTCTAGGTCGGAGAAGGCTCTGAATACCAACTTGTAATGCCCAGGATGGGACTATACCTCCTACGTGTCGAGGGACGACTTAAAGGTATAAGCCCATCCTAGAATGATCTCAAGTTTGGTATCTTTGCACGACTCATGTAAAAGAGGGATTAAATTGCAAAAGGAGATAGTTGGCTTACACTCGCCACTTCACACAATACATTACATAAGCAAAACATCATTCAAAACAACACAACCCGACTACGGGCGAAGATCCAAAAGAAAGATACCAAAACAACATAAAAACCACAGGTCAGGATCGAATCCTAGTAGAAACCACTACTGATCGTCGAAACGACACAAGCACACGGACAAACTCTTCATCGAGCTCCTGGTGAAGAACTTGAACCAGCTTCTGCTTCAAACACGGCTGAACCTGCATCTGGTGTTGTAGTATCTGTGAGCCACGAGGACTCAGCAATCCCATAACCATGGGTATCAAGACTAGCAAAGCTTTATGGGTAGGAAGAGGTAAAGTGGTGAGGCTGCAGCAGCGACTAAGCATAATATGGTGGCTAGCTTACGAGTACCAGAATGAGAAGAGCATCTACGCAAACGGTCGCAAAAGAGGTGATCGCTAAAGATCCTAACTATATACGGTCAAACATAACCCCACCATGTTCTCTTCTCAAAGTGAAAAGAGACAGTCACGGTTACTCACACAGTTGTGTGTTTTACTTCGGATCATCTGTCAAGTTTTCTACAACCGGACATTAACAAATTCCAATCTGCCACATAACCGCGGGCACGGCTTTCGAAAGATCATAACCCTGCAGGGGTGTTCCAACTTAGCCCATCACAAGCTCTCACGATTAGTTGAAGTGATAAATATAATATCATCACTCCTTATCTTAGGGAAAACCGATCAGGCTCGGCATCCCGGTAGCACAAGACATTTCGACAATGGTAAAACAAGTCCAGCAAGACCTCCCGGCGTGCCGACACCCTGATAGTAGCCGCGCGCATCTCGTCTCAGGCCACGTCCGGATGAGCGCTACGTACAGTACCGAAGACCCCAGATAACTGGGTGGTACCGCAAGTGACTCTAGTTTGGGACCAACACCATCAGCACTGACCCCCCCTGCTATGTAGAAAAGAATCTCCAAGGAGCGTCCCCCTTATGCAAATTAATTAATTAATTAAGTTATTATTATGAGGCAAATAAAACCAATGTTGGGCCTTACTGGAGGAGTTTTATTCAAAGTCGAACTGTCAAGGGGTCCCCATCCACCCATCGTGTAAGGAACGCAAAATCAAGGAACATAATGCCGGTTTATCGGCGCCTAAGGTGGCATGAGTGGAACAAAACACCGAGCAAAAGGCCAAGCCTTCCACCCATGCCCAGTATATAGGTGTGTTATTAATAATTATAGATATTGTGATATACCAACAACAAGTTCCCTCCTGGAACGAACTTCATCTTCACCTGCAACTAACAACGCTATAAGAGGGGCTGAGCAAGCGGGGCTGAGCAAGCGGGTAACATAGCCAAACAGTGGTTTTGCTAGGAAGGTTTCAAAATTAGAGGTTTCATGGCAACAAGGAGAGGCTGACATAAAGATGGGTAGCGCGACATGTAACGATAGCATCGAGACAACTAAGCATGGCAATGGTAGTAAAGGTATCCAAGGGTATGATCATCTTACCTGGGATTCCACAAGGGAGAAGAACGGATCCATGAAGTAGACGGAGCAACACAGACGAGAGAATCCTCACAACTCCGGAACGAAACCGAAGCTAACAAGAGAAGCAACCGGAAAGAAGAAACAACACGGTAAACACACAAACATAAACATGGCATACGATGTACATCCAAGTATGATGCATGTCCGGTTTAAATATGCATGGCATGGCAAGTGCACAAACAAATACTACAAGTTAAGTGGAGCTCAATATGCAACGAGTTGCATATTGACGAAACACCACATCTTAAATATTTAGTTGACTCTCGTTATGTACAAGACAAGATTAAATGTTTTTAACATGGCAAGAGGTGAAGCATAAAGAAACTACACTATTTAGGCATTTTAAATGAGGCTGGAGAAGAACAACATGTCCGGAAAAACCCCATGAGCATGTTTAATAATTAAAAGCAACAACAATTCACACATATATAATGTTGTTAAATGATGCGGATGACATGATCAAGTTTATGCAATTATTAAAAGGTTGACTTAAAAGAGATATGAAGCATTTGTCACCGTGGTGGATAGAAAGGGTGCCACGGCAACGATCCGAAATGATGCCATGCAACATATCGGTTCCCGTAACTCGTTGCGAGTCCGGTGCAAAAGGAAAGAATCGACGTGAGCAAGTCGAACAAGATGAAAGGTGGGCGATCCCGTTACCGGGTTCCCACGAGTCGGTGACGAGGCAACCGAGGAACATGACAAACGGTCGGAACGGACACGGAGCACAAGTGAAACATTTCATACAACACAAGCATGCATTCACGGGTCATCGTCTCGGGTTATACCTTCGAAACACTCGTTTCGGGACGGTTCGAGATCGTAGAGGAAGGAGTCGTTCACGTTCAGAGAGGAAGTAGTTGTTCACGTCATCGGAGAGGTACTCGCCATCGTAGCCGTTCTGTCGTCGTGGTACTTGGCATCGGTAGATGTACTCGTTCCGTTCGGTCTTGCCGGTCTCGTCTCGCGTTGTAGTTGTACATGTCGTCGAGGTACTTGCCGCATCGACGTGTAGGGGTACTTGGTCGTGTCATGTAGAGGTACTTGCGGCGTCGTGTAGTTGTTCCCATACGTAGACGTACTTGTCATCGTCTCGTTCAGTCGTCGTGGTACTTGTCAAAAGGTTGTGGTCTCGGCATCGTAGTTGTACACGTGGCCGTCGTGGGAAGTAGTGGAACTTGGTCGTTTTTCCGTAGATGTTCGGGTGCATACGTAGAGGTACTTGTTTCGAAGAGGTACTTGGTCGGTTCGCCGGGTACTCGTTCGGGTCATCTGTCAAGTTAACAGAGCAAGGCAACACACAAAAACAAACAAAAACAGCAAAGGGGCGACGAGACCAGGAGGCTGCAGAGGCGAGGTCGGGCGCCGGCGCGCGCGCTGGACGGAGGGAGACGGCTGCGGTGCGACGGGGCTCCTGGCCGGCCGGAGCAGCACGGGGCGCTGCAGAGATGGGGACGAAGTGTTGGACGCCTGGAACGGGGAGGGACGAGGCGCTCGGGATGGAGGAGCCGCGGTCGCGGGCCGGACGAGGAGGGGTCGCGGGCAAGGCCCTGGCGCGGCGCGACGCTCTGGCCACGGGCTTGGAGCGGGAGGCCTCGGGCCCTGGACGGCCGCTGCACCTCGCGAACGAGGCACTGGCGCTCGGGGTCGCTACCTCGAGCGGGGAGGTCGGCGCTGGAGGACGAGGGAAGCCACGCGCGGGGGG
>LR738716.1:69252569-69288004 GCA_902687465.1 Secale cereale
GCCGGCTCTGGCGAGGCAGAGGCCTCGGGCGCGGCCACGAGGAGGGAGCGGCGCCCTGGAATCGGCAGAGGAGCGAGGGACTCGCGATGGGAGAGAGAAACGGGATCGGGGAAGAGAGGGAAGCGGGCGAGGGGAACGAGGGATCTGCGAGGGGGAACGAGGCGCTCGAGGGAAACTGGCGGCGGGGTCGGGACGAGAGGGAGAGCGATGGGGCGAGCGGTTCGGGGGCTCGAGCGCTAGGGTTCGGGGGGAGCTGTTGGGCCAATGGGCCAGGAGGAGGCTGATGGCCAGGCTGGGCCTCAGCCAAGGCTAAAAGGAGGCAGCAGGCTGGGCCTCTCTCTCCAAACTGCTGTGGCGAAGAAAAAAAAAACAAAGAAACAACAAGACGAAAGAAAAAAAAGAAGGAGGAGCTAGGAATAGGCTTAGGGCAAGAGGTAAAATTCCTTGGACTCACAAAAACGTGAGGAATTTAATTAAAATGGCTGGAGGGTTTTAGGAAGGACCTCGAAACAACGGAAAAGAATTATTGGCAAGGTTTAGAAGTAGAAACTCGAAGTGAATAAACACGGGGAATTTGCAAGTGTGTTGGGGTGATCCCAAACAATTGGAATATTTTTAATATAGCTCCCTAAATACTGAGAGGCTTTTATATGTTATAAAGAGAAGACATCTTCCCTCGATTTAAATGAACCGAAGGTCCACACGATTTATTAGGTTGCAAAAAATTAATGAGATAAAGGCATGATGACATGATGCAATGCAAAAATAAATAACAAAAGCACAAATAAAACACACGGGCAACCCGGAACATTTGGAATCTTCTGGAAACTTCTGGGATCTTCTGGGACGTCGGTCTCGGGCGTCACAGGAGTTGCCACTAGTGAAAGTATGAACCCTAGGCCTTGTTTCCACCATTGCAATACCATTTGTGCTCACGTTTACCACTTGTTTGCTTGCTGCACTTTTTATTACAGATTTATATTACTTTGCTTTGCCACTCCTATCATCCATATTTTACCATCTCTTCGCCGAACTAGTGCACCTATACAACTCCTAGTTGTATTAGGTGTGTTGGGGACACAAGAGACTTCTTGTATCTTAGTTGCAGGGTTGCTTGAGAGAGACCATCTTCAACCTCTACTTCCCTGAGTTCGATAAACCTTAGGTCATCCAATTGAGGGAAATTGCTGCTGTCCTACAAACCTCTGCGCTTGGAGGCCCAACATAGTCTACAAGAGTAGAAGCGTGTGTAGACATCAAGCTATTTCTGGCGTCGTTGCCGGGGAGGTGAGCGCTTGAAGGTATACTTTAGATCTTGCAATTAAATCTTTTTGTTTCTTGTTTTTATTTCACTAGTTATGTTTATGGAAAATCGTGCTATTGGATCGTTGCTTGCAGGAAGACGCCCCACACCTGTGGTGGTTGCTCCTCCCCCTACTGAAATTGTGCCCTATAAAATACCAGCTAGTATTATCGATTATGTTTTGGCTAATCGTTATGCAGGAGACAGACATCCCGGTGAACACTTGCTATATCTGTCACAACTATGTTCATTATTTAAGCTTGCATGTGTATCGAGGGAGTTTGTCATGAGGACATTATTTGCCTTGTCACTGAAAGGAAAAGCATTGGAATGGTATAGGCTACTAAATGACTCTCACCTGCTGGAGTGGGAAGAGATCCAGTCTCTCTTTTACTCCAAGTTTTATCCTCTTCATGAAGTCCATGAGAATAGGAATTATGTTTATAATTTTTATCCTCATGACGGAGAGAGCATAGCTCAAGCTTGGGGGAGACTGAAAACATTAATGCTAAAATGTCCTAACCATGGGCTCCCCAAAGATATGATTATTACTAATTTCTATGCGAGGCTCTCTCGACAGGATAAAGATTTGCTCGATGCTTCCTCTATGGGTTCTTTCACAAACGAAAAGATTGATGCTAAATGGGAACTCCTTGAAAGAATTCAACGCAACACTGAAGATTGGGAGATTGACAAAGGTAAAGAGTCAGGTATAATTTATGAGTATGATTGCATTAAGTCCTTTGTTGAAACTACAAGTTTTAATAAGTTTAGTGCTAAGTTTGGGCTTGATTCTCAACTCCTTGTTGGTTTCCTCAAATCTTTTGCTTCACATCTTAATATGCCTAAGGAGGATTGGAACAAGCATCATAAACCTTTTAAAGAGATTTTCAAAGAAAATGAAATTGTTCATGATGATTGCAACATGCATGATCCAATTCCTAAAAATGAAGTTTTATATAAGCATGTTAATTTTTGTGGAGTGGATAGACCTTGTGAAAGGCCTATGATTGAAGAAGAGAAGTATTGTAAGCAACATAAGCATGAAAGAACAATTACTTGGGTTAGAGATTTAAATGAAATTGCTAGAGAATTGTGTGACCTTTATCCTTTTACTTGTGAACTTTGCCGTATAGAGGGTCACTTTAATTTTCAATGCATGCACTTTCAAAACATAACTGTTAACCAGTTGTGTGATAACATGATCACCTCTGATCTTTATGATGAGCTTATGTTATTTTTGATGTGTGAAGAGTTATCAGAAAAGACTTCTTGGCTAGATGTTAATGCCATAGGAATAAAAAACACTTTGCAAAATTGCCATCTCTATTGTGTTGTTAATTGCCATGAAAATGATTACATAAGTAAGATTATAAAGGAGGGAACTTTACCAAAGTATAAAAATGTCTCTTATATTTCTGCTAATAAAAAGGAGAGTATCTCCCAAGTTTCCCCTATTGTTCCTAATGATAAACCAGGATATGTGGAGAAGCTTCATCTCAAACCACTCCCTCCTAAGGTGAAGAAGAAGAAAAAGAAGAGGAGGAGGAAGAGGAGCAAGAGGGAAGAAGAATGGGTATCAACCTGGCCTGAGCATATTCCTCCCATCAACTTTTATCCTAACGGTTGTAAGTTTAAAGAAGAAGGTGAAGTTTATTGCCTTAATTATCATCTTGATGATACGTCCGTAGGTACTATTGAAGATGATTTTGATTATGATATGCATGTTACTTATTGTGATTGGGAAAATGATGATAATGCTACTTATGATCTTGAAAATCTTTTTGGTACCAACTCTGAAAGTGATGATATGGGAAGCTCTAAGCTTGGGGATGATAGGATTGCAAATCCTTTACCCACTAGTGATGTGATAATTGATAATTCTTTTGCTAGTAAGAATAAAGACAACATGATTACAAATATAGTTGCTAGCAATGATAATGCTCTTCTCTACTATGATGATGTCATAACTCCAACCTATAGTGATTATAAAGGTACCTATGACATAAGGAGAAATTATCCTTATGAAACTTGTCATAATCACGGAGGGAATTACTCCCTTGTTGAACACCATCCTCCTAATACACAATTAATCTATAGTGTTCAAGTTGTTTATGATAGTCCTACTCCCACTATTACCAATGAGAAAGATTATGCTTATGTGGAGAGTAAGAGTACCTTTTTGCATGTGGATCATGGTAACAATGCTTTATGTGATGCTTATATTGTTGAGTTCATCCATGATGCCACTGAAATTTATAATGAGAGAGGGAGACTTGGTTCTAAATATCTTAATAATAAGAAGTTTCCTCTCTTTATGGTGAATATTTTGAAGTTATGCTTGTTTTGCCTTCCTATGCTAGTTGCTTTGTGCTTCAATGAATTATTCTATTGCAATATTCCTATGCATAGGAAGCATGTTAGGCTTAAATGTGTTTGGTATTTACTTCTTGATGCTCTCTTTTGTTCTTCAGCTCTTATTCCTACGAGAGCATCATTAAAGTTTTAAGTCTATCTTTATGGCTATAAAGAAAGAGCTCTAGGGAGACAACCCTTGTTATCTTTGCTTTCAGTTTTAGTGGTCTTGATGTTTGTTACTACTGTAGCAACATCATTGTATCTTTATTTTTTCAATTTTGTGCCAAGTGTAGCCTCTGACTGCAAGAAAGTTCAAAAGTTGTGACGTGCTGTCCAGGAAACAGATTCTGTCCTTGGACAGAAAAATTCGTATAAAATCACCGGATCATCTTTTTGGTCTGAATTTTTTCGACAGTGTGCTCTATATAATTGTCTTTCGTGCGTCTGTTTTGAGTTTTTTGATTAGAGTTGCAGAAGTGCCCCGGAAAAATCATTTACTACCTGCTGTTCTGTTTTTCACAGATTCTGTCCTGTTTTGCCTTTCCTTCATTTTGCAAACCTAGAGCTTGCTTTTTCTTTGCAAAAACCTTTTGGCAATCTTGAGAAACAGTAGAACTTCAAGAATATCCTTATTTCCAGCAAGGAACAATTATTTTATTATGGGTACTAACCTCACTAATCAGATTATGATGAGTTATGTATGAAGGGAGTTTTCAAGTGTGCGAGGGAAGATGATAAAAAGATTCAGGAGTGTCAAAAGCTCAAGCTTGGGGATGCCCCCATGCACCCCCAAGAAATATTCAAGGAGACTCAAGCATCTAAGCTTGGGGATGCCCCCGTGCATCCCCTTCTCCATCAACATTATCAGTTCGTCTTTCGTTCCACTATATTTTTATCACTTCATGTGTTATGTGCTATGCTTGGAGCGTCTTGCTTTTAGTTTTCCTTAGCTTTTCATAACGAGTCGGAACTCAGCTTTCTTTATGTGGGAGAGAAACACGCTCCACTTCTACCTAGAATATAACATAGAATTTTCATGTCTATCTCTGCTGTGTGTGTTCTTTGTCCTTTAATAGCTACTATCATGCTTAGCTCTGAACTTTCATGCTTATCTTTTTAAAGAGCTTTTGTTTAGTTGATTGCTTGAACTCTCTTTAGTTATCATGCTTATCTTATTAAGAGAGTTTGCTTCCGTTGCATTGGTTGATATGTCTATGATAAAGATGCTACGTGCACAATGGCGCTTAGTAGTTCATGTTTTCTTATGGTTAGTCTCAAAGAGCTTGGGGGTTCCCAATGTGTTATTGGAGTACCAACATGATTTGTTTGCCTATGATGTGGTATGGTTTAGTAATATCTTCCTTCAAAGAATTTATATTGATTGACTTGGCGTATGCTCACGCATATTTAAGACTGTAAAGAAAGTCTGTCAAGCCTTGATGATCTTTTGTTTCTGAGTAGCGATATAACTTCCATGCCTGATTCAATGTTGCTTTGTCGCTCTGCATGATTATGACCGTCATTGCTCTCTTAGTTGGTCGCTCCCAGTCTTTTGCTAACCTTCGCCTGTACTAAGCGGACTGACTGCTTGTGCATCCACATTCTTTTAAACCAGTTATGCCATATGAGTCCACCATACCTTCCTACATGGTATTTACCTGCCATTCCTAACAGAGACTTGCATGTACCATCTCGAAATTATTCAAAGAAAAATGCATTCCTATTTTGTGCCTCTGTTGTAAGTCCATGAGGAAGTAGTAGTTAATTCATAATCTTTTTAAGTTGGACAAGCTTCACCCCGGGATTGCATGTATAATGTGCATACCCATAATACAAGAAGGAACTGGCATTGAGTGCGCCCGGCTCAAAATTAATATAACAAACAAACCCTCCTTCACGCTTTGTTCATGAGAAATCAAAAAACTTTGGCAGTGATAAACAAAGGAGATTAAGAGGATGTGATCGTCCTCATTCGGGAGCCGTTCCTCAAAGAGGCTATACTTTCCTGGACAGCACGTCACAACTTTTGAACTTTCTTGCAATCGGAGGCTATACTTGGCACAAAATTGAAAAGCAAAGATACAATGATGATGATGCTATAGTAGTAAACAACATCAAAGAGAGGTAGTAATACAACTAGTCTTAAGAGGACTTTCAAACAAAGGCCTCATAGAGATACTTCTAGGAAGAAGACCAAAAGGATAAAAGTCAAGGGAAGATTCATTTATAAATTCATCAAAGAGAGGTGTTCCTTCCAAAGTCTTTACAGTTTCAACCCCTTTGGCAATAGATGGATTACTTTTAGAACGGGAAGCCTTTGGAATGTGAACGAACTTAGGCTCCCTCTTTGCCGGAGTTTCTACCTTTTTGGTTTTGATCGAGCAGAAAGTAGTTCCTAGAGTATCAAATATTTCCTCAATCTTATCTACCCTAGAAGAGTCCAAGTCATGGGATTTGATGGTCTCCAAAGATTTGAAAATTTTATGCATGGAGCTATCAAGCCTATTCAAATTCCCTTGGATCTTACGATCCAACTCATTAATCTTATTAATGTTTGGCATCTCTAACTCTATCTTTTCAAGTTTTTTCATAATGTGAGCTAGAGTGATGTCCTCTTGAATGCTAACAACAGGGGGATTCCCAACAAGATTTTCAATAATACTAAGAGACTCCCAAACTGGGGCCTCTAGGAAATTCACATTGATAGCAGTATCTAGAATAAACCTATTCCAAGAAGTAATTCCAACATAAAAATTTCTAAGCAAGATAGTAGTAGGTTGCTTCTTGGTGGCTCTTTTTTGAGAATCATTAATTCTATACCAAGCATCTTTCAGACTTTCCCCACCTCTTTGTTTAAAGGTGAGAACTCCTGCCTCTTCAAAGACAAAAGGACCCGACATAATGTCAACTAAAAGAATGAGATAACTATTTTTGTGATTTTTGATAAAAGACACTAAAGCAAAAACTGAAAGGTAAACTAACAAGACTAAAAGCAAAGGTAAAAGATAGCATGCAACTCCCCTATTCTGAAGAGTGGAGTCCCCGGCAACGGCGCCAGGAATTGCTTTGCTAGGTGGCTTCTCACCCCTCGTTGGTTACCCCAAGTGGAAGGTTTGAAATGCAGTGTAGCAGAAGTTTTCCCTTGGCAATACCAAGGATCGTTTTCCCTGAGACTCCCAGTTTCAACAAGAAGGTGTCAACTGCTAACGGCACCAGATATTAGCAATCAACGTGGACCTGCACACAGATACAAATAACTTTGCTCCCAACGAGTACGGAGAGGTTGTCAATCCCTCCGGCCTTGTAGTTTACAAAGGATCAAACGCAAGTGATAATAGTGATAGGTATAATTGCAATAGTAAGTAAAATGTGGAAAAGTAAATAGCGGATGTGATCAATGATGGTAATATGGACCGGAGTCTCATGATGTTCACTAGTGATGTCTCTCTCCCAAAAGACGATAAAACTGCTATGTGAGGTAAACGAATTACAGCTGGGTAATTGACAGGACCATGTGCGCAAACCAATGCTGACTACATTGCAAGAAAGGTTGAGGTTCAAAGCATGGGCGGTACGCCGAGGTAAGTAGACCGAAATCCATCTGCATCTACTACTAATCATCCACCTTGAGATATCTATCCAGAACATCTCGCTGGTATTAAGTTGCGAGTCCCACCCATAGTGTAAACTCAAAGCAACAGACAACTGCATTAAAAGAACTTTGCGTAAAGTAAACAGTCCTTGCACCCGCGGGCACAAGCATCGTTGTTTTCCCCCTTGTGGCAACAGCACATCCCCTAGACTCATGTTTCTATCACTCAAGCTAGTCATCGAGGGGCATGAACCCACAATCGAGCATAACATTCCCTCTTGGAGTCACTACCTATTACTTGGCCAAAGCAATAAATAACAACGGAGAACATGCAAGAATTACTTACGAACATAAATATAAAAGACGTAGATCAAATATATTACTCAAACATAATCTGAACATAATCTCATAATCCATCGGATCCCAGCAAACTCATCATAGCAACAGCATAAGGATTACATATGTGCCTCGATCATGTAGGGCAGCTCACGAGGACTAATTAGTGAAGCACAAGAACGGGAGGAGAACATCACTAATGACCAGTAGCTATGTGATGTTCTCCTCCCGTTCTTGTGCTTCACTAATTAGTCCTCGTGAGCTGCCCTACATGATCGAGGCACATATGTAATCCTTATGCTGTTGCTATGATGAGTTTGCTGGGATCCGATGGATTATGAGATTATGTTCAGATTGTGCTTGAGTAATATATTTGATCTACCTCTTTTGTATTTATGTTCGTAAGTAATTCTTGCATGTTCTCCGTTGTTATTTATTGCTTTGGCCAAGTAATAGGTAGTAACTCCAAGAGGGAACGTTATGCTCGATTGTGGGTTCATGCCCCTCGACGACTAGTTTGAGTGACAGAAACATGAGTCTAGGAGATGTGATGTTGCCACAAGGGGGAAAACAACGGTGCTTGTGCCCGCGGGTGCAAGGATTGTTTACTTTACGCAAAGTTCTTTTAATGCAGTTGTCTGTTGCTTTGAGTTTACACTATGGGTGGGGCTCGCAACTTAATACCAGCGAGATGTTCTGGATAGATATCTCAAGGTGGATGATTAGTAGTAGATATTGATGGATTTCTGGCGTACCGCCTATGCTTTGAACCTCAACCTTTCTTGCAATGTAGTCAGCATTGGTTTGCGTTCGTGGTCCTGTCAATTGCCCAGCTGTAATTCGTTTACCTCACATAGCTGTTTTATCGTCTTTTGGGAGAGAGACATCACTAGTGAACATCATGAGACTCCGGTCCATATTACCATAATTGATCACATCCGCTATTTACTTTTCGCTATCATTTACTATTGCAAACATTATCTATCACTACTATCATTTGCTTTTAACCCTTTGTGAACTACAAGGCCGGAGGGATTGACAACCTCTCTGTACTCGTTGGGAGCAAAGTTATTTGTATCTGTGTGCAGGTCCACGTTGATTGCTAATATCTGGCACCATTAGCAGGTGACACCTTCTTGTTGAACCTAGGAGTCTCTGGGGATTCGATCCTTGGTATCTTTGCCAAGGGAAAAACTTCCGCAACACTACATCTCACACCTTCCACTTGGGTAACCAACGAGGGGCGAGAAGCCTAGCACACTTGACGTCCACGGGTCTCCGAGGTCGACGGTAGTGGATGTAGTCATTCTCGTTTCATCTCGGAGAGGTACTTGACATCCAACGTCTTCGGGGCGACGATAGTTGTACATTTCGGCGGTAGTCGAACTCGGCGACGAAAGCGGAACTTGGTGAATCCCCGTAGTGGAAGTAGGCGTGCACGTCTTGACGGGTCCGAGGGCTCCAAGCGTCGTGGAACTTGGTATCTTGGCGTCCTCTCGGCCTTGACAGAGGTGAAACGGCATGCAATAGTTGTGGTACTTGAAGAAAAAATAATGAAGATGGCCTTGGCGGTTCCAAGCAAGCAGCAGCTCAGGTCGCGGCGGTCGGACGAAGGACGACGAGCAGCCGTGTCGGAGGAGCTGCGAAGGCTGAAGAAGGTCCCATCGGTAGGCGAGGCAAGGAGGCACAGGATGCGGGCGCGCGGCTTCGAGGACGAGGCGGCCGGATCTAGCGGGGGATGAGGTCGGCGACGTCCGCAGGAGGAGGGGCGCTGGACTTGGCGGGGCGACAGCTATAAAGGAGAGGTGGTCGCGGCGCTGGATGGCTCGGGGTCACCAACGCCTGGCAGGGCCGCGACGCCATGGCGGGGTAGCTGGAGATGGCGGCTTTGGCCGGCCGGCGCTCCAGCGGCGATACAGGGCCATGCTCGAGGAGGAGGCCGTGCGGTGGCCGTCACTGGCGGCGAGGAGGCAGCGGCGGCTGCGCTTGACGGCGGAGGCGCAGGTCGACGGCGATGCAGACGGAGGTGGAGCAGAGGAGGGGGCGTGGCACGGCGCGGAGGACGGCATGGGGAAGTGGGGGCGCGGCGGCGGGGGAGGAGGACGAAGGGGAGAGGGAGATCGGTCGCTGGGGCGATGGGATCGGGAAGAGCGACGCTGGTGGGAATGAGAGGGAGAGGGGGTCGATCGGGCTCGGGTTAGGTTAGAAAGGCGGCTGGGCCTTGGGCCTAGAGGTGTGGAGTGGAGGGGCGGCTGGCCTGAGGCTGGCTGGAAGGCCCAAGGAAAGGGGCTGGGAAGCCCTTTTTATTTTATTGAATTTTTTTAATCTCCAACTTTGCAAAGGAAAAGGTCAGGGAGTTTTATGAAGATTAAGAAGGAAGTGAAATCAACCCTGAGCTCTTGGAATTGTGGGATATTTTAATAAAATGCTTTGGCAATTTTTTAGAGACTACAAATTTATGCAAGTTCGGAAATAACTCAAACTTGCAGAAATCTTTAGGCCAACCAAAGCACTTTCAAAAGACATGAAAATTGGAGGAGGTGGTCTTGTCATGATCTAATATTTAAAGGAAGATATTGAACATTTTTCCGGAACAGGGAAAATGTCACTTGCAATAAATGAGTGAGACTTGAAAAGAAGAAGCTAGTTGGGGGGGGGGTGCACTTGATAAGGGATTTGGTGGCAAGAGAAAGATGCAAGTGTGTTTTGGTGATTCCAAAGCAATGGAATATTTGATAATAGCTCCATAAATATTAGGAGGATATGTTATAAAGAGAAGTCATCCTTCCCTCGATTTAAATGGATCGAACATCCACACAAATTATTTAGTTGAGATGCAAAGATTGATGACATGATGGCATGATGACATGATGCAAATCACAAATAAAATGAAGCAAACAAATAAAACACACGGCGAAATCCGAAACATATGGAAGTCTTCTGGAGCGTCGGTCTTGGGGCGTCACAACAAAACTCTTAACTTTGTGGTCGTGGGTTCAAGCCCCATGATAGGAGTTACATTATATAATGTTATTTTCAATGAAGTATATACAAAGTCCCTGCTCATTATTACATAATGACCCGGCCCTTGGGGGCTACACTGGTTGAAGCTTTTATGAGCATAAGGCAATTATAAGTCCCAGGCTGCTGCAAGCATGACAATCCGGCACTTGGGGGCTACATATGTGGAATATTCAGTTTTTACTAGTGATTGGGATGAACAATCTGGATTTCTTCAAGGTTGCAACATTTATATTGAAACAAGTCTTAAGTTATCACTATGTTCTCCTCTTAAGACTTGGGGGCTACAGGTAATATGCATATAAAGGAGGAACATCTTCGAATTCTCAGTTTTTGGCAAATCAGGAAGATTAATTGTGTAACCCAGTGTTGGCAACAATCATAACCCGGCAACTATAAACAGTCATGACCTGGGATCATCAGTTTTTATAAACCGGCAATTTTGGCAATCATAAACAGGCAAGTTCTACATCTTCAAGCTGGCTGGATATCAATTGAATATTCAAAGACCAATATTTTTGTCAAGTCAGAGCATTGAAGGCCGATTCAAATGGATTCTTTATTTACAATATTATTTCTACAAGAAAATTGATTATGAAGCTAGTCTACTGACCCGGATTTTCAGAAGGAAGAAATGACAAGGACTTAAGGATGATCAAGTACCGGTTTACAAAGAATATTTAACCCGGAGCACAAGCCGCAAAATTTGTTCTTGTGTTTATGTTGTAGATCAGTTTAACATGGAAAAATCCAAATTAAACTGGGGGCTAATGTCGGGGATATACCCCGCGGCGTAAACCGTCCGGAAGTATAACCCGGCTGGACTTGGCGACTCATGGGTGACCCATCGAGCGGGCCAGAGGAACGACAAGACCCGATGGCCCAGAAGGCGGTTTATGGAAGGACCGGTTCATGTTATGGTGGGCCGGTTTATGAAGAAAGCATAAGGAATATCCTCCTACAAAGGAAGCAAGACTAGGACTCCTTGTAATAGAGTAATCCTAATCCTACTAGGACTAGTCATGTAACCCGCCCCTTCAACATATATAAGGAGGGGCAGGGCTCCCCAAAGAGGGACAAGAAGACAACAAACAATCTCTAGGGCTGGACACAAAGCGCCGGTTTACCGGTGACACCATGAGGATCATACTGAGACCTAGCCTCAAATAGCATGTAGGGCTATTACCGGATGATATTTCCCGGGGCCCGAAGCTGTCTAAATCCTTGTCTTGCGTTGCGTCTCTCGATTCCACTCAACCCCTCTCAAGCTACCACATAGATGCGCGGCCTCATGACTAAGTCCTTTTGCTAGGACATCTGTCGTGACAATTCCACGACAACCAAGCAAGCCACTGGATAGAGGGGAAGACTTCGGTCGAAATCGATATAAATATCATGGAAAGCGGATGCACGGTTTGCATATGACAAGCAAAACACTACACGATGCAATCTGCCAAAACAACAAGTTGTCCACTAAGTGACCAAGTTTAAGTATGCTACAACACTCCAACAAGCAAGCAAAAGGCATGACATTAACATACATAACATGCTCTTCAAGAATAACCACATTGCTACTTCTACAACATACTAGAACATGTCACAAACAACATGGCAAAAGTGCAAAAGTTTATCCAGACCAAGTGAAATCTGGGCATGGCAGCAACAACGACAAGTAGGCATGTTTGCAAACTTGTGCAACTCATCTCAAAGCATAGTATGGCATGTGAATGTAACCAACAGCAAGAGGACATGTTTGTGAAGCTACTCATGGCAAGAACATGGTCATAGGATGCATAGAACACTAGCTATTCACATGGCAAAATTGAACTTGCCGATAACAGACTGACAGAATTATTTTATAGCAACTTGAGAGCATGAAAACAACAAGCTACAGCAAGCCATCATGGTAAACAAGAAGATGGATAGCTAGAGCATAACATATACATCAAGGAACACCCACTGGACAACTCTAACCATACACAACAATGGCGGTAGCCTCATGGAAACATGGCATAAAAATTAACAGATTCACACTTAGCAGAAATTTAACATCATGATGGCATGTTAACAAGCTTGTTGCACTCGTCTCAAGACATATCATGGCATGAAAATAAATCTAGCATGTAGAGCACATTCTAGTGAGCAAAACTCATGTTGACACCTAGCTCATATGACACATGGATTAATATACACGAACAAGACAAAAGATCATCTCATAACAAGTTCAGAAACTTATCAGCCACATGCAATTTTGCAACATGGTTAAACATGGCATAATGCAACCTAACATGCATGCAAATGTATCCATCTTGAAGAGCATCACAAGACGAACATTTTGACATATCATACACTCCATTTGGACCAACATGCACCAAGTTGTGACCTCACGAACATGCCAACAAATTGTTAACAGACAACTAGTGCTGAAACAGTAACATCACGAAGCAGTATTGCAATGAAGATTAAGACAACTAGATGAACACTAACATGCATGAAACTGATGCTGACATGTAGAGCACTTCGAGACGAACATTTGGATATATCATACATGAAAAACGGAGCACCGAGCACAAAGTTGTGACATGATGAAGAGGGCATGCAATTTAAACGGATCTGGGATTTAGTGGAAATTAACCCCCGTAAAAGTCACCGGGACGAGGAGATGCGGGATAGAGAGATCCGGGTGCGGAGCGGGCCGTTTGGTTTGGGGGCTTGGTGGATCTGGTCCACCTGACCAGATCAGGACGGCGGCGCGGCGGCTCGCCGGAGATGACGGAGGCGGCGGTCGACGGGACGTAGTGGAGGCCGGCGACGGAGTGGGGTCAGGCAGCAGTGGCGCCGGCACGCGCGCGAGGCGGCGGCTGTCGGGCCGGCCTAGGCGAATTTTGCGGGCGGAGTCAGCGGGGACCGAAGCCCCGGGCGACGGCGGGCGAACGAACCGTCGGCGGTGTCGCGGACCGGCCGGGCGGCGGCGGCGCGGTCCGGCGCCGGCGCGTGGGAGGCGAAGCGGCGGCGGGGATGAGCGCGGGGGCGGCGGTCGCGCGCGGGCCGATGAGGGCCCGATCCGGGCCGGCGAGCCCGGCGGCGCGGGGAAGTGGGCGCGACGGCTGTGTGACACGTGGCGAGCTCTGATTGGTGCGGGCGCGGCCGGCGGACGTGTCCGACGCGGTCCGAACGTGTCCGGCGGTGAGGTGGGATGAATTTGCTAGGGTTTGATCCGGATTTCGGGGAAGAAGGGCATATTTATAGGTAGAGGGAGCTAGGAGTGTCCAAATGAGGTGTGGTTTTCGCCCACACGATCACGATCCGACGACCGAGAGGATGGAGGTGGTTGTGCTGGGCTAGTGGGCTGTTGTGGAGGGGTGCTGGATGATACGTCTCCAACGTATCTATAATTTTTGATTGTTCGATGCTATTATTTATGAAGTCTTGGATGTTTAATGGGCTTTATCATTCACTTTTATATCATTTTTGGGACTAACCTACTAACTCAAAGGCCCAGTCCAGATTGCTGTTTTTTTTGCCTATTTCAGGGTTTTGCAGAAAAAGAATATCCAACGAAGTCCAAACGGAATGAAACCTTCGCGAGAGATATGTTTGGAGAAAATCACGCACGCGGAGCTTGAGGACCAAGTCAGGGGATAGAGAGGTGGCCCTCGAGGGTGGGGGGGCGCGCCCCCCTTCCCAGGGCGCGCCCCCTGCCTCGAGGCCCCCTCAAGTGGCCCCCGATGCCCTCCTTCTTCCTAGTCCACGTACCCCAGAAACTCCATGAACAGAGAGAAAACCCTAATTCCACCGCCGTAGCTTCTGTTCCCGTGGAGATCCCATCTTGGAGCCTTTTCCGGAGCTCCACCGGAGGGGGATCCATCACGGAGGCCTTCATCATCATCATCATCGCCCTCACCATGAGTTGTGAGTAGTTTACCTCAAACCTTCGGGTCCATATCTAGTATCTAGATGGCTTCTTCTCTCTCTTCGAATCTCAATACAAAGTTCTCCTCGGTCTTCGAGGAGATCTATTCGATGTAATTTCTTTTTGCGGTGTGTTTGTCGAGATCCGATGAATTGTGAGTTTATGATGAAGGTTATGTATGAAAGATATTTGGTTCTTCTCTGAACTTTTTATGTGTGCTCATAATATCCTTGCAAGTCTCTTCGAATTATTGGTTTGGTTTGGCCTACTAGATCTATAGTTCTTGCAATGGGAGAAGTGCTTGGCTTTGGGTTCAATCTTGCGCTGTCCTTTCCCAGTGACAGTAGGGGCAGCAAGGCACGTATTGTATTGTTGCCATCGAGGATAAAAAGATGGGGTTTACATCATATTGCTTGAGTTTACCCCTCTACATCATGTCATCTTGCTTAAGGTGTTACTCTATTCGTATGAACTCAATACACTAGATGCATGCTGGATAGCGATCGATGTGTGGAGTAATAGTAGTAGATGCAAGTAGGAGTCGGTCTACTTGTCTCGGACGTGATGCCTATATACAATGATGTAGGCTGCGGGTCCTCCTCCTCCTCCTCTTCTTCTGCCGTCGCCTTCGTAAGGTTCGAGCTCCCGCACATCTCGCCAGTGGACGGCGGGCCGCCGCCGCCAGCATCGCTCGATTTCGCCGGAGTCATGTCTGCGACGGGAGCGGGGATGGTGCGCCGCTAGGCGGGGGCGGGGATGGTGCGCCGCTAGGTGGGGGCGGGGGTGGTGCGCCGCTAGGTGGTGGCGAGGCGGGAACATGGGAGAAAAAGGGGAATCGGGGGAAGAAGATGGGGGGAAGCAGGGGATAAAAGAAAACAGAACGAACGGCGCCGTCTAACGGCTGTCGGACCGGCCGACAGTGCCACGTCGACAAAAAACGGGCCCCACCTGTCATAATCCCACTTATCGGTGCCTGATCCGTCGATCAGTGCTTTTTGCAAATTGTTTACACGAGAGGTGGTATTTTTTGCAAAGAAACTGTAACGTAGTGATTTCTGCTGACCTAGCCTTCAAACTGGTGGTTTTCTGCAATTTACTCTCTAATGAGACTAGAACCAACAAATATGCCCTCACACACCAGGCAGGCGTCATGGGTCTGTTAACACAGTCGTTGTAGCCCACTGACCATGACCGACCATCCGTGTGTTCATTGTGATTTATTTTTCCAGGGCACATCGGCTCCGATACCACTTGTTACGCGATCTTAGTTCTGCTAACGAGCGGCTTTTCTTTTACCAACACGCGTCCCTAGTCTAGTCTAATGGGAGGGGACGGTTTGTCTGAAAAAACCCATCCTTATAAGCCATGTTCTGTCTCGTTCCACCCACAACCGACGTACTCCCTCTGTTTCATAATACTTGTCGGTACAGAGAGAGTAGTAGTACTAATCATGATCGACCACCCATATGTCCACCAAAATGATGTATTCTTAAGCATCTGGGCTCTGATGCCACATGAAGTGTTGCGTTTTGAAGAGATTGATTGGAACGCCGCACGGCCAGCGGCGCACCCACTTCTTCTTCAGCAGGTGCAGGTGCAGGTGGGGCTTCCTCTCCCTTCCTTCCTTTCCGCGACGTGTCAGCACGCAACGTGCCTACACAGCTGCTTCCCTCCGCCGGGATCCACTCCATCTCTCCTGCCCCGCAACAAAAATATCTCTACTAATACTAATTAAATCGGGTTAACTAAATTCCTTTCCTGATCCTCGCTTACAGCTCAGGTCGGATTCGCTCGCCGCTGGAAAAGCGCAGCGCAGCCAGGCAGCGGCCAGCAAATTCCTTCCCCCGCATCTCCTCCTCCTCCTCCTCTCGCGTCGGCGTCGGCGTCGGCGTCCGCGAATCCATCCTTCCCCCGCCCCGCCGCCACGCAACGCAGCGGGGTGTCGGAGTCGGAGGTGGGGACGGGCGGGGAGCAGCCGCCGCAAGCCTCGAATCTCCCGACCCCCCACCCTACAAATCAAATGGCCGCCGCCGCTGACCCGACCGGGGGCGGCGAGGGCGTGGACCAGATTAAGGAAGCAGGAGACGGGGCCGCCGCCGCCGCCGCCGCGACGCACAACGGCGACCGCCCCACCCACGACGCCCCCGGCCCCTCCGCGCCCGCGCCGTCCACCTCTTCCGCCTCAGGTTCGTGTACCAGGGTCTAGGGCGGGCCTCCATCTCTCGTCGATTGCAGAGCAAGGGGAACAGGGGGCTCAGACTAACTAGGGTTCTGCCCATCTGCTACCACAAAACACACACACACACACACACACACAGATAGATAGATACCGGAGGGGTATGGTGCCCTCCCTCCTGAACCAGGGGAGGCCGGGTTGCTAATTTAGGCCAGCCCACATCCGGAATGTGTGCCGCATTGCCCCTGACATTTTCCATCCGGCAATTTCCGCTGCAAATTTTTCTTACTCAAGCATTCTTTACATCTAGCAGTAACGCGGGAACCTGAACAAGAATAACACGCCACTGGGTCTGAAACATAGTTGTCGCAGTTTTTGGTTCTGCTGCCAAACAATGTTGCACCATCCTGGCTCCACCCGCTCACGGCCAGCCGTCGCTGGCTCATTCGCGGCGTAGGAGGGGAGCGTGACGCAATTCAACACCACACCCTAGCCCGAGTTAGGCTTTATGTGACACTATATAAATATGACTTGTGTCGACTGTGCCGGTCTCAACCATTTGTCGTTTCCCCTTTGCCTCCGTCTAGTTCCATCGCTTTTCTGGGCACTTTTTTTAGATTGTAAGTTTCTGCGTGTAATAGCTAGAGAACGCTAGACACTACATTTGTTATTTGTATAGTTTTACCCAAACCAAATGTTTCTCAACTTTTTCTCTACTTGTGCTCAGTTTATCCCATGACACACAGTTGCATCAACTGTAAAAAAAAAAAATAGCACGCCGGCACCCAGTACGTAAGAGGGTGTGCTAAGGCAACTGATTAGTTGGTTTTCTGTTCGTACAATTTAGTCCAAGTTTCTTCTATTTATCTCGTGATAATGTCACTATGCAAATTATAAATGTTATCATTTCCTTTTAATCCAACCCTCAAGTCATCCTTCCTTGCAGATAACGGGAGCCTCCATAGATCAAGCACTATGCCAGGGGTGATCAAGGATACAGAGATAACTACTGAAACTACGGGTCCATCAAATCTGGAAAGGTCAAAAACTGAGAGGCGCAAACAAAATAATCAAGCTGATGATCCTACTAAACAGTTATTGGATGATAAGATTTCCATAAGGAAAAAGGTGTGTATAGCTGACCCTCTTATCTTCCTTAGTATGATGAAATGTAGCTTCTTCTTGACACGGTCCATGTGTTGGTTATGTAAATCTAGGAGGTATTGAATTGTTAATTATGTTCGCTTCTGTATGAAGGTTGTCATTAATATGTTTGGGAGATAGTTTTTTTTTTTATATGTAATTGCATCTCTATAGAAGTTGGAGCTGATGAAATTGTAAGTGCTTTAGTGGGTTGGAACAACATAGTATATTAAAATTTGTAAGTTTTGACATATTACAATGCATTTCATGGAAGCTTGGAACATGGCCAGACTTACTACTTCGTGTCTGGTGCTGGATCTCTCTCTCTTCTAATCTTCTGCATATTTAACTTCACACAGCTCAAAATGTTAAATCGAATAGCTACAGTGAAGGATGATGGAACTGTGGTTGTTAATGTACCAAGTACTCTAGAAGCGGCTCCAATTGACGTTGGATCAGTGGATGGCTATGAGGATGTTGTTGTTGAAGAATCATTAGATGGATCAGATATACCATACAAGCCTCCGATACAGATTGTTATACTTATTGTGGGTACGAGGGGAGATGTTCAGCCATTTGTTGCTATAGGAAAACGCTTACAGGTTAGCCCAAACTAACATTGTTATTAATCGCACATTTTTTTTGCTAGCTCCGATTAGTTTCATGGGCTTCTCTTCTAGCTTAATGTCACCATATTTTTGTTTTTAGTATGACAAGGATCAATATGACTTTTATTGTAGGATTATGGACACCGTGTAAGATTAGCCACTCATGCCAATTACAAAGAGTTCATACTCACAGCTGGGCTGGAGTTTTTTCCACTTGGTGGAGATCCAAAAGTACTTGCTGAATGTATGTTTTCCAGTGATTTAATTGTTTCTTCTTAACTTCTATATTATATGAAGATTAATATCTTTGATATGTTAACACTCTGAGCAGACATGGTGAAGAATAAAGGATTTCTACCTTCAGGTCCATCAGAAATTCCTATTCAAAGAAAACAAATGAAAGAAATTATATTTTCCTTATATCCTGCGTGCAAGGATCCTGATCCTGACACCGGTATTCCTTTCAAAGTGGACGCAATTATTGCCAACCCACCAGCATATGGTCAGTATACCTTGTTACCTGAAATTAATTTCTTATGACTGAAACACAAAGCTCATTTATTTATAATGAACAACCTTAATAGCAACCAGTAGGATGAGGATCCTCCTATGTTGGTAGCTCAAATTTTTTGGTTATGGTTATTACAAGGTGCAGAATACTATTCTACATGGTTCTTACATATGACTGGGTTTGAATTCTGCTACAGGATAATAAGATTCTCTAACAGTGTTTTGATCTTATCAATCAACATCGCTCATGCACAATTTACTCTGCAACATTCAGTTTGGTTACTTTTCTGATTTGAGATTAATTTCATTCAAGACGAGTTTTTTACAGATAGATCAATTTATTATTTATGCTTTAGCATGTTGATGGTGGGCGCTCTCTTGTCATTAATAAACAGCTTTGCTTAGCAATGTAAACTCATAGAGTTCTCTTTTGGTCCCACCTTGTCTCATCTCGCTTGTGCCAAAGCACATGTTTGGTTAATTTATGTTGTCTTCCATTTTCGGAATTCAAGAATTAAGAATGGTAAAAAAAACAAAGAGGAACAGTCATAATTTGAATGAACTGCAGTTCATGACTTCATGCATAAAATTGATATATACGACAAAAATCGGACAAACTCTCTTTTTATCGAGATTATTAATCTTCTGACAAATAAACACTCACCCAGTTTCTCTGTATGTGAAAATCTTCAAAAAGACAGTTAGCACCTTGACATGACTACTGTAAACCTACTAGCATGGTGAAATGATCCTAAAAACCAGACAATGTTATAATTTGACCTGCCTAAGTCAAGGGCGTTAAATGCTGGTTAATGTAGAGTGTTATACAGAACTATCCAGTATCCACAAAGCAGGTGGTGGTGGTATGGACCTTTTCTTCTTTCCAAGTAGGGTGTGGCAATTGTTAGGAGATGAAATGTTACTAAAGCTTTGTTGTGTTAGCTATTTGATTTGACTGGTGGTGCAACCACAATGTAGTGGCTCTCCTTCCAACTTGTAGTTTTTGAATGTGACGATTTTGGTCCATGCCGAATGATACAATTTTCCTCTCGCGTCCATATGACGAGGTGGTGTTGTGTCACTTATGTGTTCACGTGTGCCTTCCTACTACTTTATATATATATTTTGCATGTTTTCCCCTTTTATGATCTATATAAGCATGTTAATTTACTTGATTACCATGTTTTACAATTACAACTGTGTGATCCTGCTGACCTCAATATTTATTCAGGACATACACATGTGGCAGAGGCACTAAAAGTACCCATTCATATATTCTTTACCATGCCATGGACGTGAGTCACTGTTGTTCTGCCTCCTCTTTGGACAATTGTTGATGAATACTGTCATTTTGATATCTAACATATGCTGCTTGTTCAGGCCAACTAGCGAATTTCCTCATCCTCTTTCTCGCGTGAAAACATCAGCTGGATATCGAGTGAGTTCATGTTGTATTTACTTATTTGTCAAGTGTATCGAGTGACTACTGTGAACCCTTTCTAAATCATTGCAAATTTCATGAAAAGGAACAAAAAAAAATGTACATGTGGAAATTATTTTAAAAAGAAATAAATAAAAGGAAAAAACTTTGCCATCTGTTATTATTTGTCTTCCACCTTGTCTATGAGTTAATTTTTTTGGTCCATTTGATCCTATGGAGTAGTACATCACTAGGGTGTTTTCTTTTTTGCTGTAGTGAATCCCAGTTGAGTAGTTCACCCACATATGCCTGAAGCTTGGTTATATATGAAATCTATAGTTGGTCACGTGGGTTTATGCTATAAAATTAGGAAAATCTACAGTATTAATACTTCCGAAGCATTGAGGCAATTTTTAATTCGTCATTTTTCAATGAAAGTGAAAGCAATATTGCAAAACATAGACCGAATCCCTATATTTTCTTTCATCTATAAAATTATTCTGTTCATAGGTAACAGCTTGTTGCGGATGTATGTTCTCTTGCTATTTACATCTTTAGTTTTCAACTTTTCATAAATGACAAGTTGGTTCCTTGTAATTGCATTCAAATAGATTCTTTCCAACAACTAAATTCTTCTATTCTTGGCGCTGCCTTTAGGACCTGTAAGCATCGAGTATGTTTTGAGAGCAACCATTTTATCTCGGGGTTTGCAACGAAAACTTGGTATATTGACTATATGACCATCAATTAAAATATGTGTATGGTTGGCTAGTTGGTGGGACCCAGTAATGGTTGAAGCCATACCCAATCGAAAGGATATTATACAAAGGCATTTCAACTAACTGTAGTAAAACCTGGCCTGTTGACATTTTGTTTTGCATCATTTACTGGTTTATTTGCTGGTGTGGTCCGACTGGCTTCAGCTTTGGTGACCATAGTCTGTAGCCCAACCTAACTGGCCGCAAGCATCTTTTTGAACATCCACTTGAATTGGATGCCCTAGATGTTATTTCTTGAAATTGTATTATTTCCTCATCTGATCTGATACCTTCTAGTGTTTGTCTGCATTTGCAGCTTTCTTACCAAATTGTCGACTCTATGATTTGGCTTGGGATACGTGATATGATAAACGAATTCAGGAAAAAGAAGTTGAAGCTGCGTCCAGTAACATACCTAAGTGGTGCACAGGGTTCTGGAAGTGACATTCCTCATGGATACATCTGGAGTCCTCATCTTGTCCCAAAACCGAAAGGTGCTTGATTCATATTAATTTGAGCTGAAACTAGATTATGCTTAACCTTGTCGTTCTTAATTGTGTTGATTGCCATTTGCCAAAGTTAAAAGATATTAAGATGGTTGAATTATCTTGTTTCTATCCCATTTTACAAAACACAATGTAGGCAAAGTCAAGATAGTACAAGATCCGTTTTGTCTTATCACTGCTAATTAGTTAAGGAGCTTCTATAATTCGTGTTGAGATTATAACTGCAGTTGTGATTTATGTGGTAGTTTATTGGGAAAACTATAGCATTTGAATTTTCAGATGGCTTTTATCCTCAACTCAGTATTTTGTTGTTGTGAATGGGTTGTAGCTCAGTGTTGAAGTTGTCATCTATTTGAATGCAGACTGGGGCCCCAAGATCGACGTTGTTGGATTTTGCTTCCTTGATCTTGCTTCAGATTACGTACCTCCTGAAGAACTTGTGAAATGGCTTGAAGCTGGTGACAAGCCAATTTATGTTGGTTTTGGTAGCCTTGTAAGATCAGTTTGACCTTTCTTATATTTACTGCATGTTGTTTTTAAGTTCCCTTTTTTCCAATTCGATATGGTGCATTATTTGACCTACTGTGTTCAACTTATTGTACTGCCTGGCAAGATAGGATTAGTTGCTTAGTTGCAATGGGAATCTTTCTTAATTACCCTGATGTCATTGTCAGTGAATGCACTTTGTGGATTAGCGGAACTTCCCATGTTTTACAGCAGAAAGTGGCTTTGTACTTTTTTTTCCCACTATAAGAAACTGGTTTGCCACTTGGAATTTTCGCAGCATCTCACAGCAGAAGTTATTTGTGCTTTAGCCAGAGGGTAATTTAGCTCTATAGTTTAGTAGCTCTAGTTAGTTAGGGAAATTGTTACTAATTCAAACAGGGGGTTTGCAATGCTAGGTGTCAATTGTTACATTACATCTAAAAAAGATAATCTCAACTAACTGTGAAATTTAATAAAAATTTAAATGCTAGGTGCTTTTGAAAAGCCACTATAATGCCTTACCTAATTCTTTACATTTTTTTCCTGATACACTAGCCAGTTCAAGATCCAGCAAAGATGACTGAAACCATTGTCAAAGCACTCGAAATGACTGGACAGAGAGGTATCATCAACAAAGGCTGGGGTGGCCTTGGAACATGTAAGTTCATCTTGTGATTTGTGGGAACGTCGCACTATTTGGTTGTGGGCATATATTTTGAGTCCACCCTGAGTTCTTGAACCTTTGGGCTTTTGCAGTGGCAGAACCAAAAGATTCCATATATGTACTTGACAACTGCCCTCATGACTGGCTTTTCCTGCAGTGCAAGGCAGTGGTAAGCCTTTGCTACTTGTTACTTTTGGTGGATTGGTGCATGAAGCGTATTATCTTTAATTCATATAATATTTTTGGTGATCATCAATCAATTCTGAACGTTTCCTATTTTTGTAAAACTAATTAACAAACAATTTCCATGGGGCATACTTAAGAAAATCTGGTGAAAGAACTCCAGTGTGGCCACCATGGTGCTAATAGTGTCTGTTTATTCTGTTGAGATGAGGGCTCACACTTTTTTGTACCTCACAGGTACACCATGGTGGTGCTGGAACGACGGCTGCCGGCCTGAAAGCAGCGGTACTCTCTCTCTCTCTCCCTCTCAGTTGCATTACATTACGAGCTATTCATCACGATGCCACATGACTTCCACATTATTCTCGATGCAAATACAGTACTCCCTCCCATCCATATTAATTGTCGCTGCTTTAGTACTGAAGGAGCAACAATTAATATGGATCGGAGGGAGTATAATTTTTTAAGCCAATTATTGTTAGGTAGAGTTAGAATCAGCTGAAAACAATTCCTGATCAGGGCATGCCTTCAGTTGCCAATGAGACAACTTTTATTAGCAGCATTTTCTCTGTATATTTTTTTTGAGGGAAGCAGCAGGACTCCGCTGCGTATTTTTATTAATTTTAAATAAATGGTACAGGCAAGTGTTTTACCAAAGCATAAAAAGAAAATAAAGAATACAGAACTCTTATAACTAGCTAAGCAACCGGCAACCAGCACCTGATCATAATGTTTGCTATTTGTGGACCAGTTCTTAGATTTAGTTTCGTTCTAACCCACTGTTTTGGTGATTTTAGTGTCCTACAACTATTGTACCTTTCTTTGGTGACCAACCTTTCTGGGGAGAGCGGGTGCATGCTAGAGGGGTAGGGCCTTCGCCTATACCCGTTGATCAATTCAATTTGCAGAAGTTGGTTGACGCTATAAACTTCATGTTAGATCCAGAGGTAACTCTACAATTTTTTTGCACTTGGGCATATGTTACTTTTCCTTTTGTTTCATATCGCAAAAATAGATAACAAGAATATGGACACAGATGTGCATAGATAGGCTGCAGGTAATGTTACAGATATGGTTACGAATTCTGATATACTTATATACAAAATTGCTAGATTGTCAGCTTGATAATTACTCCCTCCGTTCCAAATTACTCGTCGTGGTTTTAGTTCAAATTTGAACTAAAATCACGACGAGTAATTTGGAACGGAGGGAGTAGAAGTTTAGAACCTTACACCCATGATCCATCCACCATTTAAGGCCTAGACCGATTTTACATGAATACTCCATCTGGATATACTTTGCTTTAGTGCTTCCTCTCTGAATGACCATTTACTTGAGTTTTTGGAAAGATTCTGTGCATTGGTAGTTTGGTACCCAGCATGGTTCCAAAAACCAGGAACCGACTGGTTACTGCCCGAGAAGCAGGAACCGGTCTGGTTCCATTCCCAAATTGGATCTTTAGAATGTTCAAATTCAGATCTTAAGTTCTCAAATTGAACCGGCTTTGGGACTTATATATACACAAATCAGTACTGAACTAGGTTTGTATGATCTCCTGTTAGTAAAATTACAGCATAAATAACTTCCCATGTGATTTCAGGTGAAAGAAAAGGCTGTGGAGCTTGCCAAGGCCATGGAATCTGAAGACGGCGTAACGGGCGCAGTTAGGGCATTCCTCAAACATTTGCCGTGCAAAACAGATGAAAATTCACCCCCGCCGACGCATGGCTTTCTAGAGTTCCTAGGCCCAGTAAGTAAATGCTTGGGGTGCTCTTAGGTGCTGGTGAGATGCAGGTATATACCATTCCTCCCTGCTGAAAGAAGAGTGTAAAAAAAGGCTCTTGGGTGACCGCTATGCCAAATGTGGAAGCCAAATGTTAGAAATTGATGTACATGTGGCCAGGAATGCATGATTTATCATTTCGCGTCTTTTTTTTTTGTATGTGTGTTGTGTAAAGAGTGCTTGTCTGGTGATTTGATACATCATTTTGGTGTGGCTGCAACCTTGGTCTGCAGCAACCGATGATCTCGCATGTATGACCAGTCAACCTGTGTATATGGAAAACTTCAGAGTGCAGATTAGTTCAGTTAATCCTTTTGCAGTTTATGACATGGTTTAATTTGAAACTGCCAAACATGTCATGGTTATAATCATGTTTCGAGGTTTTCCTAGTTCTACTACAGGTCTTCATTTTAAGATAAAGAAGAGACCCGTGACCTCATGCACAGGGGAAAGTAATTCTGTCACCCCAGTACTTTTTTCTCAGTTTCCAAAAAAGTGAAATAATTCATGGTTGTAAATTGGGCTATATCTTGTGAAATATTACTTGTATGAAAAAGACAACTCTATGGCTATTCATTTGTATCTTGAAAGTTTTTGTCTAGGTCACAAAATGATCACAAGTTTTGATGAAAATTTACAAGTTCATGGTGAGAGGTGAACTGGAAAATGAGCTTTACAGTTCCAACTGTATTTACCATTTACAACTATATCTGTTTACGCGGGGATCTGACAGGTGTGTACAATGTGTTTTTGTTCTATAGTCTTCCTAGTTTTTCCAGCAAAGAAAGTATCAAAAAAATCCCCCAGTAGAAACCCATCATTATAAGCCAAAGGGCTCTCTTTTTTTGCAGGAAAAAAATGCCTGTGTTAATGTATGAAAAGACTATTAGAAGATCCTGTCGGGACATTGGAATCGTATGTAACTAAATTATTACAGCGAGCCAAACATATTAGCTTACAGAAAAGGAAAAAAAGATAGCAACATGTTGTCATGCTGTGGTCGAAGCAACGAGCTTCATCTTCATCTTGGTCGACTGTCTTCGCCTTCATTATGTAGGGTCATTGCCTTCAGTTGTCAATAGAGAAAAATGCCTCTTTTACTCCAGTTACTTCGACGTAGACATCATACATCGCTGGGCGATCCTTCGGTGATTCCGAAGAGCATAATAAGCCAAGTCTAAGGAGCCGGAGAGCACATATATCCTTTAGTGCAAATGTGTTGTGTTCTTGCAAGTTTGGGATATGATCAACACGCTGATCTTCCGTCTCCAAAGTAAGACCAGGGTGAAGAATGTCTTGGGTTCGTGAAAGTGATGCATCTACATACTTGTGGAGCGTCAAGCCATCACTGAACTCTTCATTGGTAGGCCGTTTCCGTGTAAGCATTTCCAAGAGAACAATGCCATAGCTGTAGACATCGCCTTCGGTTGAGATTTCACTACCCATGCCATACTCTGCAATAATGTTTTGAAATCAAAAGTTCTTCAGCGGAAATGAAAAGTGATTGATATAGTTAGTCATACTAGATTTCGTTAACATTATTTCAGAATGTGCTTGTAAAACATACTCACCAGGAGGTATGTACCCAATAGATCCCCTTGGTCCAACTACGCTTGTTGTGCCACTCTGCCCTCCGGATGAACATCCATGAATTAGCCTTGCTAGACCAAAGTCGCAGACACGTGCCATATCGTCATTGTCGAAAAGTATGTTGCTTGGTTTCAGATCGCAGTGAACAACCGGTGGGATGGACTGGTTATGTAGGTATTCAAGAGCACAAGCAATATCAACTGATATGCATATCACTGCGCCTAAACTCAAACCACCACACTGGTGGTTATGAAGTCGGTCTTCAAGGCTTCCGTTGGCCATATACTCAAACACTAGAGCCCTGAACTCATTCCCCACTGGGTCATAAGTTGAGCACCCGGTTATCACCTTCACGAGGTTTCGGTGGCGGATGTGTTGCAATGCTTTGCACTCAGAAATGAAGCTATGCAATGCGCCATGCTGATTGAGCTTGAAGACTTTAACAGCAACCGTACCATCTTCCGCGTCGAACCAACCTTTATAGACAGTCCCAAATTGCCCGGAGCCGACTACGTTTGCTAGAGAAAAACTCTCCGTTGCTTTGTTTACATCACCATATGTTATTCTTTTCAACTCCATGTATGATTGGCCAATTCTCTCACTGGGTTTGTATCTCCTCCTCAACCAAAAATTGAACACACCCAAGATAAAGGCAAGTGCAATGAGAGTTGACAAAGCTATCAACATAGGAACGACAAACTTGTTTTTTTTTGTGGATGCTAAAGCAAAGCATCTCGGAAGCTCTCCTAATGCACCATTTGAACAAAGGTGTGGATTTCCTTGGACAAAAATACCACTTGTATTAGCAAACACTCCACCTACCGGAACTGGTCCCTCCAAGTTGTTGAAGGACATATTCAGATATTGCAAGGTGGTGAAGGTCTCGAGGAACTCTGGAATTGTACCGGATAGGTTGTTATTGGAGAAATCTAACACTTGGACGCCTTTCAAGTTTGCTAGTGATTGTGGGATGTTTCCTTCCAGGAGGTTCCCTTCCACACAAAGCGCTTCCAACCGGACACATGCACCAAGTGTGGATGGTATTCTTCCCGTGAGATTGTTGTGAGAGATGTTCAAGGAAGCAAGGTTCATCAAGCTACCCATCTCTACTGGTATAGACATTGTGAGTTGGTTGTGTGATAAATCAAGTAGCCAACTCAACTGAATCAGCCTACTCAACATGTCTCCGCTTATGCTTCCACCAAGGGTATTACATGAAAGGTTTAATGCAACTAAATTCTGGCAGCTGGCTAGACTTTTAGGCATGCTTCCACTCAATTGATTTTCTTGCAAATAGAGCTCTTGCAGTTGATGTAGGTTTCCAACGGAGGAAGGTATTTCCCCAGAGAAATTGTTCTGTGACAGGCTAAGTATAACCATATTGCTTAGTTGACCAAGGGTAGAAGGTATAGGACCGGTAAGAAGATTTCTATCAAGATAGAGCATCGTAAGATTAGATAGGTTTCCAATCTCCAAGGGGATGGTGCCGGATATGTTGTTTGACCGAAGAGTTAGAGCAGTCAAACTTTTGGGTAGATTCGCTATGGAATTTGTGGGCAAAATCCCGCGCAAGTTGTTTTTACCCATGTTCAGTTGTTTCAGCTGTGTAGAGTTCACCAAGGAGGAGAAGATGTCCAGTCCCCCGCTTCTAGCTGATTTGAGTACAACATTAGGTACACTTCAAATTTGGCATGGAGCCGAAAGAAGGAATGCCCCCAGTCAGAGAGTTATTGCCTAGATGGATGATGATCATGCCAGAGGCATTTTGTAGTGAAGCCCCTCAAAATGATTATTCTGCATCATCAATATTTGGATGTTAGGAAGTGTGTTGCCCATATCAGAAGGAAGTGTTCCTCCAAGATTATTGTTGGACAACCCAAGAAAGTTCAGTGAAGACAAATTGTAAATGGAAGGTGGCACTATCCCTGACAGATTGTTGTAGGAGAGATCAAGGTTTTTTAGGCCTAACAGTTTGCCCAAATCTGGAATGAATCCTTGCAACTGGTTCTGTGCAAGCAAGAGTGAGGTGAGGGATGAGAGATTTGCTACCGATGGCGGGATGTCGCCGGTAAAACTGTTTCCGGTGAGACTTAGGTACGCAAGCCTCGAAGGGAAATTTATGAAAGGCGGAATTACGCCGGAAAGATTGTTGTCTCGAAGATGTAATTCTCTGATGGTTGAGCTGCTGAAGAGGGCTGCAGGGATCACCCCTTGAATGCTATTGTTTTCTAGAGAAAGGTAATGAAGCGATGAAGTATTCGCCAGCGACCGTGGAATTTCTCCATGTAGAAGATTGTTATGGAAGCTGACAAACTCTAGAGACAATGACAGCGGTGGAAGAGTCCGTTGCTGCCTAAGTCTAGAGAAGAAAGGTGACCAAGTGCACCGAGGCAGCGCATTGAAGCTTAGGTTGATGTAGCGGAGTTGAGAGAGCTGGCCAAGCTCCGGCGGGATATGGCCGGAGAGCCCGTTGCTGGGCAAGTGGATTCTTACCAGAGAAGTGAGGCCTTGGGCTTCCATTTCCAAGGCCACCACCAGTGGTGGCTGCCCTGTCCTCCTTGCTGTGCAGGTGACGCCGTGCCAAGTGCAGAAATCTTGTTCCATGTGGCCAAAGCTCGGGTGGGACTGTGGAGGTGAGACTTGAGGCAGAGCAGAGCATCTCTGTCCATGTCGGCGCTACTATCTGCTAGTGTTGAGGATGAGATGAGGTTGGAAGCTGATGACAGGAGGAGGATGGCTAGCATAGGACGGACCATGGTGTTGATATGTAATGCGGACATGAATGAACTTTTTTTTAGACTGTGTTGCCTTTGGTACTCTGAGACTTGCAGACACCTATGTGTGTGTGTGTGTGTTGCTTTTATAGACCAGCTAAAAAAACAAAAAAGAAAGAAAAGAAAAGAAAAAAAGACTTGAGCTGCATGCATGCATGCTGGGATTTGGTCTGCATTCAGGAACAAAATCTTCTCTTCACCACATAGGTCGTTATCACAAAGAAGCAACGACTCAGCTGTGCCACATGAGCCCGGGCGGATGGTTACTGCTCTTACTAGCTACTCCCTCTCACTGTTCCAAAATAGATGACCCAACTTTAGTATGGGTCATCTATTTTGGAACGGAGGGAGTAGTACGCCACGCCATGAGCACATGGGTCAGATTTTCCATGGCCGCACCGCACACTCTACTTGACTTTTGAATAGTCGCGCGCGTCGACTCGTGCTGTATGCATCTGGACGCTGAAGCAGAGCAATCGCGATCGGGTTCTTTAACTCCCAGCGACTCTTTAACCCGGTAACTGGCTTCTCTCCACTTCCAGTCAATTAGAGCTCGTCTGCAAATTTGCCAGCTACTCCTCCGTCCGGAAATACTACTTGTCATCAAAATGAATAAAAGGGGATGTATCTAGATGTATTTTAGTTCTAGATACATCCCCTTTTGTCCATTTTGATGACAAGTATTTTCGGACGGAGGGAGTACAATTCTACACAAGTCATGTAGAGCGTGCGTTCATACCAGCTACGGCTACTCCAAATTTCTTTATAAATCCTTTATATAATAGATAGACTAGCAGCTAGGAAGCAGCGGGGTGACAAGAGAAGAGTTCGTTTTGCCATATAGATCATGGCTTGGAGGTGCCACATGGACATGGTTCATCTGCTCGTTATACTGGAGATCATTCTGCTCATTATGGCCACGTCTCGAGGTATAATATCAATTTTAAAACTAGTGTGTAGCTCGTTGCATGTATGCTCTTTTTTTGTTGTTGTTGTTGTTGTTGTCGTCGCCAAATAGAGTATAGACATGGATGAAACTATTTAGGTGTAAACATCAAATAAGACGTTGATAGTATAGACATCGATGAAACTATCTACTTAAAGCACTAGTCCTGTTTCAGAAATGCTTGTTCAACTTCAAGCAATAGCTGTAAATCATGTATATCATGAACCATAAGGTGTTACGTACTACTGTATTTACTACCATGACTGAATACTAATTTACAAATCATAAATTCCTTCTTGCAGGAGGACATGTACAGTATAACGATCCTGACTGGCCCGGATGTTTTTGTTGTAAATGCGGCAGTTAATGAATATTGTACTTGTACATCTTTAGGGTGCCCAAGCTGATTCGATACATGTGTATTATTCCTTTGTTATCAATATGCTTAGGTGGTCATGTCATAGCTCAGTGGTGTCTGAGTTGAAGTGCTAATGCATGCGTTGATGTAGTCATAATGTGTAATGACCCGCTAGGCACCCCATCTTCGGGGATCGGCCTTGTCTGCCTCTGTTTGTTTGTTCTCTCTTGGGCTTGTTGAGCTACGCCCTCAACAATACCTGTTGCGCTTCCTGTTGGTGCAGTGTAATACTTTTTCATTTCTCCTTTTCATTTTGTACTCTGTTGGTGACTTTGGTGGTTGCTTTATATATAAAGTGGTGCGTAAGGCCTTTTTCGGTAATGACCCATAGTTATAAGAGAGCGGGGAATTTTTTCGATTTAACTTTGCATTCATGCATATAAATTTGGGGTAAATTTAAACTTTCGTTCAAAACCTAAGTCAACTTGCATGCAAATAGAAATTTGACACGACCTTTGCTCTTAGGGCCAATTCCATCCTCCCCACCCCAATTTGCGCCCAGTCCCATCTTTACCCCTAAAAAATAGTGCTGAACTTTGCCCCTCTTTCGTCAAAAGCCATTATGAAAATACCCTTCTATGCCGTTTCCGTCCGGTCAAAGGGGTTTGACTATTATCGAGACATTTACTGGACATACTTGCTCTTGTGTGCATGTGCCACTGACTTGTGGACCCTACCCTTGGAAGAAAAGAAAAGAAAACTCAGCCTTCTCTCTGTCAGTGTGGGACCTACCCTTAAAAGCCCTATCTGTCTTCTCCTCTCTCTCTCTCTCTCACTCAGCAGCCGGCGATGCCAAGCAGTGGCCAACGATGGAAGTAGCCAGCGCAGCCTCCTCGTGCATACTCAACTCCACCAGTCACACGGGACGGTGGTTCGCACAACTATGGAAGGCGGTCGGATCAAGCGGGCAACGTAGTTAGGCGCGTTGGCGCACATCGAAGGGAAGGAGGGAGGTTGCCGGCGGCGTGGTTGAGCTTGGTGGCACGCATCGGATACAGCCCGGCACGAGCAGATCCTGGACAGGTGAGCTCTAGTGGTGGTTGATACGTCTCCAACTTATCTATAATTTTTGATTGTTCCATGCTATTATATTATCTATCTTGGATGTTTTATATGCATTTATATGCTATTTTATATGATTTTTGGGACTAACCTATTAACCTAGAACCCAGTGCCAGTTTTTGTTTTTTCCTTATTTTTTTTGAGTTTCGCAGAAAAGGAATATCAAACGGAGTCCAAACGGAACAAAACTTTTTGGTGATTTTTTAGGATCAAAAGAAGCCCACGGAGCGCTGGAGGTGGACCAGAAGAGCCACGAGGCCACCACAAGGGTGGGCGGCGCGCCCCCTACCTTGTGGCCTCCTCGTGGGTCCCCCTGACTTGCCCTCGATGCCAAAAATTCCTATAAATACTGGAAACCCCGAAAACAAACCTAGATCGGGAGTTCCGCCGCCGCAAGCCTCTGTAGCCACAAAAAACAAATTGGGAGCCCATTCCGGCACCCTGCCGGAGGGGGAAACCATTACCGATGGCCATCTTCATCATCCCAGCGGTCTCCATGACGAGGAGGGAGTAGTTCACCCTCGGGGCTGAGGGTATGCACTAGTAGCCATGTGTTTGATCTCTCTCTCTCTCTCTCTCTCTCTCTCTCTCTCTCTCTCTCTCTCGTGTTCTTGATATGGCACGATCTTGATGTACCGCGAGCTTTGCTATTATAGGTGAATCATATGATGTTTCTCCCTCTCTACCTTGTGATGAATTGAGTTTTCCCATAGAAGTTATCTTATCGGATTGAGTCTTTAAGGATTTAAGAACATTTGATGTATGTCTTGCATGTGCTTATCTGTGGTGACAATGGGATATCCATACTAGTAGAAAAAGGCCCATTTGCTCGGTTCCATAGGTCCATTTGTCCTGGTTCGGGAACCAGGACTAAAGGGTCGGGACTAAAGCCCATGACCTTTAGTCCCGATTCACTTACGAACCGGGACATGTGGGGCTCCACGTGGCCGCTCCAAAAAGCATCCACGCGTCAGTAGCTCAGGAGCTGGGGGTTTTTTTTAAAAAGGGGGGGGGGGTGGTTTGGGGGTTTTGGAGGGTTAATTTAGGGGTTTCATATATTGTGTTAGCTAGCTAATTAATAGAGAGAAGTGACCTCTCTTATCTCCGTGCTTGGTCGACGCTACGTACTATACGTATAGAGAGGACTCGACACGTACGCTAGCTAGTAAGCAAATGAAGGAAACCATTAAGTACACAAGATCGTCATGAACATATACAGAGAGAAGTGATCGACCTCCTCCTTCTCCGAGAGATTGGTCGAACAACAAGTTTTCGTATATCTATCCGACGCTACTTGCTACATATATACAATATAAGATCTCTTACAATCCCTAACATCTGAAGTCAAGTGCCACATGGTATTTGATACGTCTCCAACGTATCTATAATTTTTGATTGTTCCATGCTATTATATTATCCTTCTAGGATGTCTTATGGGCTTTATTATACACTTTTATATTATTTTTGGGACTAACCTATTCACCCAGAGCCCAGTGCCAGTTTCTGTTTTTTTCCTTGTTTTAGGGTTTTACAGAAAAGGAATATCAAATGGAGCCCAATTGACCCGAAAATGAACGGAGGCTGCTTTTGGACCTAAAGAAGCCCAGGAAGTGCCGGAGGGGGACGAGAGGGCCCATAGGCTGCCCACAAGGGTGGGGGGCACGTGCCCCCCCTCGTGGACAGCCCGTAGCCCCCCTTTGCTTGCCCCCGACTCCAACACCTCCTATATATACTGAAACCTCCAGAAAATAACCTAGATCGGGAGTTCCGCCGCCGAAAGCCTCTGTAGCCACCGAAAACCAATCTAGACCCCGTTCCGGCACCCTGCCGGAGGGGGGAACCCTCACCGGTGGCTATCTTCATCATCCCGGCGCTCTGCATGACGAGAAGGGAGTAGTCCACCCTCAGGGCTGAGGGTATGTATGAGTAGCTATGTGTTTGATCTCTCTCTCTCTCTCTCTCGTGTTCTTGAGATGGCACGATCTTGATGTATCGCGAGCTTTGCTCTTATAGTTGGATCTTATGATGCTTATCCCCCTCTATTCTCTTGTAATGGATTGGGTTTTCCCTTTGAAGTTATCTTATCGGATTGAGTCTTTAAGGATTTGAGAACACTTGATGTATGTCTTGCACGTGCTTATCTATGGTGACAATGGGATATCATGTGATCCACTTGATGTATGTTTTGGTGATCAACTTGCAGGTTCCGTGACCTTGGGAATCTATGCATAGGGGTTGGCACACGTTTTCGCCTTGACTTTCCGGTAGAAACTTTGGGGCACTCTTTGAAGTTCTATGTGTTGGTTCAATAGATGTTTCTGAGATTGTGTGATGCATATCGTATAATCATTCCCATGGATACTTGAGGTGACAATGGAGTATCTAGGTGACATTAGGGTTTTGGTTGATTTGTATCTTAAGGTGTTATTCTAGTATGAACTCTATGATAGATTGAACGTTACTATGGACTCTTGAATAGATCGATCAGAAAGAATAGCTTTGAGGTGGTTTCGTACCCTACCATAATCTCTTCGTTTGTTCTCCGCTATTAGTTACTTTGGAGTGACTCTTTGTTGCATGTTGAGGGCTAGTAATATGATCCAATTATGTTATCCTTGTTGAGAGAACTTGCACTAGTGAAAGTATGAACCCTAGGCCTTGCCTACTATCATTGCAACACCGTTTATGCTCATGTTTACCACTTGCTATCTTGCTGTTTTTATATTTTCAGTTTATAAAAACCTATATCCATCCATATTGCACTTGTATCACCATCTCTTCACCGAACTAGTGCACCTATACAACTTACCATTGTATTGGGTGTGTTGGGGACACAAGAGACTCTTTGTTATTTGGTTGCAGGGTTGTTTGAGAGAGACCATCTTCATCCTACGCCTCCCACAGATTGATAAACCTTAGGTCATCCACTTGACGGAAATTTTCCACTGTCCTACAAACCTCTGCACTTGGAGGCCCAACAACGTCTAGAAGAATAAGGTTGCGTAGTAGACATCAAGCTCTTTTCTGGCGCCGTTGCCGGGGAGGTTAGTGCTTGAAGGTATATCTTTAGATCTTGCAATCGAATCTTTTTGTTTCTTGTTTTATCACTAGTTTTGTTTATAAAAGAAAACTACAAAAAATGGAATTAAGGTTACCTCATATGCTTCATCTTTTTAATAGATTTCGTGAAAATGATGGGAAGGAAAATTGTGCTCAAGTACTAGAAGAAGAATTACATAGAATGCTTGGCATATAATATGAGCATGATGAGCATGATTGCAATGTGGTTAGTATGAATTCTTTGAATACCCATGATGCTAATCATATGCAAAGCCACAAGCTTGGGGATGCTATGTTTGATGAAGATAATATTTTTAGCCCCCCAAGTTTTGCTGAGCAAATTTATTATGATGAAGGCATGCCTCCTATTTATGATGATTATACTGATGAAAGTGGATTTGGAGAGGTCATGATTTTAGTTTTCAATTGGATTATGCTTTGGCCTATTCTGGCCCGTTTAATGGGCTATTACTTACTGTTTTGGGGTCCCGGAGCGATTTCCACGATTGACGAACCCCGGGGTGCATTTCCGTGTCGGTCATCAACACTCCTAGTTACGGCCATTTCTGACCCGTATCGTGGACTATTAATCACCGTTTTGGCGTCCCAGGGCGATTTTCTTTACTGATGAACCCCGAGGTGCGTTTACGTGTCAGTCATCAACACTCATAGTTTCGGCAATTTCTAACCCGTATCGTGGACTATTACTCAGCGTTTTGCGGTCCTGGGGCGATTTTCATGACTGATGAACCCCGAGGTGCGTTTACGTGTCGGTTATCAACACTCGTAGTTTTGGCCGATTCTGGCCCGTATCGTGGACTATTA
>LR738716.1:69346471-69363127 GCA_902687465.1 Secale cereale
CGTTAATCGTGGAAATCACTCCGGGACTCCAAAACGATGAGGCCATGAAACAGTACAAAATCGTCCGAAACTGTGAGTTTTCATGACCGACACGTAAATGCACCCCGGCATTCTTCAAACGTGGAAATCACTCCGGGACCACAAAACAATGAGTAATAGTCCTAGAAACGGGCCAGAATCGGCCCAAACTGCGACAGTTGATGACCGACATGTAAGCGCACCTTGCGTTTCAAGAACCATGGAAATCGTTTTTAGGACCCAAAACGGCGAGTAAACGCACCTTGGGGATCGTTAACCATGGAAATCACTCCGGGACTCCAAAACGGTGAGCCCATGAAACAGTACAGAATCGGTCGAAACTGCGAGTTTTGATGACGAACGCGTAAACGCACCTCGGGGATCGTTAATCGTGGAAATCGCTCCAGGACCCCAAAATGGTGAGTTAAACGGGCGATAATCGTCCAAAAGGGCAAGTGCTGATGAGCGACACATAAGCGCACCTTAGGGTTTAGCAACCTTGAAAATCACTCTGAGACCCCCAAACGGTGAGTAATAGTCGACGAAAAGGGCCAGAATGGGCCAAAATGGTAAGTAATAGCCCATTAAATAGGCCAGAATCGCCCAAAACGGCGAGTGATGATGAACGACACGTATGCACACCTTGGGGTTCAACAACCATGAAAATCACTCCGGGGCCCAAAATGGTGAGTCATAGTCCACGAAATGGGCCAGAATCGGCGAAAACTACGAGTGTTGATGACCGATGCGAAAACGCACCCTAGGGTTCATCGGCCATGAAAATCGCTCTTAGACACCAAAACAGTGAGCAATAGTCCATGATACGGGCCAAATCGGCCAAAACTGTGAGTGTTGATGACCGACACGTAAACGCGCCCCGATGTTCGTCAATCGTGGAAATCGCTCCTAGACCCCATGAAACGGGCCAGAATAGGCCAAAACGGCGAGTGTTGACGAACGGCTCGTAAGGGTACCTTGGGGTTCAGCAACCATGAAAATCGTTTCGGGGCCCCAAAACGGTGAGTAATAGTCCACGATGCGGGCCAGAGTCGGCCAAAACTGCGAGTGTTGATGACCGACACGTAAACGCACCTCGCGGATCATTAATTGTGGAAATCGCTCCGGGAGCCAAAACAGTGAGTAATAGCCCATGAAACGGGCAAGAATCGTTCAAAACTGCGAGTGTTGATGACCGACACTTAAGCGCACCTTGGGGTTCAACAACTATGAAAATCGCTTTGGGAACCCAAAACAGTGAGTAATAGTCCAAGAAACGGGCCAGAATCGGCCAAAACTGCGATTGTTGATGACCGACATGTAATCACACCTTGGGGATCGACAACCATCGAAATCGTTTGGGACCCCAAAATGGTGAGTAATAGTCCACGAAATGGGTTAGAATCGACAAAAACCGTGAGTATGGATGACCGACACGTAAATGCACCCCGGGGATAGTCAATCATGAAAATCACTTCGGGAACCCAAAATTGAGTAATTTTCCAAGAAACGGGCCAGAACTGGCCCAAACTGTGAGCCTTGACGACCAACACGTAAGCACACCTTGGGGTTCGACAACCATGGAAATCGCTTTGGGACCCCAAAACTGTGAGTAATAGTCCACGAAACGGGTCAGAATCGACAAAAACCGCGAGTTTTGATGACCGACACGTAAACGCACCCCGACGTTCTTCAATCGTGGAAATCACTCCAGGACCACAAAACAATGAGTAATAGTCCATCAAACGGGCCAGAATCGGCCCAAACTACGACTGTTGATGACCGACATGTAAACGCACCTTGCGTTTCAACAACCATGGAAATCGTTTTAGGACCACAAAACGGTGAGTAAACGCACCTTGGGGATCGTTAATCGTGGAAATCACTCCGGGACTCCAAAACGGTGAGCCCATGAAACAGTACAAAATCGTCCGAAACTGTGAGTTTTCATGACCGACACGTAAACGCACCCCGGCATTCTTCAAACGTGGAAATCACTCCGGGACCACAAAACCATGAGTAATAGTCCAAGAAACGGGCCAAAATCGGCCCAAACTGCGACAGTTGATGACCGACATGTAAGCGCACCATGCGTTTCAACAACCATGGAAATCATTTTTAGGACCCAAAACGGTGAGTAAACGCACCTTGGGGATCGTTAACCATGGAAATCACTCCGGGACTCCAAAACAGTGAGCCCATGAAACAATACAGAATCGGTCGAAACTGCGAGTTTTGATGACGAACGCGTAAACGCACCTCGGGGATCGTTAATCGTGGAAATCGCTCCAGGACCCCAAAATGGTGAGTTAAACGGGCGAGAATCGTCCAAAAGGGCAAGTGCTGATGAGCGACACGTAAGCGCACCTTAGGGTTTAGCAACCTTGAAAATCACTCTGAGACCCACAAACGGTGAGTAATAGTCGACGAAAAGGGCCAGAATCGGCTAAAACGGTAAGTAATAGCCCATTAAATAGGCCAGAATCTCCCAAAATGGCGAGTGATGATGAACGACACGTAAGCACACCTTGGGGTTCAACAACCATGAAAATCACTCCGGGGCCCAAAATGGTGAGTAATAGTCCATGAAATGGGCCAGAATAGGCGAAAACTACGAGTGTTGATGACCGATGCGAAAACGCACCCTAGTGTTCATCGGCCATGAAAATCGCTCTTAGACACCAAAAAGTGAGTAATAGTCCATGATACGGGCCAAATCGGCCAAAACTGTGAGTGTTGATGACCGACACGTAAACGCGCCCCGATGTTCGTCAATCGTGGAAATCGCTCCTAGACCCCATGAAACGGGCCAGAATAGGCCAAAACGGCGAGTGTTGACGAACGGCTCGTAAGGGTACCTTGGGGTTCAGCAACCATGAAAATTGTTTCGGGGCCCCAAACGGTGAGTAATAGTCCACGATGCGGGCCAGAGTCGGCCAAAACTGCGAGTGTTGATGACCGACACGTAAACGCACCTCGCGGATCATTAATTGTGGAAATCGCTCCGGGAGCCAAAACAGTGAGTAATAGCCCATGAAACGGGCAAGAATCGTTCAAAACTGCGAGTGTTGATGACCGACACTTAAGCGCACCTTGGGGTTCAACAACTATGAAAATCGCTTTGGGAACCCAAAACAGTGAGTAATAGTCCAAGAAACGGGCCAGAATCCGCCAAAACTGCGATTGTTGATGACCGAGATGTAATCACACCTTGGGGATCGACAACCATCGAAATTGTTTGGGACCCCAAAATGGTGAGTAATAGTCCACGAAATGGGTTAGAATCGACAAAAACCGTGAGTATGGATGACCGACACGTAAATGCACCTCGGGGATAGTCAATCATGAAAATCACTTCGGGAACCCATAATTGAGTAATTTTCCAAGAAACGGGCCAGAACTGGCCCAAACTGTGAGTCTTGACGACCAAGATGTAAGCACACCTTGGGGTTCGACAACCATGGAAATCGCTTTGGGACCCCAAAACTGTGAGTAATAGTCCACGAAACGGGTCAGAATCGACAAAAACCGCGAGTTTTGATGACCGACACGTAAACGCACCCCGGCGTTTTTCAATCGTGGAAATCACTCAAGGACCACAAAACAATGAGTAATAGTCCAACAAACGGGCCAAAATCGGCCCAAACTACGACTGTGGATGACCGACATGTAAACGCACCTTGCGTTTCAACAACCATGGAAATCGTTTTAGGACCCCAAAACGGTGAGTAAACGCACCTTGGGGATCGTTAATCGTGGAAATCACTCCGGGACTCCAAAACGATGAGGCCATGAAACAGTACAAAATCGTCCGAAACTGTGAGTTTTCATGACCGACACGTAAATGCACCCCGGCATTCTTCAAACGTGGAAATCACTCCGGGACCACAAAACAATGAGTAATAGTCCAAGAAACGGGCCAGAATCGGCCCAAACTGCGACAGTTGATGACCGACATGTAAGCGCACCTTGCGTTTCAACAACCATGGAAATCGTTTTAGGACCCAAAACGGCGAGTAAACGCACCTTGGGGATCGTTAACCATGGAAATCACTCCGGGACTCCAAAACGGTGAGCCCATGAAACAATACAGAATCGGTCGAAACTGCGAGTTTTGATGACGAACGCGTAAACGCACCTCGGGGATCGTTAATCGTGGAAATCGCTCCAGGACCCCAAAATGGTGAGTTAAACGGGCGAGAATCGTCCAAAAGGGCAAGTGCTGATGAGCGACACGTAAGCGCACCTTAGGGTTTAGCAACCTTGAAAATCACTCTGAGACCCCCAAACGGTGAGTAATAGTCGACGAAAAGGGCCAGAATCGGCCAAAATGGTAAGTAATAGCCCATTAAATAGGCCAGAATCGCCCAAAACGGCGAGTGATGATGAACGACACGTAAGCACACCTTGGGGTTCAACAACCATGAAAATCACTCCGCGGCCCAAAATGGTGAGTAATAGTCCACGAAATGGGCCAGAATCGGCGAAAACTACGAGTGTTGATGACCAATGAGAAAACGCACCCTAGGGTTCATCGGCCATGAAAATCGCTTTTAGACACCAAAACAGTGAGCAATAGTCCATGATACGGGCCAAATCGGCCAAAACTGTGAGTGTTGATGACCGACACGTAAACGCGCCACGATGTTCGTCAAACGTGGAAATCGCTCCTAGACCCCATGAAACGGGCCAGAATAGGCCAAAACGGCGAGTGTTGACGAACGGCTCCTAAGGGTACCTTGGGGTTCAGCAACCATGAAAATCGTTTCGGGGACCCAAAACGGTGAGTAATAGTCCATGATGCGGGCCAGAGTCGGCCAAAACTGCGAGTGTTGATGACCGACACGTAAACGCACCTCGCGGATCATTAATTGTGGAAATCGCTCCGGGAGCCAAAACAGTGAGTAATAGCCCATGAAACGGGCAAGAATCGTTCAAAACTGCGAGTGTTGATGACCGACACTTAAGCGCACCTTGGGGTTCAACAACTATGAAAATCGCTTTGGGAACCCAAAACAGTGAGTAATAGGCCAAGAAACGGGCCAGAATCGGCCAAAACTGCGATTGTTGATGACCGACATGTAATCACACCTTGGGGATCGACAACCATCGAAATCGTTTGGGACCCCAAAATGGTGAGTAATAGTCCACAAAATGGGTTAGAATCGACAAAAACCGTGAGTATGGATGACCGACACGTAAATGCACCCCGGGGATAGTCAATCATGAAAATCACTTCGGGAACCCAAAATTGAGTAATTTTCCTAGAAACGGGCCAGAACTGGCCCAAACTGTGAGCCTTGACCACCAACACGTAAGCACACCTTTGGGTTCGACAACCATGGAAATCGCTTTGGGACCCCAAAACTATGAGTAATAGTCCACGAAACGGGTCAGAATCGACAAAAACCGCGAGTTTTGATGACCGACACGTAAACGCACCCCGGCGTTCTTCAATCGTGGAAATCACTCCAGGACCACAAAACAATGAGTAATAGTCCATCAAACGGGCCAGAATCGGCCCAAACTACGACTGTTGATGACCGACATGTAAACGCACCTTGCATTTCAACAACCATGGAAATCGTTTTAGGACCACAAAACGGTGAGTAAACGCACCTTGGGGATCGCTAATCGTGGAAATCACCCCGGGACTCCAAAACGGTGAGCCCATGAAACAGTACAAAATCGTCCGAAACTGTGAGTTTTCATGACCGACACGTAAACGCACCCCGGCATTCTTCAAACGTGGAAATCACTCCGGGACCACAAAACAATGAGTAATAGTCAAAGAAACGGGCCAGAATCGGCCCAAACTGCGACAGTTCATGACCGACATATAAGCGCACCTTGCGTTTCAACAACCATGGAAATCGTTTTTAGGACCCAAAACGGTGAGTAAACGCACCTTGGGGATCGTTAACCATGGAAATCACTCCGGGACTCCAAAACGGTGAGCCCATGAAACAGTACAGAATCGGTCGAAACTGCGAGTTTTGATGACGAACGTGTAAACGCACCTCGGGGATCGTTAATCGTGGAAATCGCTCCAGGACCCCAAAATGGTGAGTTAAACGGGCGAGAATCGTCCAAAAGGGCAAGTGTTGATGAGCGACACGTAAGCGCACCTTAGGGTTTAGCAACCTTGAAAATCACTCTGAGACCCCCAAACGGTGAGTAATAGTCGACGAAAAGGGCCAGAATCGGCTAAAACGATAAGTAATAGCCCATTAAATAGGCCAGAATCTCCCAAAACGGCGAGTGATGATGAACGACACGTAAGCACACCTTGGGGTTCAACAACCATGAAAAGCATTTCGGGGCCCAAAATGGTGAGTAATAGTCCATGAAATGGGCCAGAATAGGCGAAAACTACGAGTGTTGATGACCGATGCGAAAACGCACCCTAGTGTTCATCGGCCATGAAAATCGCTCTTAGACACCAAAAAGTGAGTAATAGTCCATGATACGGGCCAAATCGGCCTAAACTGTGAGTGTTGATGACCGACACGTAAACGCGCCCCGATGATCGTCAATCGTGGAAATCGCTCCTAGACCCCATGAAACGGGCCAGAATAGGCCAAAACGGCGAGTGTTGACGAACGGCTCGTAAAGGTACCTTCGGGTTCAGCAACCATGAAAATCGTTTCGGGGCCCCATAACGGTGAGTAATAGTCCACGATGCGGGCCAGAGTCGGCCAAAACTGCGAGTGTTGATGACCGACACGTAAACGCACCTCGGGGATCGTTAATTGTGGAAATCGCTCCGGGAGCCAAAACAGTGAGTAATAGCCCATGAAACGGGCAAGAATCGGCAAAAACTGCGAGTGTTGATGACCGACACTTAAGCGCACCTTGGGGTTCAACAACTATGAAAATCGCTTTGGGAACCCAAAACAGTGAGTAATAGTCCAAGAAACGTGCCATAATCGGCCAAAACTGCGATTGTTGATGACCAACATGTAATCACACCTTGGGGATCGACAACCATCGAAATCGTTTGGGACCCCAAAATGGTGAGTAATAGTCCACGAAATGGGTTAGAATCGACAAAAACTGTGAGTATGGATGACCGACACGTAAATGCACCCCGGGGATAGTCAATCATGAAAATCACTTCGGGAACCCAAAATTGAGTAATTTTCCAAGAAACGGGCCAGAACTGGCCCAAACTGTGAGCCTTGACGACCAACACGTAAGCACACCTTGGGGTTCGACAACCATGGAAATCGCTTTGGGACGCCAAAACTGTGAGTAATAGTCCACGAAACGGGTCAGAATCGACAAAAACCGCGAGTTTTGATGACCGACACGTAAACGCACCCCGGCGTTCTTCAATCGTGGAAATCACTCCAGGACCATAAAACAATGAGTAATAGTCCAACAAACGGGCCAGAATCGGCCCTAACTACGACTGTTGATGACCGACATGTAAACGCATCTTGCGTTTCAACAACCATGGAAATCGTTTTAGGACCCGAAAACGGTGAGTAAACGCACCTTGGGGATCGTTAATCGTGGAAATCACTCCGGGACTCCAAAACGGTGAGCCCATGAAACAGTACAAAATCGTCTGAAACTATGAGTTTTCATGACCGACACGTAAACGCACCCCCGGCGTTCTTCAAACGTGGAAATCACTCCGGGACCACAAAACAATGAGTAATAGTCCTAGAAACGGGCCAGAATCGGCCCAAACTGCGATAGTTGATGACCGACATGTAAGCGTACCTTGCGTTTCAACAACCATAGAAATCGTTTTTAGGACCCAAAACGGCGAGTAAATGCACCTTGGGGATCGTTAACCATGGAAATCACTCCGGGACTCCAAAACGGTGAGCCCATGAAACAGTATAGAATCGGTTGAAACTGCGAGTTTTGATGACGAACGCATAAACGCACCTCGAGGATCGTTAATCGTGGAAATCGCTCCAGGACCCCAAAACGGTGAGTTAAACGGGCGAGAATCGTCCAAAAGGGCAAGTGTTGATGAGCGACACGTAAGCGCACCTTAGGGTTTAGCAACCTTGAAAATCACTCCGAGACCCCCAAACGGTGAGTAATAGTCGACGAAAAGGGCCAGAATCGGCCAAAATGGTAAGTAATAGCCCATTAAATAGGCCAGAATCGCCCAAAACAGCGAGTGATGATGAACGACACGTAAGCACACCTTGGGGTTCAACAACCATGAAAATCACTCCGGGGTCCACGAAATGGGCCAGAATCGGCCAAAACTATGAGTGTTGATGACAGATGCGAAAACGCACCCTAGGGTTCATCGGCCATGAAAATCGCTCTTAGACACCAAAACAGTGAGTAATAGTCCATGATACGGGCCAAATCGGCCAAAACTGTGAGTGTTGATGACCGACACGTAAACGCGCCCCGATGTTCGTCAATCGTGGAAATGGCTCCTAGACCACATGAAACGGGCCAAAATAGGCCAAAACAGCGAGTGTTGACGAACGGCTCGTAAGGGTACCCTGGGGTTCAGCAACCATGAAAATCATTTCGAGGCCCCAAAACGGTGAGTAATAGTCCACGATGCGGGCCAGAGTCGGCCAAAACGGCGAGTGTTGATGACCGACACGTAAACGCACCTCGAGGATCGTTAATTGTGGAAATCGCTCCGGGCGCCAAAACGGTGAGTAATAGCCCATGAAACGGGCAAGAATCAGCCAAAACTGCGAGTGTTGATGACCGACACTTAAGCGCACCTTGGGGTTCAACAACTATGAAAATCGCTTTGGGAACCCAAAACAGTGAGTAATAGTCCAAGAAACGGGCCAGAATTGGCCAAAACTGCGATTGTTGATGACCGACATGTAATCGCACCTTGGGGATCGACAACCATCGAAATCGTTTGGGACCCCAAAATGGTGAGTAATAGTCCACGAAATGGGTTAGAATCGACAAAAACCGTGAGTATGGATGACCGACACGTAAATGCACCCCGGGGATAGTTGATGGCTTCTCGCCCCTCGTTGGTTACCCCAAGTGGAAGGTTTGAGATGCAGTGTAGCGGTAGTTTTCCCTTGGCAAAGATACCAAGGTTCGATTTCCCCTGAGACTCCTAATTTCAACAAGAAGGTGTCAACTGCTAACGGCGCCAGATATTAGCAATCAACCGGACCTGCACACAGATACAAATAACTTTGCTCCCAACGAGTACAGAGAGGTTGTCAATCCCTTCGGCCTTGTCGTTTACAAAGGATCAAACGCAAGTGATAATGGTGATAGGTAAAACTGCAACTAGTAAGTAAAGACTGAAAGTAAATAGCGGATGTGATCAGTGAGGGTAATATGGACCGGGGTCCCATGATGTTCACTAGTGATGTCTCTCTCCCAAAAGACGATAAAACAGCTATGTGAGGTAAACGAATTACAACTGGGCAATTGACAGAATTATGTGCGCAAACCAATGCTAACTATGTTGCAAGAAAGGTAGAGGTTCAAAGCATGGGCGGTACGCCAAGGCAAGTAGACCGAAATCCATCTGCATCTACTCCTAATCATCCACCTTGAGATATCTATCCAGAACATCTCGCTGGTATTAAGTTGCGAGTCCCACCCATAGTGTAAACTCAAAGCAACAGACAACTGCATTAAAAGAACTTTGCGTAAAGTAAACAGTCCTTGCACCCGCGAGTACAAGCACCGTTGTTTTCCCCCTTGTGGCAACAGCACATCCCCTAGACTCATGTTTCTGTCACTCAAACTAGTCATCGAGGGGCATGAACCCACAATCGAGCATAACGTTCCCTCTTGGAGTCACTACCTACTACTTGGCCAAAGCAATAAATAGCAACAAAGAACATGCAAGAATTACTTAAGAACATAAATATAAAAGAGGTAAATCAAATATATTACTCAAACACAATCTGAACATAATCTCGCAATCCATCGGATCCCAGCAAACTCAACATAGCAACTGCATAAGGATTACATATGTGCCTCGATCATGTAGGGCAGCTCACGAGGTCTAATTAGTGAAGCACAAGAAGGGGAGGAGAACATCACATAGCTACTGGTCATGGACCCATGGTCCAAGGGAGACTACTTACAACTTATCCGGGAGGCGTCCATGGTGGTGGAGAGGCTCCCGGTGGTGATCCTCCCCTCCGGCAGGGTGCCGGGAAGAGTTCTCCTGGTGCTCCCGATCTTGGAAGCGCGGCGGCGGCGGAACAGAGATGAGATCGCGAAAAAGGGTTCCGTCCTCGATGGTTTCGGGACGCGTGTTAAATATATGCCAAAGGGGGGCATCAGCGGAGACCTGGGGGGCCCAGGCGCCCCCCCCGGCGCGGCCAGGAGGGGGGCCGCGCCACCAGGGCGCCTGGAGCCCTGGTGGCCCCCCTACGGCCCTACTTCGGCCGTGTGGAAGCTTCCGGAACGCTGATTTTTTATATAATTTTTCCGGGATTTTTCTGGCAGTTTACGTGATGGGAAAACCTGAAATACAAAACAGTAGAAAACAGAAACTGGCACTGGGGTGCACTGAGTTAATAGGTTAGTCCAAATATGATCAAAAGTGTATGGAAGTGTATAAATAACATAGCAATATCACACAAAAGAGGCATGGAGCAAGCAGAAATTATAGATAAGTTTTGGACGTATCAACATCCCCAAGCTTAATTCCTGCTCGTCCTCGAGTAGGTAAATGATAACAAGTATAATTTCTGTGGTGACATGCTATTAACCATATAAGGACTTTTCATAGTCACATGACAAAAGCTTACTGAGACAATGAATCTGTAGTAATTAAGTTGCCTCATGAGAAAATCACAAAGAACTGAAAGTTTTACAACATGATACTGAAACATCAAATAGATTTGTAATGAGCATGGTGTGCAAATATGATAAAGTGATATCTCGCTTGCCCCCTTTAGTGAAGCAAAACATAAATGCAGGGGCACCTCCAAGGTTTAAGTGATGACTAGATACAATGATTTCAGAATAAACGATATCACAATCATGCAAAAGACAATGCTACTTTGGGACAATGCACATTACACTCAGAATGACAATCATGCTCTCAGTAGTTGGTGCTTAAAGAAGACGGAGACTCTCGAACCATGGCTTTTGTTGGCAAGGTTGAAAACCCGTGGTCGGAAACAAAGACAAAGCATGTACCAGAGCTCTTGGTTTTAAAAACAGAAGTAATAATTATTTTTTTAGATTATGCATGTTTCGTCAACGAATGCTAGCAGATAACTCAATTACTTCTCGAGCTGGACAAGTTTCGAGGAACGGCTCCCGAATGAGGACGATCACATCCTCTTCATCTCCTTTGTTTATCACTGCCAAATTTTTCTGATTTCTCATGAACAAAGCGTGAAGGAGGGTTTGTTTGTTTATATTATTTTTTTAATTAGCCGGGCGCACTCAATGCCGGTTCCTTCTCGTATTATGGGTTTGCACATTAGACATGCAATCCCGGGGTGAAGCTTGTCCAACTTAAAAAGATCATGAATTAACTACTACTTCCTCATGAACTAAAACAGAGGCACAAAACAGAAAAGCATTTTTTGAATAATTTCGAGATGGTACACGAAAGTCTTCGTTAGGAATGGCAGGTAAATACCATGTATAGGAAGGTATGGTGGACTCATATGGCATAACTGTTTAAAGGATTTTGGATGCACAAGCAGTCAGTCCGCTTAGTACAGGTGGTGGTTAGCAAAAGACTGGGAGCGACCAACTAAGAGAGCAATGACGGTCATAATCATGCAGAGCGACAAAGCAACATTGAATCAGGCATGGAAGTTATATCGCTACTCAGAAATAAAAGATCATCAAGGCTTGACAGACTTTCTTTACAGTCTTAAATATGCGCGAGCATACGCCAAGTAAATCAAAATAAATTCTTGAAGGAAGATATTACTAAACCATACCACATCATAGGCAAACAAATCATGTTGGTACTCCAATAACACATTGGGAACCCCCCAGCTATTTGAGACTAACCATAAGAAAACATGAATTACTAAGCTCCATTATGCACGTAGCATTTTTATCATAGACATATCGACCAATGCAACAGAAGCCAACTCTCTTAGTAAGATAAGCATGATAAATAAAGAGAGTTCCAGCGACCAACTAAACAAAAGCTCTTTAAAAAGATAAGCATGAAAACTAAGAGCTAAGCATGACAGTAGCTATTGAAAGACCAAGAACACACACAACAAAGATAGACATGAAAATTCTATGTTATGTTCTAGGTTGAAGTGGAGCGTGTTTCTCTCCCACACAAAGAAAGCTGAGTTCCAACTCGTTATGAAAAGCAAGCAAAGCTAACGAAAACTAAAAAGGAAAACTAAAAGCAAGACGCTCCAAGCATAGCACATAACACATGAAGTGATAAAAATATAGTGGAACGAAAGACGAACTGATAATGTTGATGGAGAAGGGGATGCACGGGGGCATCCCCAAGCTTAGACGCTTGAGTCTCCTTGAATATTTCTTGGGGTGCACGTGGGCATCCCCAAGCTTGTGCGTTTGACACTCCTGAATCTTTTTATCATCTTCCCTCGCACACTTGAAAACTCCCTTCATACATGACTCATCATAATCTGATTAGCGAGGTTAGTACCCATAATAATATAATTGTTCCTTGCTGGAAATAAGGATATTCTTTAAGTTCTACTGTTTCTCAAGATTGCCAAAAGGTTTTTGCAAAGAAAAAGCACGCTCAAGGTTTGCAAAATGAAGGAAAGGCAAAACAGGACAGAATCTGTGAAAAACAGAACAGCAGGTAGTAAATGATTTTTTCGGGGCACTTCTACAACTCTAATAAAAAAACTCAGAACAGACACCCGAAAGACAATTGTATAGAGCACGCTGTCAAAAAAGTTCAGACCAAAAAGATGATCTGGTGATTTTATACGAATTTTTCTATCCAAGAACAAAATCTGTTTCCTGGACAGCACGTCACAACTTTTGAACTTTCTTGCAATCAGAGGCTACACTTGGCACAAAGTTGAAAAGCAAAGATACAATGATGATGCTACTGTAGTAAAAACATCAAGACACAACAAAAGCAAAATAAAAATTTATTCATTGTGGGCTGCCTCCCAAAAGCGCTTTCTTTTATGCCTTTAAGCTAGGCATAATGCAAAAAGATCAAGTTTTATCAAGAGTAAAAGAATAGCCAGCCCGTATAACGGACTCAAAAGGTAACTTAATATTCTTTCTAGGGAAGTGTTCCATCCCTTTATTGAGAGGAAATTGGAATCTTATATTCCGCTCTTTCATGTCAATGATAGCACCAACGGTGCGTAGAAAAGGACGTCCCAAAATAATTGGACAAGAAGGTTCACATTCAATATCCATAATAGTAAAATCAACGGGAACGTAATTGTCATTGACAATGATAAGCACATCGTCGATCCTCCCCAAAGGTTTCTTTATGGAAGAATCAACAAGACGAACACCAAAAGAACAAGAATCAAAAGGTTTCAGTTTAAGCATATCATATATTCTTTTGGGCATATCAGAGGTACTAGCTCCAACATCACATAAAGCATAGCAAGAGAAGTTATTCAACTTAATTTTCATCATAGGATCCCAACCATCTTCTAGCTTTCTAGGTATGGAGGCTTCTACTCTAAGTTTCTCCTCCCTAGCTTTGATGAGAGCATTAGTGATATGCTCTGTGAAGGCAAGGTTAAGCGTGCTAGTGCGGGGATCTCTAGAAATCTTGTGAAGGAAATCAATAACTTCGGTAAGAGTGCAATTATCAAAATCAAGGTCACTACTATCAAGTAAAGTGGTAGTGGTGTCCTTTAGGTTCACTTGTTTGGTAGTTTCTATGGTCATAGCATCACCATTAATAGGTCCAATGGGACCAGGAGTGCATTGGGTGCTAAGAGTTTGGATATCCTCAACAACTTGGATAGTAGCAAGAGTGTGGTGGGTAGGAAGGTTCTTAATTCTATCTTCTTCCTCCCTTTCTCTAGCCCATCTATCTTTAAGTTTAGCCAACATCCTAATGTTTTCATTAATTTGCACTTGAATAGCATTCATAGGAGTGACCTTCCTCTCCTCAAGAGGAGAAGTTCTAATTTTAACCAATTCTACCTCATGGGCTAAATTGTCTACCTTCGAAGAGAGATCATCTAGTTTGTTTAGTTTTTCTTCTACACTCTAATTAAAGGCTTTTTCGGTAGTGATGAAATCTTTAAGCATAATCTCTAGTTCAGTAGTGGAGTTCTTGGTGCTAGGATAAGCATTGTTGTTCCCATAAGAATTAGAGGGGAACGGTCTAGGATTGCTACCAAAATTACTTCTATAAGCATTGTTATTAAAATTGTTTCTAGAGATAAAGTTCACATCTACTTGTTCTTGAGCAATAAAAGAATTTAAGGGAACATCACGAGGATCAACAGAAGATTGCTTTGAAAGTAGAGACATGATCAAGTCAACTTTTTCATTTAGGGAGGAAATCTCCTCGACGGAGTTTACCTTCCTACCTGTTGGAGCGCGTTCGGTGTGCCATTGGGAATAGTTGGTCATCATCTCAATGAGAAGCTTTGTGGCAGCACCAAGTGTAGTTGACATAAAGGTTCCTCCCACGGCCAAATCTAGCAAGTTCCGCGAGGTAAAGTTCAAGCCTGCATAAAAAGTTTGGATAACCATCCAAGTAGTCTAACCATGAGTAGGGCAGTTCTTGATAAGAGATTTCATACGTTCCCAAGCTTGGGCAACGTGTTCATTATCCAATTGTTTAAAATTCATTATGTTACTCCTTAGTTGGATAATTTTAGCAGGTGGATAGTATTTTCCAATAAAAGCATCTTTGCACTTGTCCATTGAATTTATGCTATTTCTAGGCAAAGATTGAAACCAAATTTTAGCTCCTCCTCTCAAGGAGAAAGGAAAAAGCTTAAGCTTAACAATATCACCATCTATTTCTTGGTACTTTTGCATATCACAGAGTTCAACAAAATTGTTTAAGTGTAAAGCAGCATCATCTCTAGCATCGGAGAATTGATCTTTCATAACTAGGTTCATTAAAGCAGGTTTAATTTCATACGAAGGTGCTGAAGTGGCAGGTGTAGTGATAGGCGTGCAGATAAAGTCATCGTTGTTGTGACTAGTGAAGTCACACAACTTTGTATTCTCGGTGGAACCCACAGCAGCAAGCAAGCAAGATAACTATTTTTGTGATTTTCGATAAAAGATACTAAAGCAAAACTGAAAGGTAAACTAACAAGACTAAAAGCAAAGGTAAAAGATAGCGTGCAACTCCCCTATCTTGAAGAGTGGAGTCCCCGGCAACGGCGCCAGAAATCTTTGCTTGATGGCTTCTCGCCCCTCGTTGGTTACCCCAAGTGGAAGGTTTGAGATGCAGTGTAGCGGTAGTTTTCCCTTGGCAAAGATACCATGGATCGATTTCCCCTGAGACTCCTAGTTTCAACAAGAAGGTGTCAACTGCTAACGGCGCCAGATATTAGCAATCAACCGGACCTGCACACAGATACAAATAACTTTGCTCCCAACGAGTACAGAGAGGTTGTCAATCCCTCCGTCCTTGTCGTTTACAAAGGATCAAACGCAAGTGATAATGGTGATAGGTAAAACTGCAACTAGTTAGTAAAGACTGAAAGTAAATAGCGGATGTGATTAGTGATGGTAATATGGACCGGGGTCCCATGATGTTCACTAGTGATGTCTCTCTCCCAAAAAACGATAAAACAGCTATGTGAGGTAAACGAATTACAGCTGGGCAATTGACAGAATTATGTGCGCAAACCAATGCTAACTATGTTGCAAGAAAGGTAGAGGTTCAAAGCATGGGCGGTACGCCAAGGCAACTAGACCGAAATCCATCTGCATCTACTACTAATCATCCACCTTGAGATATCTATCCAGAACATCTCGCTGGTATTAAGTTGCGAGTCCCACCCATAGTGTAAACTCAAAGCAACAGACAACTGCATTAAAAGAACTTTGCGTAAAGTAAACAATCCTTGCACCCGCAAGTACAAGCACCGTTGTTTCCCCCTTGTGGCAACAGCACATCCCCTAGACTCATGTTTCTGTCACTCAAACTAGTCATCGAGGGGCATGAACCCACAATCGAGCATAACGTTCCCTCTTGGAGTCACTACCTACTACTTGGCCAAAGCAATAAATAGCAACGGAGAACATGCAAGAATTACTTAAGAACATAAATATAAAAGAGGTAAATCAAATATATTACTCAAACACAATCTGAACATAATCTCACAATCCATCGGATCCCAGCAAACTCAACATAGCAACAGCATAAGGATTACATATGTGCCGCGATCATGTAGGGCAGCTCACGAGGTCTAATTAGTGAAGCACAAGAAGGGGAGGAGAACATTACATAACTACTGGTCATGGACCCATGGTCCAAGGGAGACTACTCACAACCCATCCGGGAGGCGTCCATGGTGGTGGAGAGGCTCCCGATGGTGATCCTCCCCTCCGGCAGGGTGCCGGGAAGAGTTCTCCTGGTGCTCCCCATCTTGGAAGCGCGGCGGCGGCGGAACAGAGATGAGATCGCGAAAAAGGGTTCCGTCCTCGAGGGTTTCGGGACGCGTGTTAAATATATGCCAAAGGGGGGCATTAGCGGAGACCTGGGGGCCCAGGCGCCCCCCCCCCCCCCCCCCCCCC
>LR738716.1:69396978-69414685 GCA_902687465.1 Secale cereale
ATATATATCTTTACCTAATAATAAAGAAAGTTGGGTTTCAGCCCGTCCGTCATGCCACTTTGCAGAAAAGCCCCTCTGTTTTCTGTAAATTAACCCGCACTACACATTTAAGTCATACCGAACCGTTATTTGGCATTTTCGCATAAAAACCCCTCAGGTTTCATGTAATCAACCCGCCATCCATATTTAAGTCAGCCGAATCGTTTTTTGTGTTTTAACAGAAAAACCCCTAACCGTTTGGTTAATTAATCTGCAGTTTATCTAAAACAAAAATATCCTTATCTTTTAAACCGTAACTCCGATTTTAACATATTATATATGAAATTTGATTAGAAAAATGTGTAGAATCTAAATAAACTGTTACTTTTAGCTGTTAAATATTTCTAAACTATTAATTTGGGTGCAAACTTAATCTATAGTGCACGGTCCATTTTTCTTTCGCACTGGTGGCGATCCAAGTTGCAAATAAACACACATTAAAACCAGATTGAGAGGAAAAAAACATTGATAACCATGCACGCACAACTCTGAAAAACCTCACGGGAAAAAAATAACATATTTCTCATCTTATTCTAAGCGATTGTGTGCGTGCGAGCGCGCGTACGTGTGTGTGAGAGAGAGACGCCTTAGGACTGACCATATTCAAATACGTTTGAGACCACCATCGGGAACACAAATGTGATGCCATTTCAAAATAAAGAACATCTACCTACCAGGGTCTCGAGTCGTGGTTATTGGGTTAAGAACGTGTTTTTTTTTTCTATCCCGTTGCAACGCACGGGCTCTTTTGCTAGTATATATATATATAGGGATTGACTATTCGTCACCCTGGGTGAGGAATTCTTATTCCTCACCCCAGCCGAACCACACACTTGAGGGCTTGAGGGAAGAAACAAAGGTTGCAACATAAATTTACCTCACGCACGCATGGCAAAAGAAAAAAAAGACCGCGAGGTAAATTTACCTCATGCATCTCTATGCTGCTAAAGTAATCGGGAGAAACCCCACTATGGATCGTGGGGCGTGGGACGGTGGGAGGTCTCTGCCATTTTCCAAACCGTCTTCGTCAGACAACCTGTCCACCGCCGCTACCCCCGAACTGCTCCGCACTAGCCATGGCGGCTCCTCTTCCCCGGAGGCCAACGGAGCAGGCCAATCTATCTCTGCGGCGGCGAACTAGCAACGGTGGCTTTGCAGAAGGGGAATAGGTCGCCCGCCACCGAGATCCAATTCAGCGGATGCGGCGGCGCAAGTCTGACCTCGACCTCAGCGCCAGGGCAGCACTCGCCCATGTCAACGCGCTCCGCGAGCTCAGGCACTATGTTTCTCTCCTCTCCCATCGTCGTCGCCTTGGTTAAAAGGATCCTGAGATCTCGCTGACCGCCGTTGACTCATCATGGTATATGTATCATCGACCTCCTCTTCAATTTGTTCACTTCTCCTAATTCATGCGCCCATGAGGTCAAGCTCCGCCCCTTGACTCCCTCGAACATGGCCGCTTCCACCCCCTTGGTGACCTTCTTACCTATTTTTGATAGACTAATTATTTTTTGTGTCGTCAAGAGTGCATCAGATTATTTGTGTTATGAGATTGGCATCTAAACGGGGTTGGTAAGTTGTGATGAGGCAATCACTTGTCAAGAAGTTACTCGTGCCTGTTGTGATGATAGCAGGACGAAATTACCATGATATGTGAAATTTGCTTATGCTAAGGTCTCATATTATGAGAATTTGTCCTGCGGCGTCTGCCACGAAGCTAGAATGGCTGCCACCTCAGCATCTAGCTACTTGCAATATTTCTTCAGCTTGTCGTTTGGGTACTGGCTAGATGGTAATTTTTTTGTCTAAGTTCTTCTATTGTTTCCTTATTTTCAGGGACATGCCAATATCCAATCCCAAAGAAATGTATTTGTCTCCAACTAGTGTTGTTTCTTCATGTTGTATCCTTAAAGCACGACTAATTCTTTAGCTCAAGAGTTCAATATGTTTGTTGTAGGGATCCAGGTGAGGCCTCGCCTTGTAAGTATGCTCTACCTGCTGTCATCAATGACGATGAACTCCATCAAAACATACTATATTTTTTTCTGCAGAATTTCTCTTTTGTGAATCAAGTTCGGTTCTATGGCCTGATTGCCTTATCAAACTCATTGGATTTCCTTGCCTTTTTTTGGGGAAGCTATTTGATAAAGAATTTGTTCTAGAATATAGGTTTGTACCACATTACATGATGTGCAAATCTCACTACAAATACGCTTGTATTGTTCAGAAAAGTCTTTGTTCTGTTACTTAGAGTCATACCTATAGAGCTAGCGCTCCTCCAAACATTCTTGTAATGTTAGTACTTAATGTAGATCTTGGAGGTGCTGCTAGAATTTCCTACTAGAGATAGAAGAAATGATTTCTGAGATTTCTGTTTGGTTAGAGTGCATGTGTGACTTTCCTATCATCCAGGTATGGATTTAAAGTAGATATACCTCATGTTGGAGTTGAAGTAAATACTTGACATACTTCTTGTAGAGTTTCCTATCAATTTTGAGCTGCTTGTGTGCCACCATTGATTTTCACATAAAAATTATGAAATTATGTCATTAATTTTCAGGTAGAAACTATATCACCAAAGTCTTCCCCAGGCATGCCACTTTTCACAGTTGAAAAAACATGATAATCTTTTAGTCCTCAACAAATGTATTGATGAATTTCCACAATTAGTAATGAAAATTAGCGGCTGCTTCACTGTTCTTGTTTTCTTTTGCAATCTGCAAGGAACTCAAAAGACAGTTGTACATTTTCTCACCTGCATCGTGGTCCATATATTGTTTGGGTAACGTAGAACGTCAGAACTTGCAGTTTCTGTATAGGTTTGGATAGAAATTCATCAATACATTTTTTGAGGACTAAAAGCTTATCAATCAATTGGATGCTGAATTTTGTAATTCAGGAATAGATGACCCTCTCCATGCAAAATAAAGTGAAGTAGTTGGCTCTCATATGAGCGTATTTCTAGACCTTCTGCCTCTGTTATGCATGGATCTAACTAGAAGCTTCATTTAGTTGGCAGCCCATATTGTCTTCAACTTGAGATTCATGATGTTACTACTTGTTCTATACAGATAAAAGAAATTTATGTGTATATGGGTATTTCCAGTTTTTACCTTAAATATTACCCCCTCCACTCCTAAATATAAGTCTTTTTAGTGATTCCAATATGGACAACATACGGAGCAAAATGAATGTATGTAGTCTTTATTAAAATATCAAAAAAGACCTATATTTAGAAACGAAGGGAGTAGTTTTCTTTTCAACCTTAGATGTTGGTACTTAGAATAATTCTTATTTCTATTTTTATGGCTGGGTTGTTGTGTTCAGAATACCATTATCTGTTTGGAATGTTTTCACTAAAGGAAATTTTAATGGAAAACCCCACAGTTTGATTTCTTACTCCAGTTATCTATGTGTTGATTTCTTGTTTGAAACTGTTGGGCATTAATATTACCAAAGCTTCAGATGTTTGACCCATCTGCATTGTGCTATAGGGCTTTCATGTATGTTACTTAGCATAAGATGAGATAAGCACCCTTTCATTTTAGGTGGTAACTAAATAAAGTGATTCAGTATGAACTAATATATTGCATGGGGTTTCTACAGGTGCAACAGCATCAAGGACTACGGCGGGAGGAAGCACATGGTGATGTATAGCGGTAATGCCCGGATCATGTCACCTATGAGAACAAGCACAACCTCAAGCACGTGCAGCTGCTCAACCTGTTAATAATCGCTGTGAATTCTGAAGGTCAACTGAAGCTGCCAGTGCCATAAGAAGTTGAAGAACTCTAAATTTTTATGCCATGAATTGAACATGTCATTCAACTCTTCTTTGGTTATTCAGTCTGACAAATAGCAAAATTTTGTTACTATAAGGCAAAGATTTCACCATCATCTTTTTCATGATGTATAGCGAATACTTGATCGGGGTGCAATGCATTTACCTTTGAAACATTCTATCGATAAAATCATTCCATGTGAGAGCTTGTCGAATTTCCTTGTAGAAGTACCACTGAAAATTTGTTCTAATTTGTGTATGTTTTTCAGCAGATTGTGATAGGCTTGTCAACAAGTCTCTTCCTTGAGTGTATCCGAGAAATTTCCTGTTTGTATCTTCCTCTAGTATTTTCCCTGATGGTTGTCTACCGGATCATCTTGATAGTTATAGAGTATAGACCACAAAAAAAAAGATTGCTGATATGCCAATTCACAATGCACTATGTTCTCTTAATACTACCAATGTGAAAGAACTCCTCTCTTCTCAGTTCTCGTCTTCAACGTTCTCCGCGAGGTAAGTTCTACTTATCTATTTGATTCGGTGACTCTATTGGCGTAATTAGTATATGATAGTATGTGTCTTGATTCTGCTCTGATATGATGTGTGTGTCTTGGTAAATACGTATCTCTGAATCTTGGAACTCTGAAATTCTCGGATTCCAGTGAAAATTCAGTGAAAATTAGTTCAGGCCAAAATAAGATGCAATGCACTGTAATAAGAAGGAAAGTTCATGCACACCAAAACCCATCCAAATAAAATCAGAAATTCTCTGAATTTTTAGTATACCACATACACCACTTCTATGCAAATAACTTTAACAAATTTCTTTGGGTTGCAAAATAACTCAACTAATCAGGATTTCCTATGGCCCAGAAACCTCCTATCTGACAAAAGAATCATCTCCAGCCCCAATATCAATCACCTCTTCTGTCCTGGTGGGATCATCTTCTGAATTCTTCCCTCCTGCATGGGTCATATTTAGTCTTTTCACATATACACGCAGTAGAGTTGGCTTAGAATTCGCCTCTTTCTGTGATGACTTCCATGGAATGGCCCATATATTCTTTCTGGACTACTCACACCTGTGATGAGAACTCACCCCATGACATATATCCCAGGTTTGTAAATAAGGTGTAGAGTTGTTTAACATTTTATTGCGACCAATATATCTCATGCGGATAGCAGTGTCATAATTCACAATGAACTAAGAGATATAGCCAACGGGGATGTGGAACAAAACAAAAGAAGCATCAGATCATCACCTTGGTCCAACAGTAGCAAGTATTCTGGCCATGTTGCCATTATTGTCAGAATCAATTCCATTGTAGGAAATGAAATCAAATTGAAGTCATGAGAGATGAGTGTGCATAAAATGGAGTCAACTGATCTTTACTTAATAATGATCCTTCTGTATCGAAATATGAAAAGAGCGCTCTGAGGACTAGTAAATTATCTTCTTCACCTCGACAAGCAGCATAAATATGGACATTGCTTCCTTGGCCTAATGCTCCCAACAATAGCCCTAGTGGGCACATACCTTGCCTTCTTCCTTTCTCTTGGCTATTTATCTCAGATCTGAACACAAAAAGTTGGCGATAGGGTAGCTTTACGTCACTATCAAAGTATGGAGACCTGAAATTGTTCATACATTAAAGGTTTGCATCACTTCCAAATGGCACCTTGATCTAGGTGGAAAATATTTTGGGGTGACCGCAAATAGCTTATGAGAAGAAACTAAACAGTGAGACAAAGTCCATGTCTCTTGTATTTTTTGATGAATTAAAGTCAAACAATGTTTATAAAATCGACTAGTGCATACACGTGGTTGAACACTTTTTATACGATTATGCACATATCATATAAATCTTTACCTGCAAAATAATGACCCTCAACTTAAAAGCAAATATTTTAATTATGCTTCCTGATTATAAATATGAAAGAACATACAATCAATGGATGGGTGGTACTTTTAGTCAAAAATAAGATAAAAATAATACTAAATAAATTTTGACAGTGCATCAACATGAGGTAGATTGAGATGCAATCCCGTGGAAACCCATAGTCAAATAGTTTATGAACAGTCTACATATGCTTCTGAAACCAAAGAGAAACAATCAGCACGACAACAATTAAGCACTAAAGTAATGCCAAAACTCATGTAAATTCTCATTGGTAGCAGAAACCTGAATACCTTGCATCACTTCATTTGTTGCAATGTAGACAGTTGGTGCATTTAAACACTTTCAACTCATTTGACAAAATTTCTATTTCTCTAGTATCAATCCACCTTTTCACCATGAAAACACTATTTCAGACCAACAATAATACTGATTTTTTTATTCGCAAAAAAATACTGATTTTTGCTGCCCCTAAACAAAGATGTCTAAAGGTTTTTCAAACAAAGATCTCATGTTTTCCCAACTCTAACTACATTTACACATTTTGCAGAAAAAGGAGGGGAATATTGAAGTTACTACACGACAATAATCTTAGCAGCGGCACGGTGCCTAAACAACATTTTTTTACCAAAAACTCTTGTCAATTTTATAATCATCTAACATAACCCAACAAAAGAATCAGGGGGAGGGGAGCCTGGGAGAGATAGAAATCTCAGAACCTAGATTTTCAGACGAGGAAGAGGAAGAGAAATAAGAGGATGATGTAGGAATACTTACAGGAGAAAACCAAGCAGTCGCCGTCGTTGATGCAGGTGTCACGGGCGATCATGTATGGAGAGGGGAAGGTGCCGACAAGATCATCTCGGCCTGAACCGAGTATGAAGCTTGTAGGATAGCTATGCCCTAATAAACAAATAAATACGGGGCTGAGATCAAAATCAAAAATACAATGCTTCACCTCTGCATATGGGCAATCCATCTAAATTCAGCTAATTGAATTTCTTACTAAATGTGACCAAACTGGAGCATGGAGCAGACACTAGTAGAAAACAGGGCATTGGTCCAGCCCATTAGCCCCGGTTCAATCTAGAACCGGGACCAATGGGGGTACTGGACCCGGTTCGTTAGCCTAGGGGGCCGGCCGGGCCACGTGGGCCATTGGTCCCGGTTCGTCTGGACCTTTTGGTCCCGGTTGGAGCTAAAAACCGGGACCAATGGCTCTTGCTCCTGGCCCACCACTATTAGTCCCGGTTTGTATTATGAACCGGGACCAAAGGCTCCCCTTTAGCCTCGGTTTGTAGCACCAACCGGGACCAGTGAGTTGCCTATATGAACCCCCTCACTCAAGAGCAGAGCTCACTGCTCTGTTTTTTTTTCTGGCCGAGGGAGAGAGGGGTTAGTGGTGCTCTAGCTCACCTCCTATGCACACAACATGTTCGGTGGAATGCCCGAGCCACACTAGTTAAGCTTTTCTGCTCTCGAAGCTCTATTTTCTCTGAGATTTGTCTAGGTTTAGCGGTCCGTCACGTCCCGTCCCCGTCTTCGCCGCCGTCGATCGCCCCCGCCGATCTCGTCACCGGCACCACCGTGGTGAGCCTCTTGTTATGTCCATGCTTTTCTTACTTTTATTATTGCTTTAGATAGATATTTGTCTAATTTTCTTACGTTTATTATTGCTTGTTATTATATAGTGCTATGGTTTTGATATCCGCCCACGTGGGCCCTCGTCCGGTCTACGATTCGGATGTGGTATATTATCTTTAATTTATAACTATTTGTTTTAGTGCTTATGATAGTTATGCCGACCAACCTGACATGCATAGATGTTTTATTATGTCTAGGAGGTAGTTGAACCGGAAATTCCAACCGACCCTCTTGTGGAGAGGTTAAATTTAGTTGAAGAGGAAAACATTTCGTTAAAGAAAAAATTGGAAAAAATGGAGGAGGAGAAGATGGAATTGGAGTTGCATGTTGCGGAAGTTATCGATGATCACAAGATCAAGATGGAACCTATTGTCGAGAGGTTAAATTTAGTTGAAGAAGAAAACAAATTCTTGAAGGAAAAAATAAAAAAAATTGTGGACGAGAAGATGATATTGGAGTTGCATGTTGCGGATGTCGTCGATGATCACAAGATCAAGATGGATGCAATGCGGTTGAAGATTAAAAAGATTAGAAAATATGCCATTCATACCGAGGCTTGGTATCATTATGCCGTTGGATCAATTGTTACCTTGGTTGCGATTATGATAGCATTTGTTTTCGCGTTGAAATGTTTTACATAGTTTCAATGTGTATGGAGAGCTATATATGTTGTTAGATGAGAACTATATATGTATGTACTTTGGTTTTAATGTGATGATGAACTTTTATCCATTTGGTCACTTAATTATCTATTTATGATGTTCTGTAATGGTTTTTGACACACTTAATTATATATAAATGCACGCAGATGAACCGCCAATGGATGTACGGTGACAGACACACCTCCGAGTACATTAAGGGCGTGCGTGAGTTTCTAAATGTGGCAGAGGCAAACAAGCAGAATGGTTTTATGTGTTGTCCATGCACTCAATGTGTGAATACGATGTCTTACTCTAACCGAAAAATCCTTCACTCCCACCTGCTTTACAAGGGTTTCATGCCACACTATAATGTTTGGACGAGGCACGGTGAAATAGGGGTTATGATGGAAGACGGCGAAGAAGAAGAGTACGATGACAACTATGTGCCCCCTGAATACGGTGATGCTGCAATGGGGGGAGCTGGTGAAGATCAAGAGGAAGCAGACGATGTGCCCAATGATGCTGCAACGGGTGAAGCTGCTGAAGATCAAGAGGAACCAAATGATGATCTTCGCCGGGTCATTGTCGAGTCAGTTTCGAGCTTGTGTTCCCACCATCCTTCTTCAATATCATGACACACGTCCTAGTTCATCTAGTCGACGAGATTGTCATTCTGGGGCCCGTATTTCTACACAATATGTTCCCGTTTGAGAGGTTCATGGGAGTCCTAAAGAAATATGTCCGTAACCGCGCCAGACCAGAAGGAAGCATCTCCATGGGCCATCAAACAGAGGATGTCATCGGGTTTTGTGTTGACTTCATTCCTGGCCTTAATAAGATAGGTCTCCCTAAATCGCGGTACGAGGGCAGACTGACTAGAAAAGGCACGCTTGGAAGGGACTCAATAATATGCAGGGACGGTTATTCTTGGTCTCAAGCACACTACACAGTTCTACAGAACTCTACATTGGTGACCCCGTATGTCGATGAACACAAGAACAGTCTGCGCTCCAAACACCCGGAGCAGTGCGACGACTGGATTACACGTGAACACATCAGGACTTTCAGCAGTTGGTTGGAAACACGTCTCAGAGGTGACAACACTGTTTGTGATGAGTTGTACTTGTTGTCCAGGGGACCATCTTCGACTGTATTGATTTACAAAGGATACGAGATAAATGGAAATACATTTTACACGATTGTCCAAGATCAAAAGAGCACCAACCAAAACAGCGGTGTCCGCTTTGATGCAACAACCGAGAGGGGAAAGGACACATATTATGGTTACATAGTGGACATATGGGAACTTGACTACGGACATGATTTTAAGGTCCCTTTGTTTAAGTGTAAATGGGTCAATCTGTCAGGAGGCGGGGTACAGGTAGACCCACAGTACGGAATGACAACAGTGGATCTGAAAAATCTTGGATACAATGACGAACCGTTCGTCCTAGCCAATGATGTGGCACAGGTTATCTATATGAAGGACATGTCTACCAGACCGAGAAAAAGAAAAGATAAGGAAGCGAATACATCATACGATGAGCCAAAGCGCCACATAGTTCTTTCAGGAAAAAGGGACATCCTGGGAGTGGAGGGCAAGACAGACATGTCTGAAGATTATGAAAAGTTTCATGAAATTCCTCCCTTCAAAGTCAAGGCTGACCCAAGCATCCTGATAAACGATGAAGATTATCCATGGTTACGGCGCAATAAGCAAATGACACAAGCGAAGAAAAAGTGAAGAGTTATTTCCGCAACTATTATGATGATACCATGCCAACTTTGTAACAAACGAGTATGATACCATTGTCCGTTTGTACTATTCAAATTTCAATACTACTTGCACTAACAAAACAAAACAAAACAAAACAAACTTGAAAAATAAATAGCAACAATAAGTATTTTGTTGTAAGTATAAACAAAATAAAATAAATAAAGCAACAATGAAAATGAATAAAGAAAGTAAAATAAATAAAGCAACTCTAAATACAGCAAAAAACAACTTAGAAATAAACAAAGAAAATAAAATAAATAAAGCAACTCTAAATACAGCAAAAAACAACTTAGAAATAAATAGCAACAATAAGTATTTTGTTGTAATTAAGTATAAACAAAATAAAATAAATAAAGCAACAAAGAAAATAAATAAAGGAAGTAAAATAAATAAAGCAACTCTAAATACAGCAAAAAACAACTTAGAAATAAACAAAGAAAATATAATAAATAAAGCAACTCTAAATACAGCAAAAAACAACTTAGAAATAAATAAAGCAAAAAAGGAAAAAAAATATTGGGCGATGTCCAGTGAGCCTGCAAGGCCTATAGCACAGGATCCACCTGTAATATAAGGCCCAGCAAGCTCACAGGGCAGCGCGCAGAGTTAGGCCCAGAACCCTGCATTTGAGAGGAGCTCGAGAGGGTGGGAGCAGCAGCCCTTATAAACCACTCTCGAGCTCCCTCAGCTAGCGAGGTGGGACTAAACATCCCACCGCACCCGCGCCAGCTCAGGGTCTTTGGTCCCGGTTGCTGCCACCAACCGGGACTAAAGCCCCCCTTTAGTCCCGGTTGCTGCCACCAACCGGGACTAAAGGTCCCTCCTTCCCGCCCTTTGGGCTGCTGAAAAGAAACAAAATAAAATAAATAAAGCAACAAAGAAAACAAATAATTTCAAATTTAAACTATTCAAATTTGAATACTACTTGCACTAACAGAAAGTTCGTAATTGGTTTTACAAAACAAAATAAATAATGCAGAAAACAAAACAAAAAAACTTGAAAAAAAATAGCAACAATAAATTTTTTTTTTGTAAGTAGAAACAAAATCAAATAAATAAAGAAACAAAGAAAACAAATAAATAAAAATAGCAACAGTAAGTATTTTGTTGAAAGTAGAAACAAAACTAAAAAAAAGCAACAAAGAAAAAAAGAAAAAATATGCCACCTGCTGGGCCCACACGGCCTGAATACGACTAGAAACCCAACCATGGGCCAGGATTCAGGCCCGTAGAAAGCCCAGCAAGTCCACAGGCAAAGCAGTGTCAGTTTAGGCCCTTAGGCCTGCAGTTTAGAGGAGTTCGAGAGGAGAGAGGCAGCGGGGCTTATAAACTGGTGCTGCTCTCCCTCAACTAGCGAGGTGGGACTAAACTTCCCACCGCACCGCGGCAAGGCCTTTAGCCCCGGTTGCTGCCACCAACCGGGACTAAAGGGTGGCATTAGTCCCGGTTGCTGCCACCAACCGGGACTAAAGGCCCCACCTTCCCGCCCTTTGGGCTGCTGAAAAGGGACATTTAGTCCCGGTTGGAGGCAGCAACCGGGACTAAAGGGGGGCATTAGTCCCGGTTTCAACCACCAACCGGGACTAATGCCCCTCCTATATAACCAGGACTTGCGATATTTTCGTCAGTTTCCTTCTTCTCCCCGCCCCGACGCCTCCCTCGATCTGCTCCGTCCCCGTCGCCGTCGCCGTCGCCCCCGTCGCCCCCGTCGCCCCGTCGCCGTCGCCCCCGACGCCGCCTCGTCGCTCCGCCCCGCGCCGTCGCCGCGCCCCGCGCCGTCGCCCCGCCCCGCGCCGTCGCCGCGCCCCGGCCGGCCCGTCGCCCCGCGCCGCCGCGCGCCCCGCCCCGCCGCCGTCGCGCCGCCCCGCCCCGACGCCGCCTCGTCGCCGCCCCGCCCCGCCGCCGTCGCGCCGCCCAGCCCTGCCGATGTGAGGGCCGGCTCCCTTTTTTTATATGTTTAATATTGCTGTATATATATATATATAGTTGCTGTGTATATATATGTATATATGTGTATATGTTTTTATGTTTATATAAATTGCAGTATATATAGTTGCTGTATATATAGTTGCTGTATTTATATGTATGTGTATATCTTTTTTTTTCTTAGGAATTTGCTAAATATATATGTTAAATATATATTTATGTGTATATAAATATATTTTTTCTTAGGAAGTTGCTGTATATATGTGATGTGTGTATATGTGATGTATATATATGTGTATGTGGCTAGCTATATAGTTTTTTGTTTATATATGCTAAATATATATAGAAAGTTTTATATATATATATATGCAAAAGTTACAAATTTAGAAAAAGAAGGATAGGAAAGAAGAAAATAAGAAAGAGGAAAGAAAGAAGAAGAGGAGAGGAAGAAGAGGAGAAATAAATAAGAAGAAGAAAAAAAAGAAAAAGAAGGATAGGAAAGAAGAAAATAAGAAAGAGGAAAGAAAGAAGAAGAAGGAGAGGAAGAAAGAGGAGAAATAAATAAGAAGAAGAAAAAAAAGAAAAAAAGAGGAGAAGAAGAAAGGAATAGAGGAGAAGAAGAGAAATTTTCTCTTCTTCTCCTCTATTCCTTTCTTCTTCTCCTTTTTTTTTCTTTTTTTTTCTTCGATCTTCTCCTCTAGCGGTTCCTTTTTTCTTCTTCTTCCTCTTTTTTTATCGGATATGTATACACCCTCTCCCCGATAACTTCGACATTAGGGGGGGCCGGGGTCGAGGGTCGTCGAGGGACCGAGGCCGAAGGTCGAGGGGTCGAGGGTCGTCGAGGGACCGATCGAGAGGCCGAAGGGCGAGGGGTCGAGAGGTTGCCTAACAGTCGGGGGTCTAGGGTTGTGGATCGCCGAGCAGTCGGGGGTCAAAGTATTGAAGAATTCCATGACTTCATCATTAGCCAGAAGTAACCGGGGCATTTTGGTACAAAGTTATGCAAAGATATTTTGAAACGGAGTTCCTGATAGAATAATCCGTCTTTTGTTACGAATTATCCTATCGGGGACTCCGTTCCAAAATAACTTTGGAGAGCTTCGTACCATCATGCTACTGTTACTTTCGCCTAATGATGAAGTATTGGTTTTGTTGAATCCTTTGACACTCGACAAAATGTGACATGAGGGGGTCTAAGGTTGTGGATCGCCGAGCAGTCGGGGGTCGAGGGGTCGAGAGAGGTTGCCTAGCTAGTGTCAAAGTATTGAAGAATTCCATGACTTCATCATTTGCCAGAAGTAACCGGGGCATTTTGGTACAAAGTTATGCAAAGATGTTTTGGAACGGAGTTCCTGATAGGATAATCCGTCTTTTGTTACGGATTATCTTATCTGGGACTTCGTTCCAAAACAACTTTGGAGAGCTTCGTACCATCATGCTACTGTTACTTTCGCCTAATGATGAAGTATTGGTTTTGTTGAATCCTTTGACACTATAGCTAGACAAAATGTGACATGAGGGGGTCTAGGGTTTGTGGATCGCCGAGCAGTCGGGGGTCGAGGGGTCGAGAGAGGTTGCCTAGCTAGCTAGTGTCAAAGTATTGAAAAATTCCATGACTTCATCATTTGCCAGAAGTAACCGGGGCATGTTGGTACGAAGTTATGCAAAGATGTTCTGGAACGGAGTTCCTGATAGGATAATCCGTCTTTTGTTACGGATTATCTTATCTGGGACTTCGTTCCAAAACAACTTTGGAGAGCTTCGTACCATCATGCTACTGTTACTTTCGCCTAATGATGAAGTATTGGTTTTGTTGAATCCTTTGACACTATAGCTAGACAAAATGTGACATGAGGGGGTCTAGGGTTTGTGGATCGCCGAGCAGTCGGGGGTCGAGGGTCGAGAGAGGTTGCCTAGCTAGTGTCAAAGTATTGAAAAATTCCATGACTTCATCATTTGCCAAAAGTAACCGGGGCATGTTGGTACGAAGTTATGCAAAGATGTTTTGGAACGGAGTTCCTGATAGGTTAATCCGTCTTTTGTTACGGATTATCTTATCTGGGACTCCGTTCCAAAACAACTTTGGAGAGCTTCGTACCATCATTCTACTGTTACTTTTGCCTAATGATGAAGTATTGGTTTTGTTGAATCCTTTGACACTAGCTAGACAAAATGTGACATGAGGGGGTCTAGGGTTTGTGGATCGTCGAGCAGTCGAGGGTTGAAGCTAGTTCTACGTTTGCCATTAATATATCCATCTGTCATGTTTGAATAATAATTGGCATGTTGTAAATATTTGTAGAAACAATGGACGACAACACCCGAGACCTAGCACAAGAAGCGATGTTGATGGACATAATCGCACACGGACAAAATGCCGTCAGGTCGTATCTCAACGACACCAATGTGCAGGTTGAACAAGAGCTGCGGCTGGAAGATCTAGGCTATGATATTGATGAATTCGGTGACCCAATGCACATGGAAGAAGTAGACCGTGAGGACGGCTCCGGTGACCCAATGCCGGTGCAAGAAGGAGACCGTGATGCTGGCTCCGGTGACCGAACCGAGTCCGGCCAGGAGGTATATATGTTAGTTAAGCATGTGCTGACTAGTTAATTGATTCATTCATTAACTCTCGTCTTTGTTCCTTTTCTAGCCCTCCGGATCGAGCAAATCTTCGGTAAAGAGACGAGGAGCGAAGAAAAAGTTGAGGCCGGATGAAAAGTTTGAGATCTCAGAAATCTCGCGCTCCGGCGAGCCGATTGCACCCATCCGCACAAAGAACGCATTTGTTAATCAGTGCGGGGTTCTGGTTAGGGACAAGATCCCGATCAGCATCCATCAATGGTTAAAGCCGGCTGCAAACGACGCTCAGGTGACTTATGTCACAGATATGCAGAAAGAAGATCTTTGGACTGAGCTGAAGTCAAACTTCGTCCTACCGCGAGAGGTTGATCCGGCGAAGCCAGTTAAAGAGGACTTAATCAAGTCTTATGCACTTTCGAAGATGGCAGACCAATTCAGGGCATGGAAGAAAAAACTGAATACATTTGTCAGAGAGAAAACGACTCCAGAATTCGTGGGCATATATGAGAAGATCAAAGATGACTGGCCCGCATTTGTGGCCCATAAGAAGTCGGAAAAGAGTCAGAAGATGTCGGAGACAAACCGGATAAATGCTGCAAAGAAGATGCATCACCATCGCACGGGGTCGGGCAGCTACCTCGTAGCCCGGCCTAAGTGGGCCAGGGCTGAGAATGATCTGCTTCAGAAAGGGATCGAACCAGAGACAATGCACTGGCCAGAACGTTGCCGGACTTGGTTCTTCGGGGCTGGCGGATCCTTGGACCCTGTAACAGGGTGGTGCATTTGGACGGACAAGCAATTGGAAACACCACTCAGGAAGATGCGGCAGTATATCAAAGCAGCGCATGCAGGGACGTTCATCCCCGACAGAGAGAACGACGAGCTGACAATGGCCCTCGGGAATCCTGAGCACCCTGGACGGACACGAGGCACGCCAGGCTCCCTTCCGTGGCGTGCTGGGTTTCCGGACGCAGGAGGCTACAAATGCCACGACAGGAGGAAGAAAATGGAGATGACCGAAATCCAGGCGCTGCGGGCCAGAGTACAAGCGATAGAGGAACGGGAAGCAGATCGGGAAAGAATTGCCGAAGCTTCCCCCGAAGCTACCCCGCCATCTCAGCGGAGAAGCAGCGTGGCTTCCACCGAGCTGCCTCAGCCAGAGCTTGCCTTGACGGCTACTGCCAGGAATCCTGTGGATGCTATCACGGAGGCACAAAATTGCCACCTTATGGCACAGTGGATGAATCTGAAGGTCAAGGCGGCTGCTGGCTCTGTTTATCCTTCTGGACCAGACGACACTTTTCACTGCCGGCCGATTCCAGAAGGATATGCTAGGGTGATGGTCGACGAAATAACGGAGGGATTTGAGGAGCTCCAGCTTGACCACCCTACCGGTGAAGGGGAGACTCGGCTGGGTTCTTCACTGAAGACTCCATGCCTATGGCGGAAGGACCTAATCAACATTCTGAACTGGACGTCTCCGCCTCCTCCGACGACGACGACGAGTCAGGGCACTCCGCCTCCTCCACCGCCTCCTCCTCCGGCGAGTGACCGTCAGGGCACTCCGGCTCCTTCTCCGGCGAGTGACCATCAGGGCACTCCGGCTCCTTCTCCGGCGCGTGGCGGCACACCGCCTCCTTCGTCGCCGGCGCGTGGCGGCACTCCGCCTCCTTCGCCGCCGGCGCGCCCGAGTAGACAGCCAGCTCCTCCTTCGCCTAATCAGCAAGGGCGGAAGAGACCTGCCGCCGCTCCGGCTGCTCCTGCTCCGGCGCCTAAGCAAGTAAAAAAGACAGCCGCTTCGTCTGGTCCGGCGACGTCTACCAGTACAGCCAGAGGCGGGAGGCGATGCAGATTCGGTCCTTCTCTCACGCCTCTAGAGAAGTTACCGTACGAGAGGTCCGACGAGGAAAACACGAAGATCGCTGAAGGCGAAGTGAAGGACTTTTTTGAAGGGTTGAAAGCACAGAGACATCCACCTCCAGAGGAGAAGATAGATGCGGTGAAAGCAAAGCGCACTCTTGCTGCCCTGAAGCAACCAGCGAAAAGTAAGCCGAAGGGCAACTATGACCGCATTATTCAAAAGACATTTCAAGATGCCAAGCGGTCCGGAAGTACAAAAAGTGATCAGAGGTTAGCAGAAGGGCGAGCTGGGAAACAAATTGCCCAGCTCGGCGAACAAGCGAACCAATCGTGCCCCCCGCTCAAGGTGTCTAGCGACATGGTCGCTAATGATCCGAGGATGGTGCCCGGTTATACCAATCTTGCAGATTACGCGTCTGACGATGTACACTATGATTTCATGTACGTGCAGATAGAAAGATACGAGTACAAAAAGCCTCTCGTCAAAAATGAAAGATCTCTATCAACGAATATGCGAAGATTGCATGATTGGTACATGAAAATCTGCAGAGAGTCTGGGGGGGAGGAATAACTTGTATTTGAGAGTTAAACCGGAGCATGACCTCGTTGGAATTGACCTGTTGCCTGTTCCATTTGAGGAGTTCTATCAATTTTTCAATCAATTGGCCCTCGATAAAACAACGATCACCTGCTACTGTCTGTAAGTAGTACTACTTCTGTCATTAAGTCTCTCTATATAGCTGATCTTCATTGCATGTATTTATAATTATCCTCATTATATTATGCAGATTGAAGATCGTCGAATTGAAGAAAAGACAAGTAGGTGATGTTGGGTTTATTAACACATACCTCATAGATGCAACCGAGGTTAAATTGCGTCCCGGCGATACCGAGACCAACTTGCTACGATCGTTGGTGGTAAATGAAAACAAAGATATAATACTCTTTCCTTACAACTTCAAGTGAGTGTTAATGTCTTGTGCATATTTGGTTTCCCTTATATATATCAGTCAAGTTTATAGTGATGAAATGATCTCATGCATTCGTGCGCAGCTTCCACTATATTCTCTTAGAGATTAAGCTTGAGAAGGGAATAGTAACTGTCTTCGACTCTAAACGTAAAGATCCCGAGGAGTATGCGGACATGACTCAAATGCTAGCCAGGTAAGTTAAATCGATCAATATTATCCACCATGCATATATATCAGCAACTTCATTTCTGATATCAACTAATTGTTTCCTTTGTCTGGCAGGGCTTGGAAAACATTCATCAAAAAAGCTCCGGGACTGCCGAAGAAGCTACAATTTAGATACCCGAAAGTAAGTACTATATAGTATGCATGTTCCGCGCGCGCATCTCCTATATCTTGATTCAAGCGCTAGCTAGTTTCATCAATACCAATTTGGCATTCTTGCTTATCAGTTTGATTGAGCTCTATTTCTTGTAAAGTGGTTGTGGCAGGAACCCGGGAATGATTATTGTGGATACTACATTTGCGAGTCCATCCGCCACACGACCTGTGAGCGGGGCTACACTGATGAACAATTTAAAGTG
>LR738716.1:69415411-69434198 GCA_902687465.1 Secale cereale
CCCCTCCCCTTTCAAAAAAAAAAACAAAAACCACAGCCACAGAAATGCAGACACGTGGATGCCTTTTGGTCCCGGTTGGTACCACCAACCGGGACTAAAGCCCCTCCTGCCTGGACTCGGTGCACAGGCCACGTGGACACCCTTTTGCCCCGGTTCTGGATTGAACCGGGACTAAATGGTCAGAGCATTAGTACCGATCCTCTTGTCCCGGTTACAGAACCGGGGCTAAAGGCCCAGATAAACCGGGTCTGATCCCCCTTTATCTACTAGTGAGATACTTCCCATGGGAGAAGAAATCAATACATGCTCCTGGCATGGAAACCAGATCAGTCCACAATTAAATATAATTAACAACAGTATACCTATAACATTTTGTAAATAACAACATAAAGAAGAGAAGGTTGCTGTTTTTGCGTGACATGGAAAGAAGATCATTCTACTATTAAATTCAGCTAACAACAGTATATCTAAGTTCTAAGAGAAACACACCATCAAAATTAAAGGAAGAAACTGAATTTAGATAAACAGCCAAAGACAAATGCAGATTTAGGCCAACATGTATGTGTCGAGCCTATGAGAAACATTACACGGCATTTGAAAGAAGGAAACATCTAGGTTTGCAACCATCAAATCAACAAATTTTGTCTGATGATTCTCCAGCTATGTCATAAATTAAATGATTAATATGGGATTTTTAAAATACTTTTTAGATTCAGAATGAGATAAATGCTACTGTGGTACAGCAGCGGATTCCTAATTAGGAAAAAACATATACACAGGCCAAAGCCAAATCACAAACCTAAGAAATAAGCAAATATCTAAGATCGTCAGATAAGATGTAAATTGACTCCTAGGCTTCCTGCAATACTCACCCGGCATAACACCAATTAATCTAAATTTCAGTAATGACTAATAAGAAGAATACAAAGGCACGCATGCGCACACATACAGAGGGAGAGAAGGAAACAGGAAAAGAGAAAACACTGTCCAGACTCCAGAGGTTAGCAGCTAGGAGTCTAGGACACGAAGGCCATGGAGCCTCGTCCAGCTGGTTGAAGAAGTAGGGGCGTGGAATGGATATTGCTGCTGCAACCGCACATCTTCCGCGGGGTCTGCTCTCGCTGGTCGTAGGAAGGGGGCCGCGACCCTCGCTCCAAACGGAGACCTCCTGCTGCTGTGCGCAACAAAAAAGGAAGTGGGATGGGTTCGGGCGCCGGTGCGACGACCACAGCATATATATGACAGGAGCCATGAAGGGGGCGGGGAATGGCAAGGCAGGGTCGGCCATTGCCAGCGCGACGAAGGGAACGGATGGTGGAGGCGGGTCATAGTCTCATGGCACGGTCACCGGGCGACGAGGCTGCCACCCGCCGGGAAGCCTCTCGAAACGCGGCAGCCAGCCAACGGGGCCACCTCCAGCATCGCACACACCCGAATCCACCCGCAACTGCCGTCGGCTCGCCGCCGAAACCTACCGCCGCTCACCTCGGAACCGTTCGCCGTTTCCTCTCCCAATAGTTTCAGAAATTGCGGGGAGTGGGGTGAGCTCCTAAATGGCTGAAGGGGGAAAAATTACCTCGGCTGGAGAGTGGTGCGGGCGGGCGGGCGGGTGCCATGGAGTCAAGTTGCGTGCCGGCGCTGGGTCGCTTCGACCGGGGTGAAGAATTACTTATTCTTCACCCTGGGTTTTAAATAGACTTTCTATATATAGGAAAATGGTTGTGTACTTCTGGGAGTACGTACTCCCGCTCCTCATATACCATATAAATGAATCTTTTATACCTTTTTATTATTTTTAATATACTTAATTAGTAATTATTAGATACCCAAAATGATTTTCATGAAAAAATTCATGCGAGTCTACATATTTTAAATGTTTACGTATATACTGATATGTTTGTACGTGAAAAGGGTATATTACAAAAAGTACGTCGCAGATGATATTTTTTCAACAAAACTCATATCGGGGTATCTTAGAATATTTAATGAAGTATATTAAGAATGATAAAGAGGTATAATTAATGCGTATATGATGTATATTGAGGATGGGAGTACATACTCATAGAAGTACAAAATAGGAGTCCTATATATATATATATATATATATATATATATATATATATATATATATATATATATATATATATATATATATATATATATATATATATATATATATATATATATATATATATATATATATATATATATATATATATATATATATGAAAAAAAGGGAGGGCGCCGACCAAGGTGACGGCGCGGGCGAGCGACGGCGGGTGAGGGCGAGGGCGCGGGCGATGGCGGGCGACGACGCGGGCGACGGCGAGGGCGCGGGCGACGGTGACGGCGGGCGAAGGCGAGGGCGCGGCGACGGCGATGGCGGGGGCGACGGGCGGCGTCGGCGCAGCCTGGCGGCGTCGATTTGCTCGGCGTCGTCGGGGGTAACTGGCGATGAATGTGAAAATTTCGTAAGTGTAGCTTATATAGGAAAGTCTTTAGTCCCGGTTCGTGGCACCAACCAGGACCAATGCCACCTATTAGTCTCGGTTGGTGCCACCAACCGGGACCAAAGGTCTCTTTTCAGCAACCCAGAGGACGGGAAGCTGAGGCCTTTGGTCCCGGTTGGTGGCACCAACCGGGACTAAAAGGGGGGCATTGGTCCCTGTTGGTGCCACAAACCGGGACCAAAGGCTGGTATTGGTCCCGGTTCGAGCCACCAACCGGGACCAATAGCCTGTGCACAGCGGCGTGGTGGTGGGAGTTTAGTCCCACCTCGCTAGCTGAGAGCGCACATCACCTGCTTATAAGCCCCGCTGCCTCCTCCATCCCGAACTCCTCTGAACTGCAGGTCTATGGGCCTAAACTGACACAGCTATGCCTGTGGGCTTGCTGGGCTTTCTACGGGCCTGAATCCTGACCCATGGTTGGGTTTCTAGTCGTATTCAGGCCGTGTTGGTCCAGTAGATGGCATATTGTTTTTGTTGCTTTATTTTTTAGTTTTGTTTCTACTTTAAACCAAATACTTATTGTTGCTATTTTTTAATTGTTTTAAATACTTACTGTTGCTACTTTTATTTATTTTAAATACTTACTGTTGCTATTTTTATTTATTTTATTAAAGTTTATTTATTTTACTTTATAAAAGTTTATTTTGTTTCTACTTATTTATTTTATTTTATTTTTTGCTTTTTTATTTATTTTATGAAAATTATTTTTGCTTTTAGAACAGAAAATACTTTGATAATTTTAGTTGCATAAATTTTATATAATTCTTGTTTCGCTAATACAAAACAGACTATCTGTTTCGAGGTATCAGGGTTTTAGACGAAAGCTCATCTGTTACAAAGGGATTTCCAATTTTTAACTTATTTGAACTACGGACTACTTCTGTGTTCAAAATGCACAATTACAAAGTGATATTTTAGATTAAAGGCATCATCACAATAGTTGTGGAGAAAAGGTCTTCACTTTTTCTTCGCTTGTGTCATTTGCTTATTGGCCGTAACCATGGATAATCTTCATCGTTTATCAGGGTGTTTGGGTTAGCCTTGACTTTGAAGGGGGGAATTTCATGAAACTTTTCATAATCTTCGGAAATTTCTGTCTTGTCCTCCACTCCCACGATGTCTCTTTTTCCTGAAAGAACTATGTGGCGCTTTGGTTCATCGTTTGATGTGTTCTCTTCCATATCTTTTCTTTTTCTGGTTCTTGTAGACATGTCCTTCACATAGAAAACTTGCGCCACATCATTGGCTAGGACGAACGGTTCGTTTGTGTACCCAAGATTGTTCAGATCCACTGTTGTCATTCCGTAATCTAGGTCTACCTGTACCCCGCCTCCTGACAGATTGACCCATTTGCACTTAAACAAAGGGACCTTAAAAACATGTCCGTAGTCAAGTTCCCATATGTCCACTATGTCACCATAATATGTGTCCTTTCCCTTATTGGTTGCTGCATCAAAGCGGACACCGCTGTTTTGGTTGGTGCTCTTTTTATCTTGGGCGATCGTGTGAAAAATGCATTCCCATTTATCTCGTATTCTTTGTAAGTCAATACAGTCGAAGAAGGTCCCCTCGACAGCGAGTACAGCTCATCACAAACAGTGTTGTCACCTCTGAGACGTGTTTCCAACCAACTGCCGAAAGTCTTGATCCAGTCGTCACACCGCTCCGGGTGTTTGGACCACAGACTATTCTTGTGTTCATCGACATACGGGGTCACCAGGGTAGAGTTCTGTAGAACTGTGTAGTGTGCTTCAGACCAAGAATGTCCATCCCTGCATATTATTGACTCCCCTCGAAGCGTGCCTTTCCCAGTTAGTCTCCCCTCATACCGCGATTTCGGGAGACCAATCTTCTTAAGGCCAGAATGAAGTCAACACAAAACCCAATGACATCCTCTGTTTGATGGCCCATGGAGATGCTTCCTTCTGGCCTAGCGCGGTTACGAACATATTTCTTTAGGACTCCCATGAACCTCTCAAAGGGGAACATATTGTGTAGAAATACGGGGCCTAGAATGACAATCTCGTCGACTAGATGAACTAGGACATGCGTCATGTTATTGAAGAAGGATGGTGGGAACACCAGCTCAAAACTGACAAGACATTGCGCCACATCACTCCTTAGCCTTGGTATGATTTCTGGATCGATCACCTTTTGAGAGATTGCATTGAGGAATGCACATAGCTTCACCATGGCTAATCGAACGTTTTCCGGTAGAAGCCCCCTCAGTGCAACCGGAAGCAGTTGCGTCATAATCATGTGGCAGTCATGAGACTTTAGGTTCTGGAACTTTTTCTCTGCCATATTTATTATCCCTTTTATATTCGACGAGAAGCCAGATGGGACCTTCATACTGAGCAGGCATGCAAAGAAGATTTCCTTCTCTTCTTTGGTAAGAGCATAGCTGGCAGGACCTTCATACTACTTTGGAGGCAGGCCGTCTTTTTCGTGCAAACGTTGCAGGTCCTCCCATGCCTCTGGTGTATCTTTTGCCTTCCCATACACGCCCAAGAAGCCTAGCAGGTTCACATAAAGGTTCTTCGTCACGTGCATCACGTCGATTTAAGAGCGGACCTCTAGGTCTTTCCAGTAGGGTAGGTCCCAAAATATAGATTTCTTCTTCCACATGGGTGCGCGTCCCTCATCGTCATTCGGAACAGATAGTCCGCCGGGCCCCTTTCCAAAGATTACCTATAAATCATTGACCATAGCAAGTACGTGATCACCGGTACGCATGGTGGGCTTCTTCCGGTGATCTCCCTCGCCTTTGAAATGCTTGCCTTTCTTTGGACATTGATGATTGGTAGGAAGAAATCGACGATGCCCCAGGTACACATTCTTCTTGCATCTGTCCAGGTATATACTCTGGGTGTCATCTAAACAGTGCGTGCATGCGTGGTATCCCTTGTTTGTTTGTCCTGAAAGGTTACTGAGAGCAGGCCAATCATTGATGGTTACAAACAGTAACGCATGTAGGTCAAATTCCTCCTGGTTGGCCTCACCCCACGCACGTACACCTTGTCCATTCCACAGCTGTAAAAGTTCTTCAACTAATGGCCTTAGGTACACATCAATGTCGTCACCGGGTTGCTTAGGGACTTGGATGAGTATTGGCATCATATTGAACTTCCGCTTCATGCACAACCAAGGAGGAAGGTTATAGATACATAGAGTCACGGGCCAGGTGTTGGGATTGCTCCTCTGCTCCCCAAAAGGATTAATGCCATCCACGCTTAAACCAAACCATACGTTCCTTGCGTCACCTGCAAACTCCTCCCAGTACGTTCTCTCAATTTTTCTCCACTGCGACCCGTCAGCAGGTGCTCTCAACTTCCCGTCTTTCTTACGGTCCTCTGCGTGCCATCGCATCAACTTGGCATGCTCTTTGTTTCTGAACAGACGTTTCAACCGTGGTATTATAGGAGCATACCACATCACCTTGGCAGGATCCCTCTTCCTAGGGCGCTCACCGTCAACATCACCAGGGTCATCTCATCTGATCTTATACTGCAAGGCACCGCATGCTGGGCATGCATTCAAATGCTCGTACGCACCGCGGTACAGGATGCACTCATTAGGGCATGCATGTATCTTATGCACCTCCAATCCTAGAGGGCATACGACCTTCTTTGCTGCGTATGTATTGTCGGGCAATTCGTTATCCTTTGGAAGCTTCTTCTTCGATATTTTGAGTAGTTTCTCAAATCCTTTGTTAGGCACACCATTCTCTTCCTTCCACTGCAGCAATTCCAGTACGGTACCGAGCTTCGTGTTGCCATCTTCGCAATTGGGGTACAACCCTTTTTTGTAATCCTTCAACATGCGATCGAACTTCAGCTTCTCCTTTTCACTTTCGCACTGTCTCATTGCATCAACAATGACCCGGCGGAGATCATCGTCGGGCACAACATCGTCTGGTTCCTCTTGACCTTCAGCAGCTTCCCCCATTGCAGCATCACCGTATTCCGGGGGCACATAGTTGTCATCGTCCTCTTCTTCTTCGTTGTCTTCCATCATAACCCCTATTTCTCTATGCTTGGTCCAAACATTATAGTGTGGCATGAAACCCTTATAAAGCAGGTGGGTGTGAAGGGTGCTCGAGTCGGAGTAAGACCTTGTATTCCCACAGATAGTGCATGGACAGCACATAAAACCATTCTGCTTGTTTGCCTTAGCCACTTCGAGAAAATTATGCACGCCGTTAATGTACTCTGAGGTGCGTCTGTCACCGTACATCCATTGCCGGTTCATCTACTAGCATTTATATGTAATTAAGTGTGTCAAAAACCATTACAGAACATCATGGATAGATAAGTGATCAAATTAATATAAGTTCATCATCACATTATATTCAAAGTACATGCATATATATATATATATATATATATATATATATATATATATATATATATATATATATATATATATATATATATATATACCACGGTGGTGCCGGCGACGAGATCGGCGCGGGCGATCGACGGCGGTGAAGACAGGGACGGGACGTACGACGGACCGCTCAACCTAGCCAAATTTCGGAGAAAATGGAGTTTCGAGTTCGAGCTTAGAGAGAAGAAAGCTTAACTAGTGTGGCTCGGGCATTTCATCGAGCACCTCATGTGCATATATGGGAGGTGAGCTAGAGCACCACACAAAGCTCTCCCCTCGCCGGCCAGAAAAAACATAGCAGTGTGGGCTCGCCGGCGATGGGGTATATATAAGCAAACAATTGGTCCCGGTTCGTTACTGGAAGCGGATCTAAAGGCCACCCATTTGTCCCGGTTCCAGTCACGAACCGGGACCAATGGGTGTGGGCCAGGAGCGAGGCCTATTGGTCCCAGTTTGTGCCTGGAACCGGTACAAATGGGTCCGGACCAACCGGGACAGATGCCCCACGAAGCCCGGCCGGCCCCGTGGGCGCACGAACCGGGACGTATGCCCCCATGGGTCCCGGTTCGTGGGTGAACCGGGACTAATGGGCTGGCCAGGCCCGAACCAAAGCCTTGTTTTCTACTAGTGCAAGGACGACCAAGATTGCTTGAAACCCTTCATAACGAAGGGCATGATGGGCATATTTTTGAAAAAGTGAGCGCCTGCCGGCCCGAGGCATGTACGTATACCAATACACGGTGTTTTTTCTTTTGACTTGGGACACACACCTGCCTGCATGCACCTGCCCCGCCCCACCCTGCCCGCCGCTATAAAACTCAAGGACCCCGGTATCTCACATCGCACTCCCCGGCATTCTCACCTCTCCTCTCCCTCTCGACCCGGTGATCCTTCCTCCCCTGCGGCGATCTCCCTCTCCACTCCTGTGATCCTTGCTCCCCTTCGGCGACCCCCGAGAGGCGTCTGGCATGTGGAGGATCACACCTGCTTCGACCTCTACGTGCCGCCGGTGGCGCTCCCGCGACCGTGGAGGATCTTCACCGATGGTTACGCCACACATGACTTGCCGGCGACCAAGGCGGAGCTCTGCACCCACCCTGACGGCCGGTACAACGTCAAGAACCGCCACCGTTTTTGGAATGGGAAGCAGTTCGAATGTAGCATGACAACATCGATGCAGCGGAAAAAAAAATTAAATACTCCCTCCCTTTCTATTTAGTTCGTGTATTAGCTTTGGTCAAAGTCAAGCTTTGTAAACTTTGACAAAGTTTATAAACAAAGATATTAACATATATACAATAATCAATCAATACCGTTAGATCCATTATTAAATGTACTTTCACATCATATAGATTTGTTATGGTAAATGTTTATATATTTTTTTATAAACTTGGTCAAACTTTACAAAGTTTGACTTCAGTCAAACCTAATATGCGGATTAAATAAAAACGGAGTGAGTATGCAACAGGGCGTGAGGGCGCTCAGCCGGAGCTGCAAGGCGAGGTGCGGGGCTGGCGCGATGTCGCGACGGACATGCCACAAATGCGTTCGGCTGCTGTTGAGCTCGTCGGGCGACCCAAACGGATAAAATCCGCGTCCGTTTGGGTCATCCGTTGGAGTTGCTCTAAGAGTAAGAGTGGGAGAGAGCATACGAGTTTTCGCGGCAGCTGTGGTCTGCGGCTGTGGGGACAGGGTCAGGTGGTCCTTGTGCAGCTGTGGGGTTGACATGGGAACATATGCGCATGTGACCGTCCATGCTATTGCTACTCGACGAAAAACTAATGCAAAGGAGTCAATCAGGCATGTTGTTGGAGCCAACCAGGAGCTGATGCTATATGAATTTTGATTTTGCTAACCACATGTACCATGCGTTAACAAGGACCTAATGATAATCGGGTATTTGATACACCAGCCAAAAAGACTACCGTTTAAGCACAAATATGTGAGAGTAGGGTGCACTCAAGTGGGTCAAACAAAAACATTTGCGGTCATACAAGATTCAGTTGCGCGTGGTACGTAGAGCATCAGTATGTTTGGGTTTTTTAGCACATGACACCGTGTACCCACGTTTCAGTAGCACTCTAGGCTGCAAAAAGTACAGGGATTGTGGGATCAACCATTTTTGGGCTGCAAAAAATCAAAGATTGAAGCATATGTTCTTGTACGAGAGTAGCAAGGAAACCGAGGGGATCCGAATGATGCAAACCAGAAGAACCGATGCAACGGAAGTAAGGAAGCCGAGGGGATGCGAATTACACAAACCCGAAGAGCCGATGGAACGGAAGCAATGAAACCGAGGGGATGCGAATTACGCAAACCCGAAGAGCTGATGGAACAGAAGCAATGAAACCGAGGGGATGCGAATTACGCAAACCCGAAGAGCCAATGGAACGGAAGCAAGGAAACCGAGGGGATGCCAATGATGCAAACCCGAAGAGCCGATGCAACGGAAGTAAGCAACCGAGGGGATTCGAATGATGCAAACTCAAAGAACCGATGTAACGAAAGTAAGAAACAGAGGGGAATGTAATACCCTATTTTTCAGTTCTAATAAATCTTTATTTTCGACCTACAAACCCTTATTAAGGTGTATTTTAGTAATTATATGGAAATTTAACAATGTGTATTTTGGGACAAATATTTTTAATCTCGCATGCACTATTGCAAGAAAACTAGGTGCATGATTTACATGGCTTTAGCTTTAGTACGTGTCGATTGGACGCTCGCGCCTGTGCACTGGCATCAGTTGGATACATGTGCAGTGGGTGGATGCATGTGTGCCAATACTTATATGAATTAAACTGGCCGTATGTGAATTATGTTTGGCCACACGTGGATATATCTCCGGGAGGTTTGAACAATTGATCATGTTCCTCCAAGGAGAAGTGTTCCATATGTATGATGGAGACGCACACTACACATTGTAGAGAGTGCAGGTTTGGGGCAGACTTTGCAGTACAGTATTATTTACTGCCAAATAAGATGCCTACAGCAGGACCGAACCTCCAAACCACAGGATTAAGGTAAAAAAAATTGACTTATATTATGTGATGCATCAAGTATGTATATATATGAGCTTGATAACACTAGAAAGAAGATTAAATACATCAATTCATGAAGTATATAGGATGATGGCATCACGGAATACAACAGCTTCCTCGCATGGGCGGGGGTATTATTTTAGGAGTGCACATCATGCACTCAAATACAAATATTTAGGCACATTAGGCATTCTATTAGGTGTGCACGACGGGCACTAAAGTACAAATATTTATCCTCTGCTGTGTATATGTCTCACACCATGACAGCTGCTGTAAAAACCAAAACTGCAACCCCGACTGTTCCCAAAGCTTCAAATGAGTAAGTCACCACAATAATATTGTCATACACCTGACAATCATGATACATTGCACTGATATTCAGTACCACTTTTACCATACAATATATAGCACCTGCTTTTCCAATTACTTCATACCTGTAGCTTTTGGATATCATCCAAGTTTTTGGAAGGACCCTTAAAACCAAGCTTGGCCATATTACTGCAAGTACAGTGGGACAAGGAAGAAAGCAATTATTGTTGTTACATGTACTACTGCAAAAGTATCATCGTTTGGTCTAAAGAGTAAACAAAGATTATGTTCTCTAAGAGATTCCAAAATTTCTTTTGTTTGTTCTCAGCAATGTTAAGCAAGTATAGCAAAATTTCTACAAATTTCAGTATCTTACTACTTGCAAAACTAAATTAAAACAGCCAATGATTTCAATTCCACACTTTCGAGATCTAATTTTATCAATTTTTGCTTCAAATTCCATTGCATGAATTTTTTTTTGAGGGAAACATTGCATGAAATTTTGATTAACAATACTAGCTAATATTATAACAATGATAAATTTATTATTATTAATAATAATGATGTAGGGACATACTCTTGCACAAGATCCTCAAACATGATTTTGTATTCCTTGAGCCATTTTGAGAATTGATTTGGTGCGAAGTGCTGTAACTTTTTTGTATTTTTTGTTTATCTATATTTATTTGAAATTTTTGATTATAGATTTCTACAGACTATAGACACATTGTTATTTTTTTTATTTTTTTGAATGTTCTTTTTTCCACACACAAAATACATATGTTTTTTGAAAAATGATAGGATGGAAGCACTGTAAGACCTGATATTCTCGGGCACCTTGAGATGGTTGTTTGCTTGAGTCGCCATGCAAAACCAGGTTTGTTTTATAGTGTCCATCCAGAACCAGGTAACAAGGTGTTGGAGCTGAATCGCTCAGCTCCTTCTTCTACCTCTAGCCGCCTCACGCAGCTTAAACAACAATAGCACACACGCACATACGGCCCACATACATACACCACTTCGTCGGCTTCTTCTCAACAGCCGCAGAACATGGCCAACACATGTACACATGCATCTAACAACCGGACCAGGGCTTACCGCATCTCGCCTTCTCCGCACACCTTAGCTGAATCTGAAACTTGGCACAACTTCCCTGTGCTTGTATAGTCACAAGAAGATGCCAGCTAGGGGTAAATTACTATATGTGTCAGCGGCTATTGGGCAGATGGAAATGGCACCCAACCCTCTAAAGATGGAAATGGCACCTATATTGGCCAGGTGGTCCGGCCGATCTGATCTGGGGAGTGGACGGCCGTATTAAGATGCCCAGCGGTGGTAGGCACCACGCCTTAATTTGGCGGCTGCGCCTGAGAAAGTAGTCTTCCAGGCCATGGTGACCCGATGATGATGCCGTTGCCGGGCTAGGAGTGGTTTATTTTTATTTATTTTACGAAAAGGCCGGATCGGATCTATTATAAAGAATCACCGAAAGTACAAAACACCACAAACATAATAAAAATTGCATCGGGGTCCATGGATCACTGGATGACCAATGCCGCCGCCAGAACGAGCCACCGACGCGCCACTGTGGCCGCTTCCATACCGGTGTCGGGTTGACCTTGTTGATGACAGCCGGGAAGTATTTGTGCACGTGCCCCTAAGGATCGCCGTACCAGAGCTGCAATCGTTGCCGTTGAATCCTCAAAAGCGATCTGAAGAATTTGACAACAAATAACATTGTTGTGTACGCACGGCGAGAAACCGTAACCTGACCGTCCCGAGGAGCTGGCAGGAATATTTGAGCAGACTGAAAGACAACCTCTCTCAGGAGTGCTCATTGCATAGCTGTATGGAATCAACTACTAACGCTTACTCCCTCCAGTCCTTTTTAGTTTGCATATAAATTTTGTTCAAAATCAAAGTATCTCTACTTTGACCAAACTTATAAAAAAAGTAGCAACATTCACAATACCAAATCAATATTGTTAGACTCATTATGATATATATATATATATATATATATATATATATATATATATATATATATATATATATATATATATTTATATATTTGGTCAAACTTTATGATGTTTGACTTGGCAAAAATCTAATATGCGGAGTAAAAAGGACCGGAGGAAGTACTAGATGCATGTGAAAGTTCTCGGTTGTCTTGTTTTATTTATGTATTTATTATAAGCTTTCGGTATGTATGCATGTAATAAGGGTTTTGCAACTTGTGTGTGCAAGAGACGCTTTTTATTATGTATATGTAATGTAACACATGGTAGATGTGCCTGCCCATGGACCTTACGTGCTTCATTCGTGCACATGCACATGCATGCTGGATGATTGTACGTGCTGCATTCATGTCCTTGGCTAGCTGGACATGCTTCATACTTTCTCTTTGATCTGTAACTGATCGCTGCGTGCGAGCTGAGGTGAGGTCCCACGACTGAAACTGCTAACTAACCTATATATCTAGGTGACGTGATGTGACGTGACTCTGGCATGTCACAAACAATTATTCAAGCACATTCAAAGACCCTAGACTTGAGTTTTGTTTCTATTGGGATTGGAATTTTACCTTTGGTTGGTGAGAGATTTGAAATTTGAACGATGGATATCAGTTTTGCCTTGTTTAATTATACCAATTCGATGTTTTTGCTTGTGGGCAGGTTGCAAAGATGAGGTTGTAGATCAGCTAGCTAGCAAGTAGTAGTATACTATGGAGTAGTGATTTGAGCGCACTTATATTTCTTTACCGAGGGAGTAGTACATACGACAGACACTTGTTATCACATGTGCGTATGTGGTAGTCCGGTTGATGAAATGCGATGTGGGGATTGGACTGTCGTATTAAGATGGCCGGCAGTGGTAGGTTGGCTGTTGCTATCGATGAATCTCGATCTGGAAGGACCGTACGTAGTACACGATTGAACTGACAGTACGTACGTGCTTCACTTCATTCATTCATTCATTCATTCATTCATTCATTCGTTCATGCACATGCTCATGCATGCTGGCTGGACCATAGTACGTACATGCTCTCTATATGTCCAGCTCAAGCCCGGTGAGCCATCCCATGACAGAGACTGCTAACTAACCTATATATCTACCTGACACGTGAGTGTACATATAGCATGTCACAAACAATAATTGCAACGTACCATCTTCTCCGGTTTATGGTTTATAGTGTTTGACTCAAATTTTTTCTTCTTCCGTTTTGTAAGACTCATTTTTATTGCTCTCATCACATGTTGAAATTTTGAGGTGCATTAAACGTTGCATGCAATTATGCAAAGATTAAGAGAAAGTTCAACAATGCATGTTAAAGTTCTTGTCATCTATTGGTCACACATGCATGAACTGTAATTTAATAATAGATTGGTAAACACAAATTTTTTGAGAAAACAAACACATTAATTGACCCATTTTGCAAACTACAAAAATTACTATTTCAGAACTCACGATCTACTACTACCTTGGTTGATGACATTATTGAATTGAGCCCTATAAAATGCAAGGGAGGTCACCCACAAAGCTTTGTCATGGCACCACAAATACTCCACCATGAATCGCCGTTCCTCGACAACTTGTAGACGAGGTGAATCACCCCGTCGATGTAGTGGAGGCACGTCCAAAGCAGAATAGTTCACTCTTGTTGAAATTGATTTTGAAACCAGACAATAGTTTGAAGAGACACATACAAGTTTCACATTCCTACCCTTTACCAAATCATGTTCCATAAAAATAATAGTATCATCGGCATATCGAAGAATGGAAACCCCACCATCCACGAGTTGAGGGATAAGCCCACCCATGTGACCGTCCTATTTGGCTGAAACAATTAGGATTGCCACCGTATCAGTAACGTTATTAAACAAGATCGAAGACATTGGACCCTACTGTCTCAATCACTTATGTGCGGCTAATAACAACCTATGTCATAATTAACCTTTATCCCCACACTGCCTTTTTGTTCAAAAGATTGTACCTCTTTCCTCCTAGCTAGCTATATCGGAACCCTTCATACGTTAGGCCTGCTGTAAAAATGGCCATTTCACCTTATCATACACCTTCTCGAAGTCCACCTTGAAGATCACTCAATCTAGTTTCTTCAAGTGGATTTCATGCATGGTTTTGTGAAGCAAGACAAAACCCTCTACGATATGTATTCCCAACATGAATGTCGTCTGAGTTGGCTGCACCACAGTATGCACAATCTATGTGAGTCCATTAGTAACTTTTGTGAAAATCTTGAAGCTCACATTAAGTAGGCATGTCGGTCTGAACTGCTCAATGCTAACCGCCTTCTCTTTGTTTCGCGAAAACATTATAGTTCCAAATTTAAGGTGAAACAGTTGTAGTTGACCATTAAATAGATCATGGAACATGGGTAAAAGATCCCTTTGATGATTTCCCAACACCGTTTATAAAATTTAGCTAAAACCCATCTGGACCAGGTGTCGTATTATTCTTCATTTGTGCTACCACCCCAAACACCTCCTTCTCAGAGAACTGGACCGACATTATCTCGTTCTCATCAGCTCCAAGTTGTGGCAACTCTCCATTCATTTTCATTCTCACAAGGATCTGCTCCGGTGCCCCTAAAGAGTTTTTTTTGCAGAAATCCATGATCAACAATTTTAGGTTCTCGTGTCCTATAGTTTCTCCCTCATCTTGTTCTACTCCCTCCGTCTAGGTGAGTAAGTCATCTTACGAAAACCAAATAATCCCAAAACACTTAGGCGCGGTACATTAACTCCCATCTCGTTTTTTGTTTCTTGGCATAAAGAAAGGAATCAACCAATAAGAGATATGGGGTGTGTCTACTTTTAATGACTTGAGGCTACCAAACACGACATGCATTGGTCAATTCATTGCATGCAATGCTATTAATTAGCAAATGAACATTAACTTCTCTTGTTTTTCACTCTACCTTGGTCACGGTGCACAACCTAAGATGACTTACTCACCTAGACGGAGGGAGTAACTGAATAATTCTCTTCTTTCTATGTTTCCCATTCACAATCATATGAAAAAACTGGGTATTATTGTCACCCTGAATCACTTTCCTATCCTTTTCTCGAAGATCCCACTTCATCACTTCTTCTCTGAGAATCTTTTGTAACTTCTCTTCAGTGTCCCTTTTGGCCACACAGTCAAATGTGCCAAGCACATTGACCTCGGCATTTAACTCCAGGTCATTAATAATATTGAGAAGTGTTTCTTTTTCCATCTTCTAGCTGATACTCTTGTTTTTTGCACATCGCCGCAAGAACTGCCGCAGGTGTGTAATCTTATACTACCACCTTTCAATATTTGACATATCTCTATTTTCTTTTGCTCATTCCATTTCATTCATATAAAGGAGACCTTCCCTTCCGGACCATGATACTTCGAAATAGCAAATATTTTCGTCACCTACATGAGTCGTTTCACCCAAGTCAACAAGGAGATGGGTATGGTCTGAAAGTCCACTCTGTAACACGCGCACTATTGCTAGAGGAAATTTCTGTTCCCATTCTATGCTGGCTAGAAATCAATGCAACTTCTCATGCGTTTGAGTTTCTAAGTTGTTCGCCCAATAGTATTGTGCGCCAGTGAGGTTAATCTCTCTTAGGTATAGAGTTTCAATGAAAGCATTAAACATGAATGATCATCTCCTATCAAAATTATCAGAATCATTTTCTTCTATCCTTCTAATGATATTGAAGTCACCACCAACCAGGATGGGCACACTTTTTCATCCCCGCAAATCCTCACCGGATTTGCCAGAAAGTCAGGTTTGAACTGAGACGGTGTCGGGCCGTACACCGCAACCCACATAAAACGGTCAACTTTCGAACTCACGTGAAATGTCACAGCAAAGTCACCCGTGAAAGCATTACTCACTTCCATAGTCTCGCAATTGCCTCCGAGCAAAATCCCGCCAGATCTTCCCCGAGATGGTACATGATGGAAATCAAAGTCATAGCCAAGAAATCGTTCCGAGAAACTGCAAAGCGAAATTATCCCTACCAGTCTCCAGTGACGCGACAAAATCTAACTTTTGTTCCCTAGATGTTTCTGCCAAGAACCTTCGTTTAGCCAAGTGAGCAAGACCTCTCTATTCCAGAAAATGTCTCTCATTTTCATATTAAAATATGCTTTTGAATTTTGTTCTAGCACTGCAATACACCACGGAAGTCGGGTATATCTTTCTATTCCATATGCGTTTGGGTTTTCCAACACGACCCATGAGTCCGCATGACCGGTGTTTGTTGGTTTGCCATCACCTGGTTGTAGTGACGCCGCATGCATCTTATTTGCCTCCAGAGATTCCGCATGAAGCAACCCAAAACCTTGTTGTTGTTGTTGTTGTTGTTGTTGTTGTTGTTGTAGAGGAGGGGCATGTTCCTCACCTTCGACGGCCTCCTCTCCAAGCACGTTGGGAGGTACTAGATCCTCGCACAAAAATCCAACGATATGACCCCTAGCTCATTAACCTCATTGCATTCCAAAGGTCTTACGTACACAATCGACCTAAGCATTTGTATAGCCCTGTCAGCCACCAAATCAAGCAAATCGTTAACAGACTTTGCAACCTTCCTACTATTTGACCCGAGTGAAACCCCTATCCTATTAGCATTTAGTGAAACCCCTATCCTATTAGCATTGTGGACAATGTCTTCATCAGAAAAAACTAATATTGAAAATTCATGTTCACAAACATACCTGTAGAGGTCTCGATGTCCCGCAGTTTGGGTGCCTACATAGCACGCCCAATCTGCAAGCCATGCGCGCCAGGCTGCTCATGGATCCACTGTCTGACCCGCCTTTCGTCAGACATCGAGTCTGGTTTCCCTCCAAAGGTTATGATCTCCTCCACTGAATAACCCACCATCGAGTGGCCACCTACCGGGCTCTCGACAGGTGACACGGGTCAGGGCGCCGACCCCTCAAATGGGATCGCCCAGTCGGCGAAATAGTTAGAGGGATCCCCGAGGCCACCTACCTCGGTCATCCTCCTGAAGCCAGCTTAGATTTGGCATTAAACGTCACAGGCAGCGCCGCCAGGGAAGGAGCAAAGGCCGATGGCCTTGGAACTCCTCCCAAAATGGTCGTCAAAGGGGGAATCTGCTTCCTCACCTTCACCGTCCGCGCTGAGCGCACCGGTGACATTCTTGAGGAAAGCGGTGAAATTGCACATGTATCCAGCTCTATAGTATTATTATGGGGATAGATATTGAACGTTTTAGTTGTTTCGGTCATTTTTTTGCTTAAAATTCAAAATTTTAAAGAAAAGGGTAAAAATCTAATAAACCATAAATGTATCGAGGATGATTTGGAAATATTGGAAATTTTAATTACGCTTAGTGCAAAGTTGACAGTTTTAGTTCACGTGCAAGGAAACAAGAGAGGAGGATCCGTGGTCTAGTATTTTTGCCACTACAAGCAAGGCCCACCCACCCGTTGAAAATCAACCCAAATGGTGGATCAGAATGGATTACACAGATATGTGGTGTTTTTTTTGCAATAAATCGGTTTCGAAGAAGCTAAAAGTTAAGCAATCAAAACCATGAAAACTATAAGTGATGGACAAAGGAAGATGCGTGGATCTCCCTCGATGCGTCATCACTTGCGTCAGTCACTGAGAAATGAAAGCAAAATAGCACTGGTTGGAGTAGTGGACAGGAAAAGCAAGAGAGGAGGAGCACCCGAAACGAAATGGTTGAAGGAACGGAAGTACCTAACCTAGACCTAGACCTAGAGGTGCGGCCATTGAAAGGCTCCGTGCGTGCCTGAACCATATATACTAGAATGGAATTGCAAACATAAGGACGAAATGGTTAAGGACGCATGTCTATTCGACGCGTACCGGCATGTGAAGGCATGGTGGACTGACCTGCTGGCGACGCCTTCCGTCCAGAAGGCCGTTGCACTGATGAAGCCATGATATTGGTTTCTAGCGCTCGTCTGTCTGTCTGTGAAATAAGCCGAGTTGTGTCCCGATGTCTGCTTGCCGGTCGAGTGTGTTATCTTGTCATGTGTCCTGGTTGTCCAATGTTCAGGCTTGTGCTTGTGATCCTGTCATATATATCTTGTACTGAAATGAGCATTCAAGTGCTCTGGTTTAATAATAAATTGTGCCAAGATGTTATCTCACCTCTAATATTTTCTCATCTGGTGCTTTCATAATCTATCCATTAACTATTTAACTTCCTCCGTATCTAATAAGAGTACGCAGAATTCCGGGCGAGCTAACAAGCATGAGAGGACACTGGGACTCAGAATCCTTCTATTCAGTCCTCACGGTGGTAGTAATAATTCTGGTATGACAGACAAGTCCCATCCAGCAAAACAAACTAGAGCACAAGTTCCTCCCTGCACCAAGGACACAACAGTGCGTGATTGAAACACAGATAAGAATGTGTCTACGAATGACACATTACAACAAACATCAGCTACGTATGCTCCACTGTGACAGAGTCGGTTACAATAATAAACGCATTATCCATCTGGCAGTAGTTTTTTTTTTTTTTTTTTTTTTTTTTC
>LR738716.1:69434400-69452709 GCA_902687465.1 Secale cereale
AAAAAAGAGAAGAAACCGGACTGTTTAATCACAGACCAAGTCTTAGAGGACAATTGATAACAAAATAAAGTACTACAAGTACTATTGTTAACAGCATGTAACAAGGGGCAATGGAACAAAGTGAGAAATGGGCCACAATAGGAGATTCATTGTTTGCCGAAAAATAAAATAAAATAGCTGATGCATTTTCTTTCTCTTTTTAAATGCATGACATGTCGGTATTTTCATTCAATTTAAAAAACAATACTCATGCACATAGTATATATAAGTAATATTGTGTATATAGTGCATGTGTTGCTTCTGGAGAATGTTATATGTTTCCCGGCTTGCAGCCATGTTACAGAGTATATATTGCAACAAGGGGAAATGAAAAATGGGCATAGTAAGCCACATCCACCAGACATCTTGTATTCGATAAGTAACAAGCAGAACAGTAACCCATACAAAAGAAAGACAACAATAGAACTTAGTCTTGAGGCAAAACAGCAGATGCATTTTCTTTCTCTTTTATGTGCACTCATTCCTTCTCGCAAAAAAAAGTGCACTCATTGCAATTTGAAAAATATATATACGTGCACAAAGTACATATATGGAATATGGAGATGGAGACGCGTTGAATTGTTGGATTATAAGAAATTTAGAGGAAGTTACACTGTGGACTTTGTTCTTGGTGCGGGGAATCAATTTAACCCCCGAAGCCGCAATACTTGGCCAATAGGGCAGCGATTACCTCACTGAAGATATCATACTCAGTATTACACAACTGTCTCTCGTAACCCGTAACAAACACAGAATTAGCCCCATGGCACCACAAACCAGCCTCTCCTAGCCAAACTGCGGTCCCAAGGATGTAACGGCACCGAGCACCGTCGCAGCCGCATCCGCAAGGGAAAACAGGAAGTTACCTTGGGTAAGAGAAGAGGGAGTGCGGAGAAGGGATCTCGTCGGTGCCTCCAAGGAGGGGAGCAGCGCCCGCAGGCAGTATTACCGACGTGGCCGGCCAAGCCACCAAAGGATTTTTTTCGGAAACCCAACTCACACCACCGTGCCAAGCCACCATCAGCCCGGCGTGACAACATCACCAGCGCAAGATCCGGCGGGATGTGGACCAGATGGAAAAAAGGAGTGACCTTCATATCTGATGGCACAAGAACCGCAGGAGCTATCCGCCGGCCACGGAGCGCGGCCATCCTCGCTACACCACCTACATGTCTGAGGATGATGACCCACTCCCGGGAGCACCGCTAGCCGCGAATATGGTGTCGCCTCTCCAAGCAGGGCTGCCACCCTGGGAGCAAAGCCCTCCGTCGAGACCGGAGCGATGAAATTCCGGCAGCTATCATCATTGACGGCCGCACGGGCTTTCCCACAGCCAGCTCTGGTGGCGGCGAGGAAGATGAGGGGGTGACGTGTGTCGGCGCAGGGGCAACCCTAGTCGCCTCCCGTGTGGCCCGAGAGGACGACGCGAGGGGCTCCTACTGCTTAGTGTGTACTCCTACTACTCTAGTGATGTAAACACTTTTATATTTCTTTACCCAGTGAGTACTCATCATTCATTAACCAAAAGGGAGTATATGTTTGCTGTGTAGGGGTTACATGTTGCACAACGCAGCAGTAATTATATTTGGACACCTAGTCCTCTTTGATGAGCTCTGGCGACCACCGTGATGCGCCATGAATTATATTTCGACGCCTAGTCCTTTGATATACCTCCACGATCGGATGCACCGCAACAACTTGCCTTGTTTGCCCGACACCGAGGAAGGAAGAGGCTGTGATGAATAATGATGGGGCTTGAGGTGCTGGAGGTGACGAGGCTTGTTGTGTACATACAAACATACATAGGATGATGGACAATCTGGTGGTACCACTTTCTACTTTCCATGTGTGTTGCACCGATGGATGCATGGGCCGCACGCACTGTCACGTCCATGCATCCAGTGAGATCAACTGAACCGCCAAACAATTTCTCATCCGGTGCATGCCCTATATATATCACCATTGGTCTCTTCCCAACCAACGAACCAGGTCTCTCACCTTCTTCTTCCACACTAGCCTCCCTAGATACAGGGGAGCAGGGGGCATGGGGGCGCTCCTAGTCCTAGCGCTCGCCGTGGTTCTCGCTGCCACGCCAGCGGCAATGGGCGGGCGTGACCAGCACGTACCAGCGCAAGCTGGAGGCCACCGTGGACATGCCGTTCGACGCTGACGTCTTCCGCGTACCATCAGGGTACAATGCCAGCGCAAGTTGGTCCGTCTCTCGGATTTTCCATCTGTACGTAAGATAAGAGGTTCCTGGGTCGTAAAACTGAGACCATCTTGGTTTTCCGGGTGGGCGGACGATTCCTTCCTTGTACACAGGTGCACATCACACTGGGCGACCAGACGGGCACGGCGATGATTGTGTCGTGGGTGACGCCGAGCGAGCTGGGCAACGGCACCGTGAGGTACGGCTGCTCGCCGGACAAGATGGAGATGTCGGCCCAGGCCACGCACACGCGCTACCACTACTTCAACTATACCTCCGGCTTCATCCACCACTGCACTCTCAACAACCTCAAGGTCGTTAAACCAACCAAGCATTTTTTTTTAACACCTCATGCTCATGGTTGGTAAACCAACCAACCTCAAGGAAACTTTCGATTTGTCCGTTTTTTCTTTATCGAGAAACATGGCTTATTGCAGCATGGCGTCAAGTACTACTATGCGATGGGGTTTGGCCACACAGTGCGGACCTTCTCCTTCACCACCCCTCCCAAGCCCGGGCCCGACGTGCCCTTCAAGTTCGGACTCATCGGTATGTTATGTTTTTTTGTGTGGATATGGGTATGTTATGTTGTTATATGTAATCACATGGAATTTTATTTGTTACTCATGCTAGATGTAGATGCTACTTAATATATATATATAGTGCTCAGCTTTTGTGGACTAATCAAACTGGTCTTTCATTTATACTCTACTTATATCAAAAAGTCTTGGAGATCCTCAGAATTATACTATATTTTTTCATTCAACTAAAAATAAAAGAAAATCTTGATTGACGGCAGGTGACCTGGGGCAGACGTTCGACTCCAACATCACGTTGTCACACTACGAGGCCAACGGAGGCGACACGGTGCTCTTCGTGGGTGACCTCTCCTACGCTGACTACTATCCGCTCAACGACAACAGGCGCTGGGACAGCTGGGCGCGCTTCGTGGAGCGCAGCGTGGCGTACCAACCGTGGCTCTGGACCGTCTGCAACCACGAGCTGGACTACGACCCGGAGATCGGCGAGACGACACCCTTCAAGCCCTTCACCCACCGCTACCCAACGCCATACCGCGCCGCCGGCAGCACGGATCCCCTCTGGTACTCAGTGAAGATCGCGTCCGCGCACCTCATCGTGCTCTCCTCCTACTCGGCCTACAGCAAGTACACACCGCAGTGGAAGTGGCTGGCGGACGAGCTGCGCCGCATCGACCGAGCGGCCACGCCGTGGCTCATCGTGCTCATGCACTCGCCCTGGTACAATAGCAACAAGTACCACTACATGGAGGGCGAGACGATGCGGGTGCAGTTCGAGAGCTGGATCGTCGGTGCCAAGGTGGACCTCGTCCTCGCCGGCCATGTCCATGCGTACGAGCGCAGCCACCGCTTCTCCAACATCGCCTACAACATCGTCAACGGCAATGCCACACCCGTGCGGGACATGAATGCTCCCGTCTACATCACCATTGGCGATGGCGGCAACATCGAGGGCCTCGCTGGCAAGTACGTACGTTTTTTTTTTTTTTTTGCGAATCGGGCCAATCCATTGATGACTGACTGACTGACTGAATGAATGAATTCAGCTTCATGGAGCCGCAGCCGGCCTACTCGGCCTTCAGGGAGAGGAGCTTTGGGCACGCGACGCTGGAGATCAAGAACCGGACGCACGCCTACTACGCGTGGCACCGGAACCAGGATGGCGCCAAGGCCGTCACCGACTCCGTCTGGCTCACCAACCGATACTATCTGCCCACAGACGACTCCAAGTGATCTCACGGATCATCAAGTCGCACGCATTCATTTCCGAAGGATGCCCCTTTCCTTTTTAAAATAAATAAATAAATAAATAAGGATGCCCCTTTCCTGATGCTACTTCAGGCAGCGACATGGGTTCTTTTCTTGCATGCATGTTAATCACCAACAGTCATGTAATGATTGTGAGCGTAAAGCTCCTGCACTTGATTTCGTATGAAATGAAATAAACTAGTGATTTGAGAGGTACTACAAACGTTTGACATGAACTACATAAAATACCATGTGTTAGCTGAAACTGTCCATGATCATGTGCTGATAATATCCCATCTAAATACACTGTGAAGCCCATGTGCGTGGTTCCATTGTTTTTCTTATGAAAGTGGAGAAGGCAGTGGGTAAGCGAGCTGACAGATGGTAATATGCAAGGCAATTTAACATAGATAAATACCGAAAGATATGAGAAATAGTTCATCCATGGTTACAATCATTTAGCTATTTATCTTAAATGTTTCAGCCAAAGCTGTTTCTACCAATGTAGTCATAGTTTGAAACTCGTCAGGTGCACCCAAAAGCTGTACAAAACGTAGCTTCCTTCTAACCTCCGGTACACATTTTACTGATAATACCTCATCCTGCCAAAGAAATTTGTATCAGTGAACCAAGGAAGATATAGAAGAATGAAAACAATAGAAATGGTGAATTACAAAATAGAAAGGATTAACCTCTATACAAGGATCCACACTATTTTAGGCTCGATGATGGGAGCGCAGTCAAAAAACCGGGTCAATAGCTTCCGTGCGACACCTTTGAGGTGAATTGGATGGAGTGTGACGCAGTTGACGAAAATAGCTCTAGTGCCACATCTTTGCAGCCAACTATAGCTCCAATGCGACATGGCCCTGTTTAACCATGAAATGCAAAACACAAGGGGCTAGTGGTTTGAGTTATGACACGCAGGACCCATCAGTTATCCACATCAATGTGGGACCCACCACTTACTCACATGCGTTCAGGACCCACAACTTATCCACCTAAGCATGCCCGTTCTCATCATCGTGCCCCGACCTGAGCCAGACACAAGCCCGAGCCAGCTCACCCCCAATGCTTGGCCTTCCCCTTTCCTTTCCCCCACCTTGTTCTTCCTCTTCTCCGGCAACGAAGTGCGCCGCCGGCGAGTGATGTCTAGTTCGACTTCGGCCTCCCGCCAATCATGGCTGCAGTACGGTCCAGTGCCGTTCTCAAGATGCCCCGATTGCCCGCGCATGGAGCCTCTAAAGCGTTTGACTTGTGTGAAGAAGGAAAATGGCAACCGTGGGCGTGAATTCGTGAAATGCTCGAGAAGGCCACAGCCAGGGCAGGTTAGATCCGTTTATCACACCAAACAACTTGTCTAATTTCTCCCGATTTCTTTGTTTTTTTCCTCAAATTTGGGCGGCCGATCTTATCTAGGGTTCATGCGTCGTCGACCCATGTTTTTCAGGTTCTGAAGAAATGTGGACATTTCGAGTGTCTCGATGGATACGTTGAGAGGTTGAAATTGCAGGCATCAACCCAAGAGCTCAATTTTGGGGGGCAGCTTGGTGTGGAACACGCCCCCCCCCCCCCATTTGGTGCACAAAGCCAATCTGATGATGGACAGTGCTGAGGTGAAGTGTGAATTGAAGAAAATGGGCAAGCAACTAAAGCAGTTGATCAATTTAAAGCAGCAAGAAAATATGATGGCTGGAGCATTTTATTGTTGTGTCATTGCTATGGATTTCTTTTACTTGATGTTCATCAATCGCTAGAAATTGTTAGGGTTTCAGTTAGTGTGTCAATCTAGTTTCAGAGTCGGGGGTCCCTAGTTAGAGTCAGAGGATTTACATAATGAACCATGATATAGCAGTAGCGTGTGGCATATACCAGCGCTACAGGTAGGACCGTAGCGGTAGCACGGGCCAGCCGATCAGCGCTGCTGCTAAGTGGTCCCATCCTCACCCACCGGGGCTGCCGTAGAGGTAGTGTTCGTCAAAAAGCCGCGCTATTGCTAATCCTGCGGAAGTAGCACGTGTCGGTGGCACACCGCTACCGCTATGTCTACACGGTGCCAGTAGATGGGCCCCACTTAGCAGCAACGTCAGTCCACGGAAGAGCGCTACCACTACAGAATTTAGCAGTAGCACCGGTACCTATCCCGCGCCACTGCTATGCATATCTGCCACCTTTTCTCCCACCCCCCCCCCTCTCTCCTCTTCATTCTGTACCTACTTCACTTACTTATTCCCATAATATCTCTTCCTTCTTCTACCTCTCTTCTCTCCCCATTAATGCCTCCATCCACCATCTCCTCCATTAATGATCTCTCTTTTTCTCTTCCTCGATCACTTATTTGACTCTCCCTCCTTACCAATCCCAACTCCTATCTTTGTCTCACTAGTTAGCTCTCTCTCCCTCTTCACTAGTTAGGTAGAGCATCTCCTTCCAATTAGATCCATCGTGTGCTAGGTCCCTCTCTCGGGATGGGTGAGTAAAAAGTTGTGCTTTGCAATAATGCAAATATGTGTGTTCGCATTATGGTGGTGTGAATGTGCGTGTGGAATGAATTGCGGCCTGTCGAATCGTGTGTGACATGAGTTGCTCATATTTTGCCGAAATTTTGATTTATTTCAGTTTCGGCGAATTTCGGGCAAACTCTATATATCCTATTTTTAAGGAAGGTCATGTCGAACTTTTGTATGACTTTGATGTAGGCATATGCATGCATGGTAATATTTCTTTTGCTTATTATGCCGTGCAGGAAAGCATGTAGGTCAGTGGAAGGGTGGTGGAAAGATGATTGCGATCCGCGGTGCATGACATGTATGCAAATAACCGGACTAGGATTTTATGTCCGTGTAGTAGATGCAAAGAAATTATCATGTTGGACCCCTTTGAGCATGTGAATTTGAAGGCACACCTCCTCATGCATGGTTTCATGGATGGCTATACTCGATGGATAATTGAAAATGATGATGAGGACGTCCACATGGCAGGAAATAACAACATGGGGCTAGACGAAGAGATGACCAACAATGGACCCGAAGACTACGGCGCAGGACATGGCGGTGGAGCAGAGGCCGGACACAGCGGGAAAGAGGCCGGACAAGACGGAGAAGAGGCGGAGACGCCGCAGTCTTCGACACGACTAAGTTCAGTCGTGCAGGATCTACATGTTCGAGACCTGCTTCGCAAGAATACGACTAGCAACAGAGTAAATAACTTGTATATAATCGCTCTTCGAGACATGTCATATAACTTGTATCGCTATATTGAGATGATGATGAGAGACATCATTTGAGTTGGATGATGTGACGCTATGACGAGACTATTATGTGTATGATATGATGAGAATATTGTATGTTTTATAATATTGTTAGACTATCGCATAAAACTCGTATAAATACAGCACAAATATGTACCAGAACAAGGAATACAGGTAATGTTAGCAGTAGCGTTGGTTAGTCAAAAGCAGCAACGGGGGTTTATCAGGAGCGCGACTTATGAGCAACGTACGTGACTGCTAGATAGCAGTAGCGCGGGGCCAACCAACGCTACTGTTAGGTAAGGATAGCAGTAGCATTGTTTCAACCAACGCTACTGCTACAGGTTAGCTGTAGCGCAGTAGGAGTAACGCGGGCACCCGCACTACTACTAAATGTTTACCCCATGGTACCACTAGTCTTTTCTGTAGTAGTGAACCATCCTTCAAGGGGTTGCCACTTGCCCAGCTGTGCGCACGTCTGACGTCTGGCAGACCTTATCTGAACCGTGTGGCTCGGGAAATGCCAACCAAAATATCTACGCAAGTCATCCGTTTCCCACTATGATTTTTTTGGATCCCGAGCAAGGAACGTACGCGGACCGATTTTGGGAGCATCTGAGCTTGAGCACCGAATCACCGTGTCCAGTATAGATTGACATGTATGCACCTATTGCTATCAACTCTGCGTCCCGTGCGTCTGATCTCAGCAAGTCGGGACCAAAGCAAGCTGACGGCTTGCAGGCTCATACGTGCATGTGCTAGCGTACTACAGGAAATTAATCACATATTTTTAACTAGACAAGTCTTTTCAAATATTTCTTTCCTACATTAGATGACATCAAGATTAGCGGGTGCAGCAGCACGCACCTTGATGATCTAGTATTTTGAATTCCAGATTCCATTTCTGCATTTTCCCAAGAGTGCAGTTATCGTAATCTCAAGATTCGAGCCCCATGTCTGTGTCTCCCAGTGAACATGTGATATTTCTTACACCGAGTCATTTTTTTATGCGATTACACCAAATCGTCTTGCCAAAGCAATCTTTTCATAGAACAATCAAATATATTCTTATCTCCATTTGGCAAGCCATAAAAGGAAAGCATACACATGGGTTTATTACTTAAAGAAGCAGCAATGATAACCAACATGCCTCCAATGGACAATACTTTTACTTGCCAACATTCCAATTTTACATGTCGCAAAAATCTTACAAATACATGCCACCACTAGAATAGATTTATGGATGGCTAAGCTGTTGAGGGAAGAATCCAGCAAGAAACATACATTGTTTTTGCTTGACATTTGCTTTTTCCTAGGCCATGCATCGCCCATACTAATTCAACATCAGAAAACAGGCTTGAGGACCCACTTTATAGATAAATCGACGAGTTCCACATGTACACAATTATCAAATACAAAGGTTCACTAAGAAAAATGAAATAGTTCAGGCTGGGGAAGCAGCACGGGTAAGCCCAACATAAGGAAAACAAATTACCGAGCCAGAACAGGAAGGTGTGGAGCGACTTTCTGGAGTCAGGGTTGCCAATTCAGCATCACCAGTAGTGAAATGGCCACATCCTTTCATTTAATTGCATCCATTTGATTATATATTTCTTCAAACTTCATACCATGCATTCAACATTGGATTATTTATTTGAACATAGAACCGAAACGCTTCTCCATCATAAGGTAGCTTGCCCAGTTGGCTTGGTAGTCCCAAGCAGGCGTTTTGGGCCGTTGAACTTTCCAAACCACTCAGCTGACTTCTTGAGCTTGCGCGTGAGTGTCTTCTTGTCGATGTAGACGAGGCCAAAACGTGAGGTGTAGCCGCTGCCCCACTCAAAGTTGTCAATCAGACTCCATGTGAAGTGGCCCCGGACATCGGCGCCTTGGCTGAAGCCATGGATATATGAAAGCACTTAGTTTGAATTCAACCATGTGTGTCTTTATACATACATTAGGAGTACGTACCACTGAGCGAGTAACCAATGTACTATTGGGGTATGTATGTATGTATGCATGCAAAAGTGCAAAATAAATTAAAAGGTAGGTTTTAGTGTGGGTAGTTACTCTATTGCATCCTTGACGGCTGAGATGTGGCGTTGAAGGTAGTCTAGCCTTTTCCAGTCATCTAACGGATCTGGCATGGTTTCGTCGCCGTCCACGTCAGCGATTCCTGCACACACAAGTTAAATTAACCAAACTTCCCAAAACATACCTCTCAACCCATCAACATGTCCATGGACTATGTTCTTGCCGGGATTTGAAGGAACTGGTACCACATGACCATAAAAGATTATTTATATATTAGTGTGTTATTCTTTATGAGGATCGTGGAAATTTAAGTACAGTTACTTCAATGTTAGATTTCAACCTTTTTTTCAAATAAAAGCTACACAAGGAGAAATGAAAAGACAACGGCTGCAAGCTAACTAAAGTTTGTTATGAACCGGCGACTGATCATTCGATTACTATAAAATACGGTGCTACACACACACATGTCACCACTTACCATTCTCAGTGATGAAGATGGGTGGGTTTCCGTATTTCTCCTTTATGATCAGAAGGAGATCCCTTAGGCCTTTTGGGTACATGTAAATCCAGTAAGTCCCAGTCTGCAAATTGATGTGCCAACTTCTAATTAATAACAATAAAAAAAGTTCAGATTAATTTAAGCTTTATTGCAGGAACCCAACATTAGCATGTCTAAGCCACATAATTAACCAAGTAGCTAGAAGGATGATACATACATTAGGACCTATGGCATTCCCGTCACACCCTGCAACTGGTCGAGCGGAAGAATAAAAGCCCGGGATTAGTATGAGAAAATAAAATTTCTCAAAGGAACGGTGAAGTTCTAAGGTTAGTCCTCAACCATATTTTCTTACTTTCGGAACTGGAGTAAGCATCCTCGCTGTTCAGCTTTGGCATAATGCTTGATGACATGTCAATGTGCTTGGAGTACCTAGAGGTGTAATAGTTCAGCCCCATGATGTCATAGGAGGATGCTAGCTTGGCTTGCTCAAGCTCAGTGAACATGGGTAGGCGATCTCCGATCAGTGATCTCATGGAGAAGGGATAGTCGCCACGAATTACTGGCTCTAGGAACCATCCGAGATTGAAGTCCATGGATCTTTCCCGGGCCTGTTGATCGAGGAACGAGTCTTGGTATGGCTCGTAACTCATTGCGTTCAAAGCCATCCCTATTTTGGCATCTTCATGCTGCAGTTGGTCCATCAATATAAATAAATATACGTGCCACTAGTTGTTTCCTGTTTACTAGATAATGTATATGTCTCTGTTTGTGTACGTACCCTGTTGTAATGCGTTTTGAACATCTCAACAGCCTCGGCATGTGCTAGGAGGATGTGGTGGCCAGCAGTGTATGGCTCTTTGAGCGAGTCTCCTTCTGGGACAGCACAATCCATCCCCGATGAGCACCGTCCAGGAGCAAGCTCCCCCGTTCCGTAGGACAAACAACAATATGTGTGTGGCTCGTTAAAGGTGAACCAGTTTTTCACTCTGTCTCCAAAGTTCTTAAAGCACACATCAGCGAAGTTCTTGTAGTCATTTCTGGAAAGGGAAAAAAATCAAACCCGAAGGATGTTCAACATTAAATAGTTGTGCTAGTTTCTCGTGATGCATTGTAGAATGACAATGGAACATTGTTTGTAATCTCTTGGTCTATTTGTGTGCTTCCTCTAATAGTTACATATGACACAGGGAACCAAATCATATGTGAAGTAATCTTGTTCAAATCATATTTAACAATATTACAGTTCATAGACATACGCATCGTGGTTGCAATTATTGATCTTCCTTAGTACCATCGTCTTAGAAATCAAGTTAATTTCTTTTTCTCGAGGAATACTTACATAATCCTTCGGTCTAAGAAGCCGCCGTACTCAACTTCTAGTGCTTGAGGGGTGTCCCAGTGCCAAATTGTAACATATGGCACTATGCCTGAATTACAAAAAACAAATGATGATTAGTGCATGATTTTGCGAGCCTGGCTCATTAAGCACTAATTAAACCAAGAAGAAAAAGCTTTTCACCGTGACATAACAACGAGTCGATCAGCTTGTTGTAGTAGTCGATGCCTGCCTGGTTTACTTCTCCCCTCCCACCTGAAAGCCATCATAAGCATGTGCTGAAATTAGGACCCCAACAATTAATATAACAATTCTATTGGATATGTCTAATTTGTAGAGCACATCTTTACTGTTCCAAACGTATTCACCATACAAAACAAAATTGGTTATTTTGTATTTACGTGGCAGTATTCTCGACCAAGAGATGGAGAACCTATACGCATCCATGCCCATTTTCTTCAGTGCCTTGACATCCTCCTGTTAATAATAAATGATGAAATGAATAGTGATGGCAACATATTATCATGCTATTTTAATTATAGGTGCATATTCATAATTGCTTTACCAAAAATATATATGCAACGACATAAAACCCATCCTTTCATAACATTTGGTACATGTAACACAACTAACTGCACATATCTAACCAATATATTAGCTTGTTACCAAAAACTCATATTCTTATTCATAGTATTTTAATATATCCACTTGTGATTTCCTTACTATTTTCATTCCTGTAAAGATAGCATATCCCGTTTCCAGGATGAACTTTTCAAAAATATTTCATGTTCCATCAGCGTGATTAATGTAGTTGTGTCTTGGATCCTCCAAATGATGAGCGTGTTGTACGGTGCATTTTAGTAAGTGGCCCTCCAAAGTCATTTGTGAATATATATATATAGTTACTAGCATCCCAATACTTACTTCATACAGATGGTAGGAGTCCGCTGCAACATCCCCATTGGTCCCGTCTGATATGCGCTCTGCTCACAAATACACATGAAATTAAGGATACATGATACAGGAAAGAGCAATGTCACTTGTTTGTAACTCTGAAAAGCACACCTTGTTGTTGGTACACACACACACACACACACCTTGTTCTTACATAAATAGAACAAACAAAAATTGAGGAGGGTCGTTATATGTTACCAGGATAATTGTGGCAGAAGTGGTCCCAAGTGCTTGGCTCCTTGCCATCTTGATCCCAAGCACCTTCAATCTACATGGATAACGGGGTATATAACACTTTGTGCAATCGAACAAACCGTTAACATGCTTTCAGATATCATGCATATATATTTTCTCTTATGTATTACAAGTTTACATTTGTGCTAGAAAGATATTAGTGACCTGGTACGCAGAAGTGGAGGCGCCAAAGATGAATTCAGGGGAGAACCAGTCCCTTCTAGGGATTTGCCATGGCTTGAGCTTAGTGTATACAAGCCCAATGGGTTCTTCTGGCTGCGAGTCTGCTTGTGACCTAACGGTGAGATTGCAGTACTTTCCCTTGCTCTTGTGCGATGAAGCAGCAGATCGGAGCCATAGGTTCTTACTGTTTGGTCCTACATGGCTTGTATGTCCGAGGTGGGTGGTGGGAATCAGGGAAGCTGAAGCAAGTAGAGCCATCTCTTGCTAGCTGGCTGAAGTGGTCTGAGCAGCTTGAGTAGCGAGTTCCCTTGTACGCTTATGCATCTATTTATAGATGAGGAGGGAGAGTCTGTGAGGGGGGTCGTGGGATGAGAGTGAACCCTAAGACACAAGGCAGGGACACCGATCAGGTGGCTAACCAAAAAATATCTTCAGCTGGGGGACTCCATGTCTACATGATGCAAGTATGAAAGGAAATGTGTCCATCGACCCATGTTTCAAGTATTTCAGAAACTTGTTCTCCACAACACTTTCAAAATCTAACTTAGGTATTTGGAAAAGAAAAGCCTAAATATTTACCATTCTTTTATTCGGATTGTAGAAAAATAGCGATAAACGCTAGAAATTCTCACAAAAAATATATAGAAAAATCTTGCCAGTAATTCGGTAGACTCTAATGATCACTGATAAAAATAGCCATCCGATAATGGGTCCCTAAATCTACTGCCATGTAGGATTCTCACCGCGCTTCTCGTCGGAGCAAGTTCATGTCAAGCCACGGCTATCCTACACTAATACCATCCCTATAAGAAAATGGTTATCTTACACCGTGGGTACCATACCATATCTCTATATATAGTACTATTACCATGTACGTAAATACTTGATGGCACGAGCGTGTAGCGGATCGCATCACCAAACGTACTGCTTGTAGCTGGTTGGATGGTATATGATTTGATGGTCCAGCCAAAATATCAAATAAGAGCATTTTATTTTTATTTTTTGCAAGTAAGGTCAAACAAGATCACGAGGAGGAAGCAGACATGGATCGAGTACCACACTGCCAGCTAACTACAGGAGTAGTACGTATTCGTCACATGGTTTCATTGCCATTCCTGCACACACAAGTTAAATCAACCAAACTTCCCGAAAAACCCTCTCAAACCATCACCATGTGACCATGGATTATGTTCTTGTCAGGATTTGAGGGAACTGGTACCACTCGACCATAAAGATTATTTACAGATTAGTGTGTGTCGTTATTCGTCACAATGATCATGGAAATTAATGTTTAGTTACTCTCAATTTCAAATTTGAACATTTTTATTAACTAAACGATACATAAAAATGTTCAAATTTGAAATTGAGTTTATTAACTAAACGATACATAATGGACCCCTTGACAAAAGGCCCATACGAGATGGATAACAAACAAGGGAGCACAGCCTTCCCCGACCCCGAGCTCCCTCCTCCGCCTAGGGTTCCCGCGGCGCCGCCGGCGGCTCCCCCGCGCGGATCCGCCGCCGCGATCGGAGCCCGCCGTCGTCGCTCGCCTCTCCCGCTCCCCCACCCCTCCCCCCACCTCGTCCCTTCCCCGTAACCCCCGCGTCGCCTCCCCGTGCGAGGCGGCTGGGGGGGCCCTCCACTGCTCCCCTCCAGGCTTTCTCCTCACACCTCCTTCCTCCCGCCGCCGCCAGCGAGCGCCGTCGGGCCTCGGCCGCATGGTGCTGGCTGCGGAGAGCCTGCCCTTCCCCGCGCCACCCCCCCCCCATGCTCGGCCGGTGGGGGCCGGCGTCGGTGCTCCTCCGCTAGCATCGGTGTAGCCCATCGGCGGTGATGCCACGTGCCATGGTGGTGCTCGACGCGGCGGTGCAGTCGTTGGCCGTGGGGCGGCGCGGTGGCGCTGGTGGCTGGCGGCGCCCACCCAGCCCAGATCTGGGCCCATTTGGGCCCCATCTATGTTTTGGTGAGCCGGTGGCTCGGTGTTCCGCGGCGTCGTTTCCTGGTGACGGCACGGTGGCGGCGGTCTCGGGTGGTGAGGACTTCGTCGGTCGACGAGTTGGAGCGTAGCGACAGGATTGTCCGAGTCCAAGTGGACCCGGCCGGGCCGTCTAGGCCCGGCAAGTCCTCGTCGCCGCGTCCGGACGGCTCCGCTGCGGCGGTGGAGGTTGTCCCCTCCCTCCATCGGAGTTGTGGTTGCTCCCGTGGCCGCGGTCTCCTTGCCCCAGCTAGGCCTCGTGTTGACAGCTCCAGTGAGGCGGCGGGGGTGTCTGGTAACCATGGTGGCACAGGCTGGTGGGCGGCTGTTGGGGTGGTGCATCTCGAAGTGCCTCGGTTCATGGTGGTGGTTGTGGATCGGGAGAAATCCTTGTCGGCTTGTCCGACACCGACCCGGTGACGCTTGCGGGCGCCATTGGACCTTCCTGAGGGGCGTCGGATACCCCACCATATCTCTCGCGTACCGGGGGAAACCCAAGAACTTGTTCGGGCAACAGATACGGTGGCGTCGCATTCCTTCTTGAAGGTGTTGCTTGGTGCGAGGCGCTTCGAGATGCAGGGAGCGCGGTGGCACTTCGTCGGAGGGTGCAGCGGTTGCCGCTCTTCCTTTCATCGTTGATCTGCTGGTGTTGGCATTCATTTCTCTTTCATTTCTTTTGTTTTCTTTTGGGCTTATCTGTGTTGCGGCCCCAGCGTACTGGATGTATCTGATGTTTGCTTTATAATATAAAGCGAGGGGAAACCCTTTTTTCGTAATAAAAGGCCCAGACAAGGATAAATGAAAATATTGTGGCTGCAAGTTAACTAAAGTTAAAATCCGATGCTACACACACACACACAATAGCTAGTCATGATATATTTCGTACACAAAATTAACCAAGTAGCTAGTCGGAAGATACATAATTTACACTAATATATACTATCCTTATAAAAAAATTGGTTATCTTACATTGTCGGTACCTACCATATCTCTATACAAGTACTATTACTGTGTACGTATATACTTGATGGCACAGGCGTGTAGTCAGTCCAGCTGACGAATCGCATCGCCAACGTACTGCATGTAGCTGGTTGGATGGTACTCCCTCCGTTCCTAAATATAAGTCTTTCTAGATATTCCAACAAGTGACTACATACGGAGCAAAATGAGTGAATCTACACTCTAAAACATGTTTACATACATCCGTATGTTGTAGTCTATTTGAAATGTCTAAAAAGACTTATATTTAGGAATGAAGGGAGTATATGATTTGATGGTCCAGCCAAAAGATCAAATAAGATCATTTTCTATTTTATTTTTTGCGAGTAAGATCAATCAAGATCACGAGGAGGAAGCAAACATGGATCGAGTACCGCACTGCCAACTAACTACAGGAGTAATCACAAGACACACGTGGTAAGCAATCCAAACAATTCAAAGAAAAAAAAAAACTAACTACAGGAGTGGTACGTACTCCCTCCGTCCGGAAATACTTGTCATCAAAATGAATAAAAGAGGATGTATCTAGATGTATTTTAGTTCTAGATACATTCCATTTTGTCTATTTTGATGACAAGTATTTTCGGACGGAGGGAGTACGTACGTACTATGTTGGTGTGGAGGTGATGGATGCTTTGGTTTGGCAGTTTCCTCCTGTTAAACGTGACTACAGGAGTATTTATCAGTACGTGTGGGCATATGCATGGAGGTCTAAACACATGGTCTTTTCTTGTTTATCTGTTGTGAATTATCATCCTGTAAAAATGGCACGAAACATTCCCGCTAGATTATTTTTGCAAGCAAAAACTCCCGACTAGATGGCCCTGTACAGGAGCCGCGGCATGGCCATGACGGTGGTTTGGCCATGCTGATCCTTGAGCGTCAAGTCGTTATGCTTCATGCTGGCCTCTGCGATCTGGACGCTGACGAGTTCTGATCTTTCTTCCGGAGATTTTCGTTGATCGGCGCATGGTGCCACCGGATATCTACATTGGAACCGATCGGGTTGTATGCTCCCTTATTTTTTGTCCAGTGAGACTTCATGAGGGTGTGGTGCGAAGCTTTGCTTTCCTGTCTGTGTCATAGGACATGTCTAAATATTGATTTTCATGATATTCACAGAGGTGGAGAAAGTCACGGTGACTGCGATCACGGTGCCGATGAAGAATGGCGGCACAAGTTCTTCATGTGTGCAGGGTGTTGGTGACTTGCAGCAACGGCCTTGGCAAGAGGGGGTGATAACACAGGTGGACTGCATTTTGGGTGGTGCTCCTCGAGTATCGAGTAACGATTTCCAGGGTGAAAGCCCAATGCCTTGCTTTCATTGGTTGTGCTTGGCAATGGCCTTGCTAAAGGCATTGATTTGTGAATTCGGACTTTCTCCAGGGTGAAAACTCAAAGCCTTTGATCGGGCGACGACAATGCTTGTGCATTGTTTTCCTAATTAGAGGTGTCGTCTTTGGAGTATCTGTTTTTTTGTTCCGGTGTTGTCTTTGGTGGTGGTTAGAGTGTTATTGATGCGAGTGTGTCATCACCGTGACGTGGTCTTTGGTTTCTACTTCTCACTTTTTTTTTATTTTCTTTGTTGTGTGCATCCTTAACATCTTGTAGCTGCAGAAGCTGGGTGTAATTGATATCTTCACGATATTAATATATTCCCTTATTGAAAAATGGCACCAATCAGTCGTCTAGCTAGATGTTAATTAGAGCATCTCCAGCCGCGCCCCCAACAGCACCGAGGCTACTTTTTTGCCACCGGCGCCGAAAAAATGGCCCAGTCGCGCCGTCAGGTGCCCATTTTTCGCCGGTTAGGCCCGAAACAGGCGCCGGATGACCCAGGTCGAACCTGGCGCGCTGGAGGGCGCCTGGGTGCGCTGGGGCCAACGTTTTTTGCGCGAAAGAACGGCGGGCCCCCGAGTAAGCGACGACCGTACCTCATCGTCATCATCGCCTCGGTTTCACGCGGGGAATCAATGCCAAGCCTGCCGCCGGTCAGCCTTCCATTGATTCCTCACGGGCGGCGCTGTGCGGCGACGCGCCCATCCCGCCACGCTTACACACATTGGCGCCCCTCCACCGGCCACTATAAAAGCCGCCCCCTCCCTCGCCTGTGGAAGCACCCGCCCGCAGCCCCCCTCTCTCACCGCCGACGCCCTCTCTTTCGCTCCATCCCCGTCTAGAACCTTGGGTGAACGGTTCCGTGGTGACAGGGCGGTGGCCAATGGCTTCGGCCCCCGCTCTCTCCACAAGTGGGAACCCCAACTCCTCCACGACATGCGCGCGCCAGGGCGGTGGAGGCTCAGCGTCGGGGGCATACCCGTCCCCCCCTCTACACATCGTCGGATACCCTGGCTACTTCCACCCTGAGATCGAGTGTGTGCGGGACTCCCTGTCCGAGGAGGATCGGGCCCTCCCGGAGTACGACACCGGCAACCACGAGTCGTGGGCGGCGTACTTTGAACAACGGCAGGCGGAGCGGCTCGCCTCCATCAACAACGCGCCGGTGGTGCAGGGGCGCAACAATAGCGACGGCCGCCGCCTGTGCTGGGGCGCCCCCGGCTGCACGCTCCACACCTTCCTCGAGTACCTCGAGGGCAGCAATCACCCGCCCGTGGAGTACCTGCCCCTCCCCCCCCCCCGGTCGTAGCTGCTGCCTGTGGCTGCCGAGGAGAAGGTTGGGCGGGTCCTCCTCCTCCTACTCCTGATCCTCCTCCCACTCCCCCCGGTCGTCGGCACTCGTCAGCGTCAAGGCCGAGCCCGTGGAAATGTCGCTCGGTCTGCGCACCCGCAGCGCCGGCCTCATC
>LR738716.1:69452719-69463936 GCA_902687465.1 Secale cereale
ACCTGCCCCCCCCCCCCCCCCGGTCGTAGCTGCTGCCTGTGGCTGCCGAGGAGAAGGTTGGGCGGGTCCTCCTCCTCCTACTCCTGATCCTCCTCCCACTCCCCCCGGTCGTCGGCACTCGTCAGCGTCAAGGCCGAGCCCGTGGAAATGTCGCTCGGTCTGCGCACCCGCAGCGCCGGCCTCATCAACAACGAGGGTGGCCGTGCCTCCTCCTCGGCTCGCCCCGCCACGTCAGGCCAAAGACGGAGCCTGGGCTCGCTGTCGTGAAGCGCGAGCCTGGGCTCACCGTCGTGAAGTGCGAGCCGATCGACGACGAGGCCGCCATGAAGTGGATGCGGGAGGATTGGACCCGACTGGAGATGGAACGCCAGTGCTACGCCCTGGAGGAGATCGCCGCGCGCCGCCGTGGCCACGAGGAGGGAGGCGTCATCATGCTCGAGGACAGCAACGATGACGCGTCGCCATCGGCCAAACTAGTCCCCTAGGGCGACCACGGGCAGGGGTCCAGCAGGGACGGCCGTGTGAAGAAGGAGAAGGAGGAGTGCGGCAGCGGCGACGACGGGGACTACGTCGCGTTCAGCAAGTTCTTCGGCATGTAGGCACGAAGCCCGTTTATGTTTTCTACATGTAAAAAAAATTGTGGAACGCCTAAATATCGCCGAATCAATGTCTTGCAAGCCGAATTTTGGCCGAATGTCTTTTTAATATGTTTGCAAAATGGGCGTCTGGGGCCGACTTTGGGGCGGCGGCTGGGAACCCGATCTCCCCCACGATGAAAATATCGCCGGTTCGCCCCTAATCGGCGCTTTTTTAGCCCTTGAGAGGCGAACGGCTGGAGATGCTCTTAGTATCATGTAAATTACTTTTGTACAGGTATACATATGTACATGAGTTAAATGATATGATCATCTTCAAAGCTAAGATGAACCAGGTTCCTGGCTCGTTAGCTAGACTTGGAACTCCTTCAGTATTCGCGGGCATCCGTCCGAATGCCCGCGAACCAAGGAACACTGATACTTCGCCGGACATCCGTCCGCGTTGATGCAAATGTAAACAAATTGATGCAAATGTAAACAAACCGGATGATTTTCATTAAAACTTGAATAATCTATCTATCTATCTATTATATAATTAAAACGATAGAAAAGGAACTGCTGAGATGCAACAATAGGAAAAAAACGGCTTTGATTAAAAGTACATGTCCCTGATGTTGTGACACACACACACACGCACACTTGTGACTGTATTGGGCTATTCTGCAGTCACTCGGTTCCTCCGAAGGGTATAGGTGTAATATTTACAAGTGTATTCTATGATTATGTTCTTAAAATAAACCTTATGGAGTTGCCCCCTATTTTCTCCAAAATAAAATAAAGCAGTTGCTGCCGAATCTTGGAACCCATAATAATCGATGTATTTAGTTTACGAATTGACAACGCGCATCTAAGTAGGATTGAAGAATTGCAAATGAGGTACAACCAGCACTTGGTAGTCAATTGTATAACTACTTCAGCGACATGTATTTCGGCGCAGAGGAAGTATTGGAGTAGTGCATTTGTGTCTGTAACCTACCAGCAGTCCCTCTTCCAGTGCCAACTGTTGCGCCATGTTGACGGCATCCTCACCTTTCACCTGTCAATGGCATGCGTGGATTCTCTAAGTAAGAATAACAGAATTTATATTGTACCAAAGAACAAGCCCCGTTTGATTTGAGCCTTACCTCAAGCACCTTGTCCATGTCCAAAATATATAGCTTGAATCCCACTCCATTTCCAGTGATGAGGTTCAGTTAACATCTGGGACGAAAAAAAAAACAAGGGTACATACATACATGGTTTACAGAAAGTGTTCGCCTACCATTCAGAACATTTGCTTCAGCAGGTTCAACTCCATAGATCTACACAAAAACACACCATGAGTATCACAACATCACCGAATAAAAGCTAGTACAACAAGTCAAGAACACTTGATAAAAGATAACCACCTTTGCATTGCGGTTCTTCTCCTTGACATACTTGCCGACACCGGTGACAGTGCCGCCGCTCCTGATCCCCATGACGAAAATGTCAACCTGCCCATGGGTGTCCTCCAATATCTCTGGGCCGGTGGTCTCATAGTGCACTTGGACGTTGGCAGGGTTCTCAAACTGCTGGAGCATGAAGGCACTAGGATGGTTCTCATAGAGCTGGGTGGCCTTCGTCACTGTCCCACCCATCCCTTTTGCCGGGCCAGTGAGGACAAGCTGCGCGCCCAAGGCCTTCATGGCCACTCTACTCTCATGGCTGGTGTAGGATGGCATCGTCAGCACGAGCTCGTACCCTTTGAGCGCCGCCGTCAATGCCAGGCCGATGCCCATGTTCCCAGATGTAGGCTGGATCAACGTCGTCTGTTTCACCAATTTTGCAATCTTAATTAGGTGTCATTTCAGTGTGAAGTATAAACACTTTTATTGGCTAGTCAGTGGTGATCTAAACGCTCTAGTACCTAATGTAGTTGTCGGATTACCGGAAAGCAATGAGATGACTGACCCGGGGTTATGAGCCCCTTCTTCTCCGCATTTTCAATCAGACATATATTAAACAATACTGCAAACAGAGGTAGGTAGAATTGTAGTTTCCGATCCGATCTGATCTGGGGAGTACGTGGATGGTCGTATTAAGATGGCCGGCGGTGGCGGATCTCGATCTGCATGGCCCGTACGTAGTACACGATTGAACTGACAGTACGTACGATCGCACATGCACATGCATGCTCTCTATATATAGTACGTGCTTCATTCTCTTTTGTCCAGCCCAAGCCCAGTGAGCCATCCCCTGACAGAGACTGCTAACTAACCTATATATCTACTAACTCCGCCCGAAAATACTTGTCATCAAAATGGATAAAAAGATATGTATCTAGAACTAAAATACGTCTAGATACAACTATTTTTATCCATTTTGATGACAAGTATTTCCGGAAGGAGGGAGTACCTCACATGACTCTACCTCTGGCATGTCACAAACAATTATTACAACATACCCTCTTCTCCTGTTTATGGTTTATAGGGTTTAACTCAAATGTTTTCTTCCTCCGTCTTATAACGCTCTCATTTTTATTGCTCTCCATCACATGTTGAGATTTTGAGGTGCATTAAAATGTTGCATGCAAAGATGCATGTAAAAGTTCTTGTTATCTATTGGACAATTAATACATTGGTAAACACAAATTTTTAAGAAAACAAGCACATTAATTGACAACTTCTGCAAACTACAAAAAATACTATTTTACAACTCACGGTCTACCTTGGTTGGTGACATTATTGAATTGAGCCCTATAAAACGCAAGGAAGGGCACCCAAAAACCTTTGTCATGGCACCACAAATACTCCACCATGAACTGCCGTTCCTCGACAGCTTGTAAACGAGGTGAATCTTCCGGCAATGTAGTGGAGGCGTGTCCAAAGCAGAATAGCTTAGCTTACTCTTGTTGAAATTGATTTTGAAACCAGACAGTTGTTCGAAGAGACAGAAAACTAGTTTCATATTCCTGCCCTTTACGAAATCATGTTTCATAAAAATAATAGTGTCATCGACATATCGAAGAATGGAAACCCCACCATCCACGAGTTGAGGGATAAGCCCACCCATGTGACCGTCCTATTTGGCTCGGCCAATTAGGAATGTCAGCATCTTAGCGACGTTATTAAACAAGATTGGAGACATTTGATCCCGCTGTCTCAATCCCTTATGTGTAGGGAAATAACAACCTATGTCATAATTATCCTTTATCCCGACACTACCTTTTTGTACAAAGGATTGTACCTCTTTCCTCCAAGCTGTATCGAAACCCTTCATATGTAAGGCTTGCTGTAAAATTGGCCATTTGACCTTATCGTACGCCTTCTCGAAGTCCACTTTGAAGATCACTCCATCTAGTTTCTTCGAGTGGATTTTGTGCATTGTTTCGTGAAGAATGACATCACCCTGTACAATATGTCGTCCCGGCATGAAATCCGTCTGAGTTGGCTGCACCACAGTATACGCAATCTCTGTGAGTCTATTAGTACCAACTTTTTTCAAAATCTTGAAGCTCGCATTAGGATGACATGTCGGTCTGAGCTGCTCGATGCAAACTGCCTCTTCAGTCTTTGGCAACAACATTATAGTTCCAAAGTTAAGGTGAAATAGTTGTAATTGACAATTAAATAGATCATGGAACATGGGTAAAAGATCCCCGTTGATGATTTCCCAACACCATTTATAAAATTCAGCTAAAAAAACCATGTGGATCCGGTGTCTTATTATTCTTCATTTGTGCTAGCACCCCGGAAACCTCCTTCTCAGAGAACTGGACCGACAACATCTCGTTCTCATCAGCTCCCAGTTGTGGCAACTCTCCATTCATTTTCTAATTGAGCGACACAAGGTTCTGCTCCGGTGCCCCCAAATAGTTTTTTTGTAGAAATCCATGATGTAAAATTTTAGGTTCTCTTGTCCTATAAATTTTCCCTCATCTTGTTCTAACTCGATAATTCTCTTCTATATGTGTTTCCCGTTCACAATCATATAAAAAATAGGGTATTATTGTCACCATGAATCACTTGCCTAGCCTTTGCTTGGAGAGCCCACTTCATCTCTTCTTCTCCGAGAATCTTTTGTAACTTCTCGTAAGTGTCCCTTTTAGCCACGTAGTTAAACTTGCCAAGCACATTGACATCGGCTTTTAAGTCTAGGTCATTAATAATATTGAGAAGTCTTTCTTTTTCCATCTTCTAGCTGATACTCTCGTTTCTCGCACATCCCCACTAGAAATGCCGCTGGTGCCTAATCTTATACCACCACCTTTCAATATTTAACATATCTCGGGTTTCTTTCGCCCATTCCCTCGCAATTAAATCAAGGAGCCCTTCCCTTTCGGACCATGATACTTCGAAATAGAAATCTTTCTTTATACCTACATGATCGGTTCCCCCGAGTCAACAAGCAGATGGGTATGGTGTGAATGTTCCCTCTGTAACGCGCCACAGTTGCCAGAGGAAACTTATGTTCCCATTCTATGCTGGCTAGAAATCGATGCAACTTCTCATACGTTGGATTTTATAAGTTGTTCACCAATAGTATTGTCTGCTAGTGAGGTCAATCTCTCTTAGGTATAGACTTTCATTGAAAGCATTAAACATAAAATGATCATCTCCCATCAAAATTATCATTATTATTTTCCTCTATCGTTCTAATGATATTGAAGTCACCACCAACCATGATGGGCAAACTTTTATCCCCACAAATCGTCAACCGATTTACCAGGAAGTCAGGTTTGAACTCAGGTTGTGTCGCACCGTACACCGCAACCAGAGCCCGCATAAAACCTTCAACTTTCGAACTCACATAAAATTTGACAGCAAAGTCACCCATGAAAACATTACTCACTTCGAGAGTATCGCAATTGCCTTCGAGCAAGATCCCGCAAGATATTCCCCAAGAGGGTACACAATGGCAATCAAATTCATAGCCAAGAAATTGTTCCGGGAAACTACGAAGTGAAACTATCCCTACCAACTCCAGTAACGCGACAAAATCCAACATTTGTTCCCTAGACGTTTCCACCAACAACATCCGTTTAGCCAAGTGAGCAAGACCTCTCTGTTACAGAAAATGCCTCTTATTTTCATCATAAAATATACGTTTGAATTTTATTATAGCGCTGGAACGCACCGCGTGAAGTCGGGTATATCTTTCTTTTCCATATCCGTTTAGGTTTTCCAACACGACCCATGAGTCCGCATGACCGGTGTTTGTTGGTATGATGTCATCTAGTTGTACTCATGCCGCATGCACCTTTGCCTCCAGAGATTCCGCATGAAGCAACCCAAGATCTTGTTGTGGTTGTACAGGAGCCGCATGCTCCCCGACTTCCACGACCTCCTTTCCAAGCACGTTGGGAGGTACTATATCGTTGCACAAACACTCGAATGATATGACCCCTAGCTCATTAACCTCATTGTCATCTAAAGGTGTTATGTACACAATCGACCTAAGCATTTGTATTGCTCTGTCAGCCTCCAAATCAAGCAAATCGTTAATAGACTTTGCAACCTTCATACTATTTGACCCGAGTGGAACCCCTATCCTATTAGCATTGTGGACAATTTCTTGATCAGAAAAATCTAATATTGAAAATTCATGTTCACAAACATACCTGTAGAGCACCCAATCTAAAAGTCATGCGCGCCAAGCTACTCATGTATCCACTGGCTGTCCCGCCAGTCGTCGGATTGAGTCCGGTATCCCTCAAAAGGCTATGATCTCCTTGACTGAATGACCCATCATGGAGCGGCCTACTGCCGAGCTCCCAACAGGTCAGCGCCGACCCCCTCAGCGGGGATCGCATAGTCGGAGAAATAGTCAGAGGGATCCCCGAGGCCACCTACCTCGTGCATCCTCCGGAAGCCGGCTTAGATGTTGCACTAAACGTCACAGGCAGAGCCGGCAGGGAAGGAGCAAAGGCCGATTGCCTTGGAACTCCTCCCAAAATGGACATCGAAGGGGAAATCAGCTTCCTCACCTTCATCGTCCGTGCTGAGCGCACCGGTGACATTTCCGAGAAAAGCAGTCACATCGCACATGTATCCAGTTCTATAGTATTATTGTGGGGATAGATATTGTAAGTTTTAGTTGTTTCGGCGATGATTTGAAAACATTTTCACTAATTTTGAGATATTGGAAATTTTAATTACGCTTAGTGGAACGTTGACAGTTACAGTTTACGCGCAAAAAAGAGACAACTTTAGTTGGCTGGCTGCCGTGGTCTAGTATTTTTGCCACGCATTTACTTACAAGAGAGGCCCACCCACCCGTTGAAAATCAACCCAAATGGTTGAACAGACCTAGTTGGAACGGATTACACCAATATGTGTGGTGTCTTGTGCAATAATTCGGTTCTAAAGAAGCTAAAACTTAAGCTATCAAAACCAAAAAGTGAGGGAGAAAGGAGATGCGCGGATCTCGCTGGATGCCTCATCGCTTGCGTCTGCGGATGAAAAGCGAAAACAAAACGACATTGATTGGAGTAGTGGAAAGCAAAAGCAAGAGAGGAGGAGCACCCGAGACGAAATGGTTCAAGAAACGGAAGCACCTCACCTAGACCTAGACCTAGACCTCGCCACCTAACCTCTCCGTCCCCTATTTAGCCCAGACCCCATCCAATCCCATCCCATCCCATCCCGCAGCCACAAGAAAGAGAGGGAGACGAAAGGTTTGGCAAAAAGAGAGGAGATGTCTCCGGTGAAGCTGTACGGCCCGACTCTGTCGTGGAACGTCACCAGGTGCGTGGTGGCGCTGGAGGAGGCCGACGTCGAGTACCAGCTCGTCCCCGTTAACTTGGCCACCGGCGAGCACAAGAGCCCCGACCACCTCGCCAGGAACATACGTACTCCCACTCCCACTCCCATCTACGTACGTACAATGCATGCCTGCCCTTGAATGAACTCATTGACGTAAATACTACATTATTTTACCCAAGCTTTTAGATAGAGAGGTGAGGTGATAGTAAATCTGACATGTATGTGCTTTCTCTTCTCATAGGTGTAACATTACATACATACATATGATAAAAACTAATTCTTCATATGCATGTTTCTCTGCAGCCATTTGGTCAGGTGCCAGCTTTGCAGGATGGTGACATCTACCTCTTCGGTATGCATCCATGCATGCATGATGCCATTCTATATCTCTTCACACCATGTTTTCTTTTTCATCAACTAGGGTCATGCATGATGCATGCTTTTAGGATATTCTTCTTGTGCTTGTTTGTTTTAATTTTCTGTTAATGCTGCTGTATGCTACAAGCTTGATTTCACATCAATCAACTAATAATTACTACAGGCTTAATTAGTCGTTGGAAAAAAACATAAACATGAGTTATATATACCGTAAGAAGATTTTCCAACAAATATATGCTTGCTATTTGAGTTTTCATTTGAAATCTGATCAAGTTTCTAAATGATTATTTCACTACCGGTTCTATTTCAGATCGACCAATGTACGTACTGAAATGGCATAAAACAGTAGCCATACTCCTTGTAGAATTTTGGATAGTATTTACGAGTACCATTGTTGATGCTCATAACTCTGGTTTGTGTTTTGGTTTCTTTGTCTTCCTGTTAATTAGAATCGCGTGCTATTTGCAAGTATGCATGCCGCAAGAAGAAACCAGAGTTGTTGAAGGAGGGTGACCTTAAGGAGTCAGCAATGGTGGATGTGTGGCTCGAGGTTGAGGCCAACCAGTACACCGCTGCTCTGGGCCCCATTCTATTCGAGTGTCTCGTCCATCCTATGCTTGGGGGAACCACCGACCAGAAGGTCATCGACGCTAACCTTGTTAAGATGAAGAACGTCCTTGCAGTATACGAGGCACGCCTCACCAGCACCAAGTACCTGGCTGGAGACTGCCTCAGTCTTGCGGACCTTAACCATGCGTCTGTCAACATGTGCTTGGCGGCCACACCCTACGCGTCTCTGTTCGATGCGTACCCGCATGTGAAGGCTTGGTGGACTGACCTGCTGGCAAGGCCTTCCGTCCAGAAGGCCGTTGCGCTGATGAAGCCATGATCTTGGTTTCTAGCGCTTGTCTGTCTGTTCGAGAAATAAGCCGAGTTGTGTCCCAATGTCTGCATGCCGGTTGAGTGTGTTATCTTGTCATGTGTCATGGTTGTCCAATGTTCATGCTTGTGCTTGTGATCCTGTCATATCTTGTACTGAAATGAGCATTCAAGTGCTCTGGTTTAACAATAAATTGTTCCAAGATGTTTTCTCAACTCTAATATTTTCTCATCTGGTGCTTCCATGGTCTATCCATTAACTTGCTAAGTCTACCTGGCTTTGGGCCTTCACTTTGTTCCACCTCTAGACCATACTCTACATATGCCATGGTGAAAAGGTTAAGGGATGCAGGGGCCGCGGGCTTTCCTCCTTTTCAACAAAATAAATAAATACTCTACATATGCTAGAGGCCCAGCATAACTAAAATAGAGGCGTTATTAATTATTGGGGAAAAATATATTTTCCATCCCTTAATATTTCCGGGATGACAGACAAGTCGCATCCAACAAAACAGACTCTGGCAAGATTTATGGCGACTAGAGCACGCCATCAGGCACCAGCACAAGTTCATCCCTGCACCAAGAACACAACAGTGCGTGATTGGAACATAGATAAGAATGTGTCTACGAATGACACATTACACAAAACATCAGCTACATACATATGCTCCATTGTGACAGAGTCGGTTACAATAATAATCGTCTTATCGGTTTGTAGTACTACAGATGCATCCTTGTGGAGAATCTGGAAACTGAGGAATTAATTCTGTTTTCAGGGCCGTGACTGGAGAAATTACAATTTTGTTTTAGTAAAACTTAGCTCCCACCTACAACAATGGAAGGTTCTCTGCGATGACACTCATGCGATTCTGCTGTAGCGATGCATTCATCTCTTGGACAAGGGTCGCGGGGAGCTACTGCAAATTGCACGGAGCTGATTCTTGTAGCCAGGAAGATGATGTCTTGCCTGGGTTCTAGCTTTTAGTTAGTCCTCGACGTTCTTTTGTTTTCCCGGTTTGTAATAAATAAGTAGTTCTAGCACTCTGTTTGAGAGGACTTTGTCTCCTTGTCTTAGATGTGTGTTGGGGTGCTTTGTCCCCCTGGTGATGTGGTTAGATGCTTTATGTAAGGCGGCGAATTCTGGTTTATTTTTTTCGCTTCATTAATAAAAATGGGACGGGGGGAAACCCCTTTATTAAAAAAAATCCATTTTTGCAAAAAAATTAGCTGACCAGTCACTATTTGCAGAGTAAAACATGCACACACACAAAAAGAAACCGGACTGTTTTAATCACATACCAAGTCTTATTGATTTTGGTTTAGATGAAGATACCACGAACAAACCCCTCAAAGTACTAATTTTCATATTGACAAGTGACAATAAATTTCAGGATGTAATATAAATGTTTCCTTACCAAATTACACTCACCAAAGGCGCTTCACTCCCTGGCAACAGCGCTACAAATGAGTCTTGATGACCCACAAGTATAGGGGATCAATCATAGTCCTTTCGGTAAGTAAGAGTGTTGATGACCCAACGAGGAGCAGAATAAAATGACATGCGGTTCTCAGCAAGGTATTCTCACCAAGCACTGAAATTATTGGTGACAAGTAGTTTGATAGCAAGGTACTTTGTAATGTGCAACAAGTAGCAGCTGTAGCAAAGGTGCATCAAGTTAACCAAATTATTTTTGTAGTAAATGACAGGCCGGAACGATCTCTTATAATAAGCAAAGCGTTCTTGAGGACACACGGGAATTTCATCTAGTCACTTTCATCATGTTTGTTTGATTCGCGTTCGCTACTTTGATAATGTGATATGTGGGTGGACCAGTGCTTGGGTGCTGTTCTTACTTGAACAAGCCTTCCACTTATGATTACCCCCTTTCGCAAGGATCCCCAACTACAAAAAAACAATTAAGATAAATCTAACCATAGCATGAAACATATGAATCCAAATCAACCCCTTACGAAATAGTGCATAAACTAGGGTTTAATCTTCTGTTACTCGAGCTACCCATCATCTAATTACTACTCCACAATGTCTTCTCTTAGGCCCAAAGATGGTGACGTGTCATGTAGTCGACGTTCACATGGTGAATCACAATTTACATACCATCAAAATATCGAACCAATACCAAATTCACATGATTACTTATGAAAAGGGCATTATATAAACAATACCGGCAAAATTCCAGCAGCCGGCAATCTCCCTCTTCACGTGAAACTTGCAAAATAAGAGAGAAAGGGCATAAGAATTGCATTATAAAGTAAAATAACAGTCCATAATGCAATAAATATTGATAGGCAAACACGATGCAAAATGGACGCATTAGAGGGGTTGGGAGGCTGTACGGCAACGGGAGAAATGGAAGAGGGTGGTGGGAGGAGTTTCGTCGATGCGGACAACTGGTCAATTTGGTTCCGATTTGGAATGGGTCCGCCTTGATAGAGCCTACGTGGGGGACATACATGTGTGCATCTGGGCCTCCCCATAGCCGGCCCTGATTTGGGCCTGATATGGGGAGTGTCGACCGGTCCCAGTGTTTGGGCTGTGTATGCGAAGGTCAATGGCATTTTTTTGTCCAGACACTGACGGGGTTGCCCGTCCGAGAGTTTGGGGTGGGTATGGGGGGGGG
>LR738716.1:69463982-69492852 GCA_902687465.1 Secale cereale
TGTAGAGGAACGTCATATACGACATATTTCGCATCATATAGGAAACTCATGCATAGGGGAGCACGCAATTTGGGTCGTCCCATAGACGCGAGGTGGAAAACAACGAACCCGAGAAAAAGGGAGCTGGCGGGATTTGAACCTGTGAACGCCCACTCATGTGTGTGACCTGCTACACAAAGTTCATGTCGAGTTCTACTGACGGAAGTACATCGCGAAGATAAATGACCTAAATACGCCCGTAAAACTTTACACTTGAAAACAAATCACGAACAAATTTCCAAAAACTGGAGCAAAAAATTTCACTTGCGAACAATATTGACAAATATGACAAAAATTTTGAATTTTTTCTAATATTTCAAATTTAACACAAAATATGATGCATGTGAACAAAATTTGAAAATCCTGAACATTCATTGAAAAATGCAGGCATTTTTCGAATTTAGAGACCAAAATTTTGAAATCGGGAAAAAAAACTGAACATAGGAACAAATATTTGAAAAATACCAAACATTGAATTTACCGAATAAAATTTTGAAATTGGTAAAACTTTTGAGCATGGTAACAAAAATATTTCAAAAATCATGAACTTTTTTTGAAAATGCAAACATTTTTGTAATTTGGAGAGGAAAAATAAATAGAGAATAAGAATTGAACATCAGGGCAAACATTCGAGAATCCCAAAATTTATCTAAAAACATGTTTTTTTAATTTACAGAGCAAAAATTGCAAATCAAGAACAATTTGATATTGTGCAACTTTTTTTGAAAACACAAAGAAGTTCCAATTACATAAACAAAATAGAAATACACATAATTATTTTTTGAAAATTTGGAAACTCAAAACCTTGTTATGTTCTATTTTCTTTGAATCGAAGAAATAATCTTTAACTTTTGAACTTTTTTTGAAATGTGTCGCAAAAATTAGAAAAGATGAATATTTTCTGAAATATCACGCAAGATTTGTAAAATGTGAACATTTCTTAAATTTCTAAAAAAAATATTGGAAAAGAAGAAAATTTTGGAAAAATAAATATAGAAGTCAAGAGAAATAAAACAAAATAAGAAATCTAAAAAAGTAAAGAAAATAGACAGAAAAAGGACAAAAACAAAATAGGGATGGATAATAAAAAAACTAGGTTTTGGAACATTCTAGAAATTCCCAGAAATCATAAAAACTTTTTGGGAAACGCGGAAACGCTTAAACGAGCTGCCCAAAGCCGAAAGATCTCTAGATTTCTGTCCGAAATAGCAAAATTTTAACGCAGAATGCGTCAAATAGGGATTTCCGTTTGTAGACCCTCTTATGTATTTTAGACTTTTAGTGCATGTGTCGGTAGAGCTAGATTGGTTGGTTTGGTAGGTGCTATGCCAAACATTGTAATGTGATTATACCTTATGCGAACGTGACGAAGAAAGTAAGCATTTAACGCCGGCATACCAAACCGCTGGCTTTCAAAACAAGGGTAAAAATTGATGATTACTTTCAAAAACGGCTGGCAGGCAGGACCAAGAAATGCTCACATGCATGGCTCGGGTGTCTGATTGAATTGAAATACTTGATGATGTTGTACTACCAAAACTTTTGCAATATAATGCACTTTGACCAATATAGCAATGCATGGTCCTCACAAAGTGGAAAGCATGATTCACATGGGCCATACATAATTAATGCGAACGTGACAAAACAAAGTGAATATTTAACGTATGCCTGCATACAAAACCGCAGGCCCAAAAAATTGATGATGCGCCGCAGGTAGACAGGACCAAAAAATGTTGACATGCATGGGCCGGGTGACTGATTGGCTTTCAAAAAAATGTTTGGCTTTCACCAATATAGCAATGCATGGTCCTGACAAAGTGGAAAGCTACATCAGATTTTGCACACCTCAAAGTCGTGTTCGGCACGGCCGGAGTCTTGGACAGGCTCCGCGCCGATGCCTTCCTCATCACCATCATGCATGCGGCCTCTTCATGTACAACAACAACCAGTGGCGGATGGCCTATGCTCTCACAAATACACATATGTACTCATAATTATCCATTTGTCAGACAAAATTAGTTAGGTTTGGATGATTTGGTCTTCTTTAACATTATATGACATGTTTTGGCCCTTCTATATTCAGTTTTTGGCTCCGCCACTGACAAGAACTCCACCCACCTGCTCAACCGCCTCCCTGGACTCCCTCAACACGAGCAACCACTCTTCCAAGCCAAGGCCTCGTCGTGGCCGCCGACCACAAGCAACAGCAACCACGCCGACGTGGAGCTGGAGCTGGAGCTGGAGGGCACACCGTCCCCCAACAACCTCACCGTCCCCGAGTAGCCATCCACCTCCCTCGTGCCTTGCTCCCAACGATCGGTGTCGCATGCATGCATGCATGCATGTATGATTAATTTCACTTCTTTAATTAATTTTCCCATCTTATATTTGTGTTGTTGTACTCCCTTCGTTTCAGTTTATAAGGCGTGCGCGTACCCCTAGGTTGCCAATTTGATCATCGTAATATAAATTATATAACACAAAATTATATCATTTGAAAATAGAACATCTGAAGTTTATAATGGTATATTTTTTGTAATATGAGTATATGACTTCTATTAGGCTGGTTAAATTGACGACCTAGGGGTACATGCCCGCCTTATAAACTGAGAGAGAGGGAGTATTCGACTATAGCAATTAAAAGCTTGCACCGAATTATATGAATTCTAGATCATCAAAATCAGTGGACTTTCTGACAATGGGATTTGGAAGTCCCAAATATTTCTTCCTCTGTTGGTTGAGAGCGACACCGCATCGAACGTGGTTAGCTCATATTCCCACACATTTCATCCTCCGTTGGTTGAGAGCGACATCATTCGTACGTGGTCAGGTCACCATCCTACATATTTCGTCCCCTCTTGGTTGCGACAGCGACATCGTACGAAGCTAGGTCAACATCCCACATATTTCGCCCGTTGTTGGTTGTGATGGCGACATCGTATGACATTAGGTCACCATCCCATATATTTCGTCCTCTGTTGGTTGTGACAGCGAAATCGTATGGAGTTATGTCATCATCTGCTAATCCAGCACTGTGCCCTTCTTCTTTTCGTTCGGCATTGGTAATTTGATTGGTAAGAGCATCTATAACCAGGCGCCCCAAAACCTCCTCAAACGCCCGAGCAGGCCGCCCGGTCATGGTTTTTTGACCCAGACGGACGCCTCAAATGGACTCCTACATCGGGATCAGGTGACCCATCATGGGAGGAGAGGATAGGGGCCGTTGAGGCCCGTATAGCGGCGGAAATGGCGGAGGCGGACACGGCAGATGCGGCGACACAGGCAGCCGCAGAGGAGAAAGCCATCTGCGACCACATTGTGAAGAAACGCGCGCCCTCACCCGAGAGCAGAATCGGGCGGTCCGTGTCATGGTCGGACTACCACCGAAGGAGGAGAAGGCGGACAATGATGGCGAGGACATCTCCAGCGACGAGCAGATCTGGCTCGATCCATACTGCGTCTTCAACCGGCAATTCCGCGTGAAGGACGACAGGGGACGCTGGGAAGGGCAAGGGTAGCCGTGGTTGAACTCCAACATAGCCAAACATGCCAAATTTTGATAGTATGATGACATGTTTAGTTAGTAGTGATGTTGTAGCCGGACGATGTGTGTGCATCAATGTAGTTGCATGAGTTTTTATAGATTTGAGATATGATAATTGAGGTATCCAAATGTGGATTACATTATATGATACACGCCAGGTCAGTGTCCATGGACGCGCCCGGTCGGTGCCCACGGACGCACTCGGGCACGTACGCGGGCGTTTAGGGGGGCGGATTTGCCAAGTGTAGATGCTCTAAGAGAATGTACAACCACACTAGCTAAGGCCAACTCCAATGCACGGCCTCAACGGGATGTCCAAATTTTGTTCATTTAGATTGGACAAAGGGTTGTTGTTCAGCTGCGACAGAGCAAATCTAGCCACGACCCACAACAGACGGACACATTTCGTCTGGGCGCCATGCTCCATTTTCAAGTTAAAAATTTAAAATAAAATAGCCCGCAGCCATGGCCATGCCTGCAGCCATAGTTCATGCCGGCAAAAGCACTAGTGTCCAGCACACATAACAACATACAAAATGATCACCCCCATGGTTCACGCCGGCACACTTTTGAGCGCATAAAAAACGTTCATACTTCATGTCTCGCAGCCATAGTTTATGCCGACACACATTTATCATGATTAAAGAAATATAATAATAGCCATTTTGTTATTGCCTCTAGGGCATATTGCCATCAAATATATGTGTGCCATGCTGGTCCTTGGAAAGGACACCGCAATATCGAACCCATCACAAAGCACCTCTTCCATTGCAAGATAAATAGATCAAGTTGACCAAACAATACCCAAAGATCGGAAAAGAAATATGGGGCTATAATAATCAAGTATGGATATTAAAACAAGGCAAATCTGATCATAAACTCACAATTCCTCGAATCCCAACAAACACATCGCACAAAGTCGTTACATCAAATAAATCTCCGAGAGAACTTTGTATTGAGAAATAAAGAGAGAAGAAGCCATCTAGCTATAGCCTACGGACCTGTAGGTCTGAGGTTAACTACTCATGCATCATCGGAGAGGCAGCAATGAGGATGATGAACCCCTCCGTTATCGTGTTCCCCTCCTCTAGATTGGAGGGCTTTAGATTGGATCTCGTGGTTTTGGAACTTGCGGCGACTGAAACAAAATTTCGTTGACTCCTCTTGGGTTTCTGGCACATTGGGGTATTTATAAAGCGAAGAGGCAGTGCGGGAGGCCACCGAGGCGGGCACAATCCACCAGAGCGCACCCTAGTGGGTTGTGCTCTCCTTGGAGCACCCTCCCCCCCCCCCCAAGGTGCTTCTTTGGCTCATCCTGTGTTCTCTGGCCCAAAAAAAATCTCCAAAAAGTTCCGCTGCATTTGGACTCCGATTGGTATTGATTTTCTGCGAAGTAAAAAACAAGCAAAAAACAACAACTCGCACTGGGCACTATGTCAATAGGTTAGTCCCAAAAAATTATATAAAGTTGCTATAAATTGGTTGTAAAGCATCCAACAATGATAATATAACAGCATGGAACAATAAAAAATTATAGATACGTTGGAGACGTATCAGCCTCTAATCTCGCAGTGTGATGTTGGAGTCGAACATCTGCCCCAGTCACCTCCCGTCAATCAAGATTTTGCATTGAATGAAAAAATATAAAGTTTTGCTAATGCACAACTAGATGTGCCATAAGTATTTGCATATCTAGGTCATATATCATTGATCTTACGTGGAGATTCATTTGGGTATTTTAATTTTCATTTTTATTTCCGTCTTTCTTTGCATTTTTATGCTTAATGAAGTCATTTAGATGTGCCCTGGACATATCCAAAAATATATTGTATAATTGTAAGCATCTCCAAGACTTCTTTTTATATTAGTAGAATAAATGGAAGAATAGTATGATTATTCCACAAAAACATGTAAAGTGATTCTTTGCAAACATGAATTTCTTTGGCGGTTCTTTGGCAGACATGGAATGTTTGATCTGGGGACAGGGTGGCATACGGCATGCAGCGGGATGGGAAATTCTTGAGACCTTTGTGTTAGACTTAATCTTGATTCATGTATCTACATTTTAGTTTGCTTTGAGTTTGCATGTAGTTTAGATGATCTAGGGAAGTGTATGTAGGACAATGATGCTTCAGCTATACGCGTGAAGAAGGCGAGACGCCGGGCTGCCGTGCGATACGACGAGCACGACGAGATGCCGATGATGCCGTGCGATATGGCGAGGCCGTGAGAAGCGGCGAGACGCGACGAAGTTGGAGTGCAGTGGGCTACGATCAGGTTGAGCCGGTCGTGTGCATGCTAGTTTGGCTTGGTCCGTGGTCGTTGGTGTGGCTGCGTATAGACTGAACTTGTCCGTGCAATTAGCTAGGAGCAGTTAGCTGCATGGGTGTCATTAGTCGTTAGGATCCCAGAGAGATTTCTGGACAAGGATAAGATCGTGGGTTAGTGGGACTAATGGCCGAGTGTGGCGGCTGGGGTATGGGTGAGATGTAATCATTGTGGTACACCAGGGAGAGAATGCCTCGTTGCAAAGCTAGTTGGGCTTCTTCCTTGGTGCGTGCGTGTGTGTAGAGTTTCATGTGTGTGTGCTTGTGTTCTATGAGAGAAACCACAAGAGAGAGGGTTGAGTTGTGAGAGGCAGCTCAAGGGAAAGAAGAAATGGCGCTGCAACGAGGAGGCGGCGCCAACACTTGGACCGTAGATCAAATAATAGGAGCCGTTCATTTCTAATCATTGGATTTAATGGACTAGATTGACCAATACTAGCACACGAAATCAGTATTAGTATTTTCTGTTCAATGGGTAAAATTGGAAGACACCCAAAACCAATCCCAAAACTCTAGATGCAGAAGCCCATGTTCATCAATTCCGATAGTGGCGGCGTTCTTGAGCATCGCGTTCCTTCCTGAATGCCCCATCGTGGAGATTCATCCATGTATTTCCACAATTGTTATGTGATTCCAGGTGAAAACCTAAGCTCCGTCGATGCGTGCGGTAGCGGCATTTATGCCGTTACCTTCTCGAAGGCATCGCCTTGAAATTTTTGACCTTTGTGGGTTGGTGGGTTCACGAAAATTGTGCAAGTATGCATCATGGTCTGGGCAGTGGCTCCGGACAGTGGAAGTACGCCGAGGCTATAGGGCGCCCGAACCGTGCTGCGCTATGGCTCGTTAGCGAGTGGGATATGTCGGAGTTGTGGTTCCGGAGCTTGGGGTGTTTGTTTGTTGTGATTGCGGCCTTGGGTCGCCAGGCTTAATTTCTTGTGCGGGTTTCGGCTTGATTTTCCTTATTAACTGGCCACCTTGTGAGGTTTTCGATCCAGTTTCCTTATAAGCTGGATCAACTCTCTTCTTCTATAATGCAAGGCCAGAGCTGCTGGCCCTCTGACGAGGTTCGGTGAAAAAAAAGATTAATCCGGGGACAGGGTGGCATTCATTCATCAATTCCGATAGTGGGACCAAGATGAGATGCAACGAAAATGAATGCACCTACAAAGCGATTGATCATGTCCAGTCCAGAAGCACCGTAGTCCATGCACAAAAGCAAAGCATCGCAACGCATGCACATATTGCCCAACAAACAAATTTTGTCACGAGCATCCCAGTTATGCTAAGTTGCCGATACAGGAAGCGCAGACATGAGCTATCATCTCACACATGCATATCACGGGAAGATGCGGCGCAGCGCCGGTGCTCGCCGTCACCCTCGCCGGCCTCCAACACGGTTGATCTCAAATTATTTGGCGGTCCAGTCAGCTGATCTCTACTGGATCTGGATGGACGTACAATCCCAATGTGACCCGCGTGCGTGTTTGCCACACATGGAAAGTGGTTGCGGTGTATCCTGGAGGAGATATGAAAGGACAGCCTCCTCCACGCATGAAACAAACCACCAGAGTATTGTATCGCATGCCCACTGGTCCATGCTGCACGTGTACTTTCCTCATGTATATCCTGTGTATGTACACAAGCCACGTCCCCCATCATCGATCAGAGCCTCCTCTTCCTCCCTCGGCGTCGTCGTGCAAGCAAAGCAAGTTGTTGCGGTGCATCGGAGCAAAGATATGAAAGGACTAGGCCGTGTTTCCAGGCGTCCAAATATAATGGTGGTCGCCACTGTTCATCAATGTATGTATGTATGTATGTTTCTTATGCACACAACAAGCCTCGTCACGTCCAGCACCTCGAACCACAACCCCCATCATTCATCACAGCCTCTTCTCTGGCGTACATCCGGCAAACAAGGCAAGTTGTTGCAGTGCATCCGACAAGAGATATCAAAGAACTAGGCCACGAGCACATACACGTCGCGCTTGTTCCAGCCATCGATATATAAGGGAAGGACACATCACGGTGGTCGCCACAGCTCATGAAACGGGTGTCCAAGTGTTCTACGCACACTCTAGTCCAGTCGTTGATTTATTTCGATGCAACTTGTATCTATTTTACACAATACGTACTACACTTGTTAGCAAACATGTACTACTTCACATTTATACTGCTCTACTCTACTTGTACCCCGATTCAAGTGTAACGTATAATTACTGCTGCGGTGTGCCCCCGCGCAGCAAACATATAGTAGTACTCAACAATACAGAAACACGTACCCCTTCACAACAAACATATACTCCCTGGACTATCTGCAACACAGTTTGTACCCGTTTTGTGTTAATGAGTACGTACACACTAAGCAGTACACATGCACAAAGTATGCAACAGAGGAGAGGAGGAGAAAAATACTTCGAGGAGCCCCGGCGTCGTCCTCTCGGGCTTGCTAGAACCGGCCCATACCTCCACTGCTGGCAAAGCTTTTGTGTGGTATCGATTGGATTGGACATGCCGCAATATGGGCCCATCCAAGGATGATTACCAAACTGACACATTTGGACATTCCCACCAACAACGTGAGAGCAAGAGCATATTAGTCAGGATTGCGATCTTCTTGCTAATCTCAAGAGTCAAGTTGAAGAGATCGTCTGAAGTTTGGGTTCCCAAAATTGTTCAAAAACAAGGCCATACCCAAGTTGCAGCGGCGAACGCATTACATGCATCCTCTGACACTCCGGGTTAAGGTATAGCCTGCAAAATCCCTAGCCCTCCCTTAAACTTAAGGCCCTCTGTTGGTAATTTTCGCCTCAGCAAGGATTCCAAGTTAGGAATTTGATCTCAAATCAGCCATGCATTGATAGTTTTAATGACTACTCCCTCCGTTCCTAAATATTTGTCTTTCTAAACATTTCAAATGGACTACAATATACGGATGTATGTAGACATGTTTTGGAGTGTAGATTCACTCATTTTGCTCCGTACGTAGTCACTTGATGAAATCTCTAGAAAGACAAATATTTAGGAACGGAGGGAGTAGTTGGTAAGTTTAAAAGATAAAAAAAAAATCAACATTTTGATTTCTTCAAGGCCTCGATGGATTTGACAGATGCTACGCTTGCTAAGATTACAAACGAGGAGTTGGGCACCACATGAACGGTACTGGTTGAAGCTGCCATGGTCCTCCGACCAAGTACTTCAAGCTAGAGTGGACGAAAAGTTTGTCGGTGGGAGTAGAAAATATTAGGGATAGAGGTGTTTCTGTAAAACATAATGGCATGCAATTTATAGTGTTTAATGTTTGTGTGTGCCTGTTATTAGTGCATGCATTTTGTCTTTTGCGATTGAAGCACGCCTGCATCCTATATGTATGTATGCATCTCTTCTCTCAGTTTTTATGTTCACCAAAATCGTTTATTAGGTATAGCATAAAATATTCTCCTAAAAAATGATGAAAGACCTGTTATTATATTAGGTCGCTCATAATCACAAAAAGCTTGAACCGGCGACAACACATGAACAAAACACGTTTCACTTAGATAAATTAAATTGAAAACGTTGATATTCACAAGTATGTCTTCTTATACGGTGCATATATTTTTATCCTCAGTTTTATTACGATGGACAAAAGGCAATGAGACATATTTTACAAACACAAAATATTTGTAGGCCTATCTATAGATCATTGATTGGCAATTTCTGGTGCTGCGTATATAGATATAAAAATACATAGGTTTACTTTTCAATAAAGAAATACCACATAAATAAAAAACTTAAGCATGAAAAATTATAATTTTAACAATGAGAAGGCATTAAGTCACTAGAAGATTCTTAGTGTTTCTAATCATATTCATGGGTATGATTTGCAACTTAGTTTACAAATTCTATTGTTTGATGATTTCCATGTCTCGGATCTTAAATTCTAATGGAGTGGAAATAGGAACACATCAATGGGTTAATAGGACAGCCACTATTTTGTGAAGGTGAACACCAGATCATAAGTTTTAATGGGGCTATTCATTATTACATCATATTAGCACGTAAGAGATACTTTGGCTACCTTGCAACATGCATGGTGTAAAATACTATAAATATGACTCGTAATGATTAGGAAGGGGACCTACTAATTATGCCTGTGCTTTAAGGCTAGCAATTAATACTTCCTCGTTATCTCTTGATACAAAACATTTGTTAAATAAATCAGAGTTCGTTCAAGATTTTTCTGGCCCAATTGCTTGAGAAATAATTATTTATAGACACTCAAAATGTTTGTAAGTAGGAATTTAATCACTAGCAGTAATTGCATGATTGTCTTGGCCTCACCTCTTATCTATGTTGTAATGTCTTCAAGAATATGCATTTGTTTGCCTACTTATCCTTTCATTCTTTGAGTTATATTAGCATCTCCAGCTTTCTTCTATACACATCATTTATAGTGTATATTTACTTTTGATACCATGATCAATATTATTTCTGTAGTCGTTATACACAAAAAATTGTTCACAAATGAATATATGCTGCATCAATGCACACATCCACATTTTGTCAACCCCTTCCAGCTCCGAAATAAGTCATATTTTAGATATTGGTATTTAAAATAAAAATTTGACCACTAGAATCTGTATTAATGTATGTATGTAACGCATAGGAAAAATACAACCTTTATTAAATGTTTCTAAAGACAAGATCATCATATGACTACTACAAGAAAATAATATAAAATATGCATACGTTTCCAAACATTATATTTGGGTATATTATGTGATTTTCTGAGTATAATCATAATCCACACGATAAACAATCAATATATACTTTTGAAAATCTTTCACAATAATTTTTTTTGACAGTACGGTCTCAAAATGAGATTGCAATTTTAAACAGCAATCGGACACATAAAATACGTTGTCCGCACAAAATGGTGCAAAAATATCCCATCAAAATGTATAGTCCACATATGTATATGCGTGCTCGTCTAAATTACATAATTTTATATGCCACAAACTACTCTAAGAAAAACCAAGAAAAAAGGTAGTACATGATCATACAAATAAATCATCTCTAAGCAGTACAAATCATTCATATTTGGAGTATGCATGTGGAATTGCCATTTAATGTCAAGCCCACAACAGAGCACGAACACAGTCAACCGCATTCAAACCTATCGGCAGGAGCGAATCACTCGTGAATAATTCGACATGAATGTCCTCCACCGATAATTAACAGAACATGGAATAGAAAATCCCTCCTAAATAAAATCGCCACAATATATATCAAAGAGTAAAAATTGATGAAGAAGCAAAACATATTTACTTTGAAAGTACTAACCCGAGCATTTGCATAAGAAATGTAAAAAATGGCAGCGTATGTACTCTCTCTGTAAAGAAATATAAGAATGTTTAAAATAGCGATGTAGTCCCTCCGTCCGAAAATACTTGTCATCAAAATGGATAAAAAGGAATGTATCTAGAACTAAAATACGTCTAGATACATCTCCTTTAATCCATTTTGATGACAAGTATTTACGGAAGATGAGAGTAAAATGCTATTATATATATATGTACTCCCACTGTAAAGAAATATAAGAAAGTTTAAAATAATGATCAAAATGCTCTTATACATGTGTATGTTTACGGAGGAAGTAGATGACTAATAACTAAGTGATGCATGCAGACATGACATGCATAAGAAGTTTAGCTATATATATTGGTGAGCACGCAACCCAACAAAGCTGTGGTTCCACCCATGGATATGGATCAGCTGTGCTTAGCAGCGCTGGGGCTATTGCTGGGGCTAGTCTTGATCGTCCTTATGTTCAAGGGCAAGCCCGAGAGCAAGATGATGTGGGGTGGTGCCAGTGCCACGCAGCTCCCTCCTGCAGGCACTGCATTCTCCTGGCCTCTGGTGGGCAACCTGCCGGAGATGATGCTCAACAAGCCGGCGTTCCGATGGATCCACAAGATGATGGAGGACATGGGCACCGACATCGCCTGCGTTCGCCTCGGTGGCGTCCACGTCATCCCGATCACCTGCCCGAAGATCGCCCGCGAGGTACTCAAGAAGCAGGACGCCAACTTCGCCTCCCGCCCGCTCACCTTTGCCTCATCGGCCTTCAGCGGCGGGTACAAGAACGCCGTGCTGTCCCCCTTCGGTGACCAGTGGAGGAAGATGCGCCGCGTGCTCACGTCGGAAATCATCTGCCCCTCCCGGCACCGGTGGCTCCACGACCAGCGCGCCCAAGAGGCCGACAGCCTCACAAGCTACGTCTACACGCTGGCCACCGCGCCGTGGTCCTCGGCCGTCGACGTGAGGCACGTGGCGAGGCATTACTGCGGCAACGTCATCCGGCGGCTCGTCTTCGGCCGGCGGTACTTGGGCGAGCCTCGGCCGGATGGGGGCCCGGGCACCATGGAGGTGGAGCACATGGACGCTGTGTTCACCTCGCTAGGGCTCCTCTACGCGTTCTGCGTCTCCGACTACCTACCGTGGCTGCGCGGCATCGGCCTCGACCTCGACGGCCACGAGAAGATTGTGATGGAGGCGAATGCGACGGTGAACCGGCTGCACGACACTGTCATTGATGAGAGGTGGCGGCAATGGAAGTCCGGCCAGAGGGAGGAGCTCCAGGACTTTCTGGATGTCCTCATCACGCTCAAGGACGGACAAGGGAATCCTCTTCTCACCATCGAGGAGGTCAAAGCACAGTCGCAGGTACGTAACCACGTTGCTTAATTCATGCATGCATGCATCATTTCTTTTTGTCAATTTGAGACTGCTGTTACCGCACTTGTCGTCGTGGTCATTCAGGGCCGCAATAAACAAAAAGAAAAACCAATATGTCTGTCTATCAATCAAGGTTTATTAAGAAAGCATACATAAGTAAGTTCTTTAATAATCTGTCGCATGGGATGACGGTGCAGGACATAATATTTGCCGCCGTGGACAACCCGTCCAATGCCGTGGAGTGGGCGCTGGCAGAGATGACCAACATGCCCGAGGTGATGCGCAAGGCGGTGGAGGAAATCGACCAGGTGGTCGGCCGAGAGCGGCTGGTGCAGGAGTCAGACATCCCGCGCCTCCCCTACGTCAAGGCGTGCATTCGTGAGGCATTCCGTCTACACCCCGTCGCACCCTTCAACGTGCCGCACGTCGCGCTCGCAGACACCATCGTCGCCGGCTACCGTGTGCCCATGGGCAGCCATGTCATCCTCAGCCGCATGGGGCTCGGCCGGAACCCGGCTGTTTGGGACGAGCCGCTACGCTTCAATCCTGAGCGTCATATTAATACCACAGCCGACAACGACGTCACTCTCACAGAGAATGAGTTGCGTTTCATCTCCTTCAGCACCGGCCGCCGTGGGTGTGTGGCGGCATCGCTTGGCACGGCCATGTGCATAATGCTCTTCGGACGACTACTGCAGGGATTCACGTGGACCAAGCCAGCGGGTGTAGCCTCTATCGATCTCAGCGAGTCGAAGCATGATTTATTCCTAGCCAAACCGCTTGTGTTACATGCCGAACCACGCCTGCTGGGACATCTCTACCCCGCCGCCTCATTCTGAACAAGTTAATATGTTGCTGCCAATAACGAGCTACATCGACGTGGCCATGCAATTGTTATTTTTCTTAATGTCCTTTCCGCTTAGTCAATTTCTATCTGCGTGTGAGCTCTACCCTGAATTTATACATGTATTTTGGGGATCTTTCTCCTTCCTGCAAGTTAGGGACAGTTGCTCTCCTACTAGAAAAGGCATATTATATGCAATTAATAAAACGATTGGTACATGAACTTGCAATGGATGTACAAATTCATACATAAATTTGCAAAATGACACAAACTGGCCAGCCCTATAATTTGGGTCTTGGATACGTTTGAGTACGTACATTTCCGTCCTTGCCAAGAAAACTGATTTGAATCTAAAATATGTGTTGCACATGGCTTACTGTGTGCACGCATGCATTGGTCATCACAGCTTAATATATTTATACACTACTTTTTTATTTGAATTTCGTTTGAAATTTTTGAACGAAAGAATACCAAAAATCTCAAGATTTTTGCACAAACCAGTTTGCTCGGTCCTTCCCGCGAAAAAAATGGACATTTATAGCTTTGATGAAAATTTCTTTATATGCCATTTGGCATTAACCATTACATATTGATATGCTATTTTTACTCAAAATTTGTATACAAATTTCAAACGAAAAAAATACCATTATTTTAGATTTTCCGAAAACTGGTTTGCTCAATCCTTCCCACTAAAAGAACTGGATATTTTTAGTGTTAACGAAAAATGTTTGTTTTTACGAGGTGGGTTAGGCCTCGACCATGCACAGTTCGGATATGGGACATGGCGAGTTGACTGCTAGAACGAGAGACAAAGTTTATGGCATATGACATTAAACATTATATATTTACATGCTAATTTTTTATTTGACATTCATTTAAAAATAGAACAAAAAATATAAAAAATTTGAGACTTTCCGGAAACCGGTTTGCTTGGTCCATCTCGAAAAAAAATGAAATCTTGGGAAAAAAATCATGTGCAACCCCTGGCCAGCAGGTGCTTTGACTTCAATATTACTTGTTCTTTAGGCTTTAGGGTTTAAGGGCACCATATTGCATATATTTGTGAGGGCAGGAGAACCGGTAGGCAATGCCGTTCGTGGAGAAGAAAGTGTGCAAGGTGGAGTTGATGAATCCACTCTCATTGTCACATTTGCAAAACCTTGATGACTAGTAGAACGCATGTGCGGTTCTACGGGCTACAGTAGATATAAATGAATCAAAAGATGATTAAGGTTGTCTCCAAAGTTGAAGCACATTTACTTGTCATATGTGCGGGTGTGTTCGGACATCAAACTGGAGCCTAGCAGGCTTCCCAAAATTCAATCGTCTGGATAGTCCGTGCTCCCCCAAATCCAGACCATATGTGCGGGATAAATGTGGCTATTCGGACTACCCGGCACGTTATCTCCAATACGTGGTCCCAACACAAAAAATCCACTCCACAACACACCCTTTCCTTTTCTTGTCGGGCCCTCCCATTTCCACTCGATTTCCTGTCGTAGCAGGACATGCTAAAGCCCTCTCTTTTAAAACTGCATGACGCCCACATCACTTTCTCCAGGGCGCCCTCTCCCCTCACACTAGACTTCTCGAAAGACTGCCAAGGAGGATTTCCCCGCCAACCACCTCGCTCTCAGCCCTGATTGCCTCTGCCTATGTTCATGCCGATCCGCACCCCTAGTAAGCGGTAGGAGGCGTGCGCCGCCCGTGATGCCCCTTGAGCCAACAAGGCATATCCAATGTCTCTTGACCCATTCCCATGTTGTAACATACAGTTGAATGTCGCACATTCCACAAAAATACGATGTCCATTGTTGGGCACAACTCACCGTCGTCTTGGCGCCCTCTCTCGTTCACACCGTACATCTCCACTGACAGCCAAGGTGGAGTCCACGCCAAACGCCCTGATCTTCCCCCTGATCCCCCACTCATGTTCTTGTCGATCTGCCACCCGCACGCTCTCCTCCCTGATCCCCTCCTCTCACAGGAATTTTGGTCTTCCGGACTATCCCTCATGTTATCACCAAAACATGTGCCCGTCACAAAAAAACCAGCCACGATGCACACTTTCCTTCTCATGTCGAATCCTCCATTTCCCCTCGGATTCCCGCCGTAGTGGGGGCATTTCTTGCTGAAGCCCTCTCCTTTAAAACCAGATGACAGTCAGCTCATCTTCCCCATGGCGCCATCTCTCCTTCACACCGTACTTCTCCACGGATCGCCAACGAGGAGTCATCCGCCAACCGCCCCTCTCTCCGCCCTGATCCCCTACCACCGTGTTTGTGTCGATCCGCCACCCCCATTAAGGGGTAGGAGGCGTGTGTCGTTTGTGACGCACCGCGAGCCAAGAAGGAAGATCCAATGTCTCCTTAGCTATTGTCACATTGTAACTTACAATTGAATGTCGTGCATTCCACACAAAAATGATGACCGTTTTGTGCCTTGCAACTAATACGCCACTGCGTCCCTTGTTAACTCTTGAAGCAATCAAGCAAGGCATTTAGCCGTCTATCCTAACTAAAAAATTGTATGACTTGATGAAAAAATATGAAACACTCGCTCATGCAATTTGTTGCAAATCCATCTATATGGACATGCAATTTCTCATATTTTCTAAAGTAGAAAATTATTCCGCTCAGATAGTCGTTACAGAACAGAAGAACCCCAGACCCTATCCAGATCCACATCCACATCTGTCGCGTGTGTCTACATAAATTTTCAAGGGACACGTGGACATCGTACATAATCTCACGCCGATGATAGATTCACCTAACACTCGTAGAAAAACTACTTTATGTTCAACTCATTAGTCCCGGTTTGTAATTGAACCGGTACTAATGGACCCGTTAGTGTCGGTTCCAACGGCTAGGGGGTGGGTATCGTTAGTCCCGGTTCGTGTTGAACCTATAGTACCGGTTCCTGACACGAACCGGGACTAAAGGCGTGGTAGCAGGCTGGTGTCAGGTTTTGGGCCCACTAGAACATTTAGTACTTGTTCGTGTCACAAACCGGTAATATAGATTCTCCTTTAGTCGCGGTTGGTATAACCAACCAGGACTAAAGAGGCTCCTATATAAACCCTCATCGAGCTCGAGCTCTTTGTCCTTCCCCCTCTGTCTCGAGTTCATCCTCCATTTTTGCCAAAAATTGTCAAGATTTGAAGCCATCCCATCCTTCCAAGTGTTCACAAATGTGAGCAACTTTGTCCTTCCATCTCTCATTGCTAGATTTGCTCTTGCAATATCTATAAGTATAGTGATTTGTGGCTTTTAATTTGGGAATATTTATATGGGGTAGTTTATTTGATTTATATGCAATTTGAGCTCAAATTAACTTCTTAGTTTGCATATGTAGGTGTGTTTTACTTAGTGCCTTCCTGTCCCCGTCCTAACCACCATCGATCACCCGCACTGTCCCGGCGCCGGCACCACCTTGGTGAGCCTCTTGTTTCTTATCCTTTTTATAAAAAATATCATGTTTGTGTGATTTAGACAGTTACTTGTATAATTTTCTTACCTGTGCGTTCTTTCTTATACATAGTGTCATGGTTTTGATATTCATCCCCGTGGTCCCTCGTCCGGTTTATGATTCGGATGTGGTATATTCTCTTTTATAACTATTTGTTGCATTTCATGTTTATGAGAAATTATGCACACCAAGTTGACATAGATATTTTAATCTAGGAGGTATGTGAACCGGATATTCCAACCGACCCTCTTGCCGAGGGATTAATTTTAGTTAAAAATAAAACGAGTATTTGAAAGAAAAAAGAAAAATAATTGAGGAGGAGAAGATGGAATTGGAGTTGCATGTTGCCGATGTCATCGATGATCACAAGATCAAGATGGAGAAAATGCGCTTGAAGATGAGAAAGATTTGAAAATATGCCTTTGATACTGAGGCTTGGTATCATTATGCTGTTGGATCAATTGTTACCTTAGTTGCGATCTTGATCGCATTTGTTGTTGCATTTAAATGCTTTAGCGAGAGAGTGTGTGTAATGTGTTTTTATGAGAATAAGTGTGTCTGAACTTTATGTATGAACTTGTATTAATTTGGTCTTTTTGGTGTTGTGTAACGAAGATGATCCAGCAATGAATGTACGATGACCGATGCTCTCCCCAGTTCGTTAAAGGCGTGCATACTTTTCTGATTGCGGCTGAGGCAAACAAGCGGGCGGATGGTTTTATGTGTTGTCCATGAGATGTCTGTAAGAAAGATTGGAATTACTCTAAGTCAAGAACCATTCACGTCCACCTGTTTAAGTCCAATTTCATGCCCCACTATAATGCTTGGACCAAACACGGAGAAAGAGGGGTCCTAATGGAAGAGAATGAAGAAGAAGAGGACGACGACGGCTATCATGGCCATGGGTTCCCTAAATACAATGGTACAACAATGGGGAAGAAGCTGAGACTGCAATATGGAAAGAAGATAAAGAAGAGGCATTAGATGAGCCCGCTGATGATCTTGGTCAGGCCATTGCTGATGCAAAGAGAAACTGTACAATTGAAAAGGAGACGCTGAAGTTGTACCCAAATTGCGAAGCTGATAAGAAAAATCTGTGCACCACACTGGAATTGCTGCAATGGAAGGCAGAGAACGGTGTATCTAACAAGGGATTTGAAAAGTTGATGATAATGTTAAATAAGATGCTTCCAAAGGACAACGAATTGCTGGGCAGTACGTACGAAGCAAAGAAGGTTGTATGCCCTTTAGGATGAGAGGTGCAGAAGATACATGCATGCCCTAATGACTGCATCCTCTACGGCGGTGAATACGAGGATTGGAATGCATGCCCGATATGCAGTGCAATGCGCTATAAGATCAGCCGCGATGACCCTGGTGATGTTTAGGGCGAGCGCCCTAGGAAGAAGATTCTTGTCAAGGTGATGTGGTATACCCCTATAATACCATGGTTGAATCATTTGTTCTAAAACAAAGAGCATGCTAAGTTGATGCGATGGCATAGAGAAGACCGTAAGAAAGACGGGAAGTTGAGAGTGTACCTAAGACCATTAGTTGAAGAACTCTGTATTGAAGAACTCTTCCGATCAAGCATCCCGCAAGAAAGAAAGGAAAGCATTTTAATGGTGAGGTAGATCACCAGAACAAGCCTCGCCATCCTACTGGTGATGATATATTTGATATGGTCAAGGATTTAAAAGTAATCTTTGGGAAGGGTCCTGGCGGACAATCTATTTCGAATGATGCTGATGGACACGCACCCATGTGGAAGAAGAAATATATATTTTGGGACCTATCCTAGTGGAAAGACCTAGAGGTTCGCTCTACAATCAACGTGATGCACGTGACGAAGAATCTTTGCGTGAACCTGCTAGGATTCTTGGGCGTGTATGGGAAGACAAAAGATACACCAGAGGCACGGGAGGACCAGCAACGTATGCACGGAAAAGACATCATATATCAGGGTCACGCCAGCTACGCTCTTACCAAAGAAGGGAAGGAAATCTTTATTAAATACCTGCTCAGTATGAAGGTCCCGTCTGGCTTCTCATCAAATATAAAGGGAATAATAAATATGGCAGAGAAAAAGTTCCAGAACCTAAAGTCTCATGGCTTCCACGTGATTATGACGCAACTGCTTTCGGTTGCATTGAGGGGGCTTCTACCGGAAAACGTTCGATTAGCCATTGTGAAGCTATGTGCATTACTCAATGCAATCTCCCAGAAGGTAATCGATCCAGAAATTATACCAAGGTTAGAGAAATATTTGATGCAATGTCTTGTCAGTTTTGAGTTGGTGTTCCCACCATCCTTCTTCAATATCATGATGCACGTCCTAGTTCACCAAGTCGACGAGATTGCCATTCTGGGTCCTGTATTTCTACTCAATATGTTCCCCTTTGAGAGGTCCATGGGAGTCTTACAGAAATATGTTAATAAACGTGCTAGGCCAGAAGGAAGCATCTCCAAGGTCCATGAAAATGAGGAGGTCATTGAGTTTTGTGTTGACTTTATTCCTGACCTTAAGACGATTGGTGTTCCTGAATCGCGGCATGAGGGCACACTCGGTGGAAATGGCACGCTAGGAGCAAAGGCAATAATATGTATGGATGGGCATTCTCTCACAGAAGCACACTACAAAGTTCTACAAAATTCCGCCTTGGTGGCTCCATATATTGAGGAACACATGAATATTCTATGCTTCAAACACCCGAGCAGTCTGACGACTGGATTACACGTGAACAAACGGGGAATTTCGCCGGTTGGTTGCAAAGACGTGCCATCCATGACGATGCTGTTGAAGATGACATGTACTTGCTGTCCCAGTTACCATCTTCGAATATAATGACTTTCAAAGTGTACGAGATAAATGGAATACATTTTAAACGATTGCCCAAGATAAAAAGAGCACCAACCAAAACAGTGGTGTCCGCTTTGATGCAGCAACCAAGAGGAGAAAGTTCGACACATATTATGGTTACATAGAGGAGATATGGGAACTTGACTATGGACGTGGTTTGAAGGACCCTTTGTTTTGGTGCAAATGGGTCAATCTAACAAGAGGCGGGGTAATGGAAGACCCGCAGTACGGAATGACAACAGTGGATCTCAACAATATTGCGTACGCAGACGAACCATTTGTCCTAGCCAATGATGTGGCGCTGGTTTTCTATGTAAGGGACATGTCTACCAAGCTGAGAAAAAGAAAAAAGAAGGAAGCGAATACATCATACGATGAGCCAAAGCGCCACATAGTTCTTTCAGAGCAAAGAAACATTGTGGGCGTGGAGGACAAGACAGACATGTCAGAAGATTATGAAAAGTTTCATGAAATTGCTCCCTTCACAGTGAATATTGACCCGAGCATCCAGTTAAATGATGAAGATTGTCCATGGTTAGGGCACAAAGGGACACACTCAACGAAAAAGTTTTACACCCAAAGATCCCACTTTGGGATGTGACCGGCTTCACTGTCATCACTTTCTTCTCTAGTCAGTTTCGGGACTAATATATTTGGAAAGTCTCACTTTGGAACACCGAAGGGAATCTTTGTAATAGTTAGGGTACTTATGTGTTTTAGCATTCGGAACATGAAGAAATATTATGTACTACAAAATATTGACTTCACTTACTGATTTTTCATGCATTTACTGATTTGTTTTGAGCTAAACGACCCTTAAATTGAAAAGCACTACAAAATGAAGTCTGAAAAGGTAGAAAGTTGCCATGGTATCATCATTTCACCCACATAGCATGTGCTAAAAAGCTGAGAGGGTTACGGCAAAAACTGGATGTACTTCGTCTACAAAATGGACAATCTCTTTCGAAGTTTTAGGGTTTCAGATGAAAACTCATCTGTTACAACATTTTTTTAACTTACTTCAACTCCAGACTTTTTGTGCGTTCAACATGCAACATTCAAAGCCGCATGATCAATTTTCAACCCTTTCTGACTTCATTTGCTATTTTTTTTTCATGCATTTACTGATATTTTTGAGCTAAATGACCCTCAAATTGAAAAGCACTACAAAATGAACTCTGAGAAGTTTGAAAGTTGGCATGGTATCATCATTTTCCCACATATCATGTGCTAAAAACTTAAGAGGGTGATGGCAAAAACTGGACGCACTTCGTGTACAAAATGGACAATCTCTTTCAAAGTATCAGGGTTTCGGACGAAAACTCATCTGTTACAAAGGCATTACACTTTTTAAAATTATTTCAACTCCAGAATTTTTGTGTGTGTGATGGGCCTCTAACCCCTCGTTGGTTACCCCAAGTGGAAGGTGTGAGATGCAGTGTTGTGGAAGTTTTTCCCTTGCAAAGATGCCAAGGATCGAATCCCTAGAGACTCCTAGGTTCAACAAGTAGGTGTCAACTGCTAACGGCGCCAGATATTAGCAATTAACGTGGACCTGCACACAGATACAAATAATTTTGCTCCCAACGAGTACAGAGAGGTTGTCAATCCCTCCGGCCTTGTAGTTCACAAAGGATTAAACGCAAATGATAGTAGTGATAGATAATGTTTGCAATAGTAAGTAAAAGCGAAAAGTAAATAGCGGATGTGATCAATGATGGTAATATGGACCGGAGTCTCATGATGTTCACTAGTGATGTCTCTCTCCCAAAAGACGATAAAACAGCTATGTGAGGTAAACGAATTATAGCTGGGCAATTGACAGGACCACGAACGCAAACCAATGCTGACTACATTGCAAGAAAGGTTGAGGTTCAAAGCATGGGCGGTACGCCAAAGTAAGTAGACCGAAATCCATCAATATCTACTACTAATCATCCACCTTGAGATATCTATCCAGAACATCTCGCTGGTATTAAGTTGCGAGCCCCACCCATAGTGTAAACTCAAAGCAACAGACAACTGCATTAAAAGAACTTTACGTAAAGTAAACAATCCTTGCACCCGCGGGCACAAGCACCGTTGTTTTCCCCCTTGTGGCAACAGCACATCCCCTAGACTCAAGTTTCTGTCACTCAAGCTAGTCATCGAGGGGCATGAACCAACAATCAAGCATAACGTTCCCTCTTAGAGTCACTACGTATTACTTGGCCAAAGCAATAAATAACAACGGAGAACATGCAAAAATTACTTACGACAATAAATATAAAAGAGGTAGATCAAATATATTACTCAATCACAATCTGAACATAATCTCATAATCCATCGGATCCCAGCAAACTCATCATAGCAACAGCATAAGTATTACATATGTGCCTCGATCATCTAGGGCAGCTCACGAGGACTAATTAGTGAAGCACAAGAACGGGAGGAGAACATCACATAGCTATTGGTCATGGACTCATGGTCCAAGGGAGACTACTCAAAACTCATCCGGGAGGTGTCCATGGTGGTGGAGAGGCTCCCGGTGATGATCCTCCCCTCCGGCAGGGTGCCGGGAAGAGTTCTCCTGGTGCTCCCGATCTTGGAAGCGGCGGCGGCGGCGGAACAGAGATGAGATCGCGAAAAAGAGTTCCCGTCCCGAGGGTTTCGAAGGACGCTCTAAATATATGCCAAAGGGGGGCACCAGACGGGGCTCGGGGGGCCCAGGCGCTCATGGGCCTCGAACCCCTCGTTGGTTACCCCAAGTGGAAGGTGTAAGATGCAGTAAGTAGAAGTGTTTTCCCCTAGCAAAGATGCCAAGGATCGAATCCCCAGAGACTCCTAGGTTAAACAGGTAGGTGTCAACTGCTAACGGCGCAATTAGCAATCAACGTGGACCTGCACACAAATACAAATAACTTTGCTCCCAACGAGTACAGAGAGGTTGTCAATCTCTCCGGCCTTGTAGTTCACAAAGGGTTAAAAGCAATATGATAGTAGTGATAGATAGTTTTTGCAATAGTAAGTAAATAGCGGAAAGTAAATAGTGTATGTGATCAATGATGGTAATATGGACCGGAGTCTCATGATGTTCACTAGTGATGTCTCTCTCCCAAAAGACGATAAAACAGCTATGTGAGGTAAACAAATTACAGCTGGGCAATTGACAGGACCACGAACGCAAACCAATGCTGACTACATTGCAAGAAAGGTTGAGGTTCAAAGCATGGGCGGTACGCCAAAGTAAGTAGACCGAAATCCATCAATATCTACTACTAATCATCCACCTTGAGATATCTATCCAGAACATCTCGCTGGTATTAAGTTGCGAGTCCCACCCATAGTGTAAACTCAATGCAACAGACAACTGCATTAAAAGAACTTTGCGTAAAGTAAACAATCCTTGCACCCGCGGGCACAAGCACCGTTGTTTTCCCCCTTGTGGCAACAGCACATCCCCTAGACTCATGTTTCTGTCACTCAAGCCAGTCATCGAGGGGCATGAACCCACAGTCGAGCATAACGTTCCCTCTTGGAGTCACTACCTATTACTCGGCCAAAGCAATAAATAACAACGGAGAACATGCAAGAATTACTTATGAACTAAAATATAAAAGAGGTGAATCAAATATATTACTCAAGATCAATCTGAACATAATCTCATAATCCATCGGATCCCAGCAAACTCAACATAGCAACAGCATAAGGATTACATAGGTGCCTCGATCATGTAGGGCAGCTCACGAGGACTAATTAGTGAAGCACAAGAACGGGAGGAGAACATCACATAGCTACTGGTCATGGACTCATGGTCCAAGGGAGACTACTCACGAGTCATCCGGGAGGCGTCCATGGTGGTGGAGAAGCTCCCTGTGGTGATCCTCCCCTCCGGCAGGGTGCCGGGAAGAGTTCTCCTGGTGCTCCCGATCTTGGAAGCGGCGGCGGCGGCGGAACAGAGATGGGATCGCGAAAAGAAGTCCTGTTCTGAGGGTTACGGGGAACCCTTTAAATATATGCCAAAGTAGGGCACCGGGGGAGCATCGGGGGGCCCAGGCCCCCCCCCCCGGCGCGGCCCAAGGGGGGGCGCGCCCACAGGGCACCTGGAGCCCCTGTGCCCCCCCAGGCTGCCCTTCGGACGCAGTGTTGTTTCCGGTTCGCTGATTTTTTATATAATTTTTCTGGATTTTTCTGGGCAGTTCTCGAAACGTGAAAACCTGAAATACAAAAACAGCCGAAAACAGAAACTGGCACTGGGGTGCACTGGATTAGTAAGTTAGTCCAAATATGATCAAAAGTGTATGGAAGTGTATGAATATCATAGCAATATCACCCAAAAGTGGCATGGAGCAAGCCGAAATTATAGATACGTTTTGGACGTATTAACATCCCCAAGCTTAATTCCTGCTCGTCCTCGAGTAGGTAAATGATAACAAGAATAATTTCTATGGTGACATGCTATTAACCATATAGGACTTTCTCATAGTCATATGACAAAAGCTTACTGAGACAATGATTATAAAGTAATTAAGTTGTCTCAAGAGAAAATCACAAATGACTGAAAGTTTTACAACATGAAACTGAAACATCAAAAAGATTTGCAATGAACATGATGTGCAAATATGATCAAGTGATATCTAGCTTGCCCCCTTTAGTGATGCAAAACATAAATGCAAGGGCACCTTCAAGGTTTAAGTGATGACTAGATACAATTATTTCAGAATAAACGATATCACAATCATGCAAAAGACAATGCTACTTTGGGACAATGCACATTACACTAAGAATGACAATCATGCTCTCAGTAGTTGGTGCTTGAAGTGCTAGAGCTTTTTATTTTGAAACATGGAAGCAATTGAGTCAACGGTAGTAGTACTTCATATGTGTCATGCATAAAACATCCTATAAGTTGCAAGCCTCATGCATCGAATACTAATAGTGCTCGCTCCTTGTCCTAATTAGCTCGGATCCCCATGGGTTATCATTGCATTGCATATGTTTTAACCAAGTGTCACAAAGGGGTACCTCTATGCCACCTGTACAAAGGTCCAAGGAGATAGATCGCATTTGATTTCTCGTTTTTGATAGATCTCAACTTGAGGACATCCATACCGGGACAACATAGAAAATAGATGATGGACTCCTCTTTAATGCATAAGCATATTCTCATGAGAGATCGAGGATTAAGGTCCAAGCTAAAACTTCCACCATGATGCATGGCTTTGGTTGGCGGCCCAATGTTCTTCTCTAACAATATGCATATTAATTCAACCCATGGTAAATCACCCTTACTTCAGACAAGACGAACATGCATAGCAACTCACATGATATTCAACAAAAGTGTGACAGTTGATGGCGTCCCCAGAAACATGGTTACCGCCCAGCAAGCAACTCATAAGAAATAAGATACATAGGCAACGTATTCTTTACCACAATAGTTTTTAGGCTACTTTCCCATGAGCTATGTATTGGATGGTTAATTTGCTTAGTGCAGGTGTAGGTTAGCAAAAGACTGGGAGCGACCAACTAAGAGAGCAATGACGGTCATAATCATACAGAGCGACAAAGCAATATTGAATCAGGCATGGTAGTTATATCGCTACTCAGAAACAAAAGATCATCAAGGCTTGACAGACTTTCTTTACAGTCTTGAATATGCGTGAGCATACGCCAAGTCAATCAAAATAAATTCTCGAAGGAAGATATTACTAAACCATACCACATCATAGGCAAACAAACCAAGTTGGTACTCCAATAACACATTGGGAACCCCCCAGCTATTTGAGATTAACCATAAGAAAACCTGAACTTCTAAGCACCATCATGAAAGTAGCATCTTTATTATAGACACATTAACCAATGCAACGGAAGAAAACTCTCTTAATAAGGTGAGCATGGTAATTAAAGAGAGTTCAAGCAACCAACTAAATAAAAGCTCTTGAAGAGATAAGCATGAATACTAAGAGCAAAGCACGATAGTAGCTATTAAAAGACAAAGAACACACACAGCATAGATAGACATGAAAATTCTATGTAATGTTCTAGGTAGAGGTGGAGCGTGTTTCTCTCCCACATAAAGGAATGCTGGGTTCCGACTCGTTATGAAAAACCAAAAAGAAAACTAAAAACAAGACGCTCCAAGCATAGCACATAACACATGAAGTGATAAAAATATAGCGAAACGAAAGACGAACTGATAATGTTGATGGAGAAGGGGATGCACGGGGGCATCCCCAAGCTTAGACGCTTGAGTCTCCTTGAATATTTCTTGGGGGTGCACGGGGGCATCCCCAAGCTTGAGCGCTTGACACTCCTGAATCTTTTTATCATCTTCCCTCGCACACTTGAAAACTCCCTTCATACATAACTCATCATAATCTGATTAGCGAGGTTAGTACCCTTAATAAAATAATTATACCTTGCTGGAAATAAGGATATTCTTGAAGTTCTACTGTTTCTCAAGATTGCCAAAAGGTTTTTGCAAAGAAAAGGCAAGTTCTCAATTTGCAAAGTGAAGGTAAGGCAAAACAGGACAGAATCAGTGAAAAACAGAACAGCAGGCAGTAATTGACCTGTTCGGGATACTTCTGCAACTCAAATAAAAAAAATCAGAACTGACGCATGAAAGACAATTGTATAGAGAACGCTGTCGAAAAATTTCAGACCAAAAAGATGATCTGGTGATTTTATACGAATTTTTCTATCCAAGGACAGAATCTGTTTCCTGGACAGCACCTCACAACTTTTGAACTTTCTAGCAATCAGAGGCTATACTTGGCACAAATATGAAAAGTAAAGATACAATGATGATGCTACAGCAGTAAATAACATCAAGACAAAACAAAAGCAAAAAAATTATTCATGTGGGCTGCCTCCCAAAAGTGCTTTCTTTTATGCCTTTAAGCTAGGCATAATGCATAGATCAAGTTGTATCAATTGAACCATCATCAAGATCATCAAAAAGCTCTTCAATAATACAACTAGTCTTAAGAGGTCTCTCAAATAAAGGCCTCATAGAGATACTTCTAGGTAGAAGACCAAAGGGATAAAAGTCAAGGGAAGATTCATTTATAAATTCATCAACGATAGGTGTTTCTTCCAAAGTCTTTACAGTTTCATCCCCTTTGGCAATAGGTGGATTGCTTTTAGAACTGGGAGCCTTCGGAACGTGAACGGACTTAGGCTCCCTCTTTGCCGGAGTTTCTACCTTTTCGGTTTTGGTCGAGGAGAAAGTAGTTCCTAAGGTATCAAATATTTCCTCAATCTTGTCCATCCTAGAAGAGTCAGAATCATGGAATTTGACGGTCTCCAAAATTTGAAAATTTTATGCATGGAGCTATCAAGTCTATTCAAATTCCCTTGGATCTTTCGATCCAACTCATTCATCTTATTAGTGCTTGGCATCTCTAGCTCTATTTTTTCAAGTTTTTTCATAATGTGAGCTAGGGTGATGTCCTCTCGAATGCTAACAACAGGGGGACTCCCAACAAGATTTTCAATAATACTAAGAGACTCCCAAACTGGGGCCTCTAGGAAATTTCCATTGATAGCAGTATCTAGAATAAACCTATTCCAAGAAGTAATTCCAACATAAAAATTTCTAAGCAAGATAGTAGTAGGTTGCTTCTTGGTGGCTCTTTTTTGTGAATCATTAATTCGATACCAAGCATCTTTCAAACTTTCCCCACCTCTTTGTTTCAAGGTGAGAACTTCTGCCTCGTCAAAGACAAAAGGACCCGACATAATGATAACTAAAGAACAAGATAACTATTTTTGTGATTTTCGATAAAAGGAACTAAAGCAATAATGAAAGGTAAACTAACAAGACTAAAAAGCAAAGGTAAAAGATAGCATGCAACTCCCCTATCCTGAAGAGTTGAGTCCCCAGCGACGGCGCCAGAAAATACTCCTTGATGGGCCTCGAACCCCTCGTTGGTTACCCCAAGTGGAAGGTGTAAGATGCAGTAAGTAGAAGTGTTTTCCCCTAGCAAAGATGCCAAGGATCGAATCCCCAGAGACTCCTAGGTTCAACAGGTAGGTGTCAACTGCTAACGGCGCAATTAGCAATCAACGTGGACCTGCACACAAATACAAATAACTTTGCTCCCAACGAGTACAGAGAGGTTGTCAATCTCTCCGGCCTTGTAGTTCACAAAGGGTTAAAAGCAATATGATAGTAGTGATAGATAGTTTTGCAATAGTAAGTAAATAGCGGAAAGTAAATAGTGTATGTGATCAATGATGGTAATATGGACCGGAGTCTCATGATGTTCACTAGTGATGTCTCTCTCCCAAAAGACGATAAAACAGCTATGTGAGGTAAACAAATTACAGCTGGGCAATTGACAGGACCACGAACGCAAACCAATGCTGACTACATTGCAAGAAAGGTTGAGGTTCAAAGCATGGGCGGTACGCCAAAGTAAGTAGACCGAAATCCATCAATATCTACTACTAATCATCCACCTTGAGATATCTATCCAGAACATCTCGCTGGTATTAAGTTGCGAGTCCCACCCATAGTGTAAACTCAATGCAACAGACAACTGCATTAAAAGAACTTTGCGTAAAGTAAACAATCCTTGCACCCGCGGGCACAAGCACCGTTGTTTTCCCCCTTGTGGCAACATCACATCCCCTAGACTCATGTTTCTGTCACTCAAGCCAGTCATCGAGGGGCATGAACCCACAGTCGAGCATAACGTTCCCTCTTGGAGTCACTACCTATTACTCGGCCAAAGCAATAAATAACAACGGAGAACATGCAAGAATTACTTATGAACTAAAATATAAAAGAGGTGAATCAAATATATTACTCAAGATCAATCTGAACATAATCTCATAATCCATCGGATCCCAGCAAACTCAACATAGCAACAGCATAAGGATTACATAGGTGCCTCGATCATGTAGGGCAGCTCACGAGGACTAATTAGTGAAGCACAAGAACGGGAGGAGAACATCACATAGCTATTGGTCATGGACTCATGGTCCAAGGGAGACTACTCACGAGTCATCCGGGAGGCGTCCATGGTGGTGGAGAAGCTCCCGGTGGTGATCCTCCCCTCCGGCAGGGTGCCGGGAAGAGTTCT
>LR738716.1:69492862-69519155 GCA_902687465.1 Secale cereale
TTTTTATATAATTTTTCTGGATTTTTCCTGACAGTTCTCATAATGTGAAAACTTGAAATACAAAAACAACCGAAAACAGAAACTGGCACTGGGGTGCACTGGATTAGTAGGCTAGTCCAAATATGATCAAAAGTGTATGGAAGTGTAAAAATATCATAGGAATATCACCCAAAAGTGGCATGGAGCAAGCAGAAATTATAGATACGTTTTGGACGTATCAGCGTGCAATATGCACCATTCAAAGCCACATGATCTATTTTCAACCCTTTCCGACTTCATTTCTATTTTTCATGCATTTACTATTTTTTTAAGCTAAATGACCCTTAAATTGTAAAGCAGTACAAAATTAACTCTGAAAAGGTTGAAAGTTGGCATGGTATCATCATTGCGCCCACATATCATCTGCTAAAATGTTGAGAGGGTTACGGCAAAAACTGGATGCAATTTGTGTACAAAATTCACAATATCTTTAGAAGTATCAGGTTTTCGAGCGATAACTCATCTGTTACAAAGGCATTTCATCTTTTCAAATAACCTAAGAATTACGAAATTAAATATAATGATAAAACACAGTAATATTAAATAGCGGAAAAAATAATCACTGGAAAATCTATTTTAAAGTAAAGTTATTCACAAACTAGTGATTCACACAAATTTTAGATAATTCATATTTAAACTATCCAAATTTGAAAACTACAAGCACTAAAAGAAAGATTTTAATATTTTTACCTAAAGCAAAAAGATTCACAAAGAAAAGCATAATAAAGCAAAAAAAAACAAGTCAGAAACAAAAGAAAATAAATAAAGCAGAAAACAAAATAAAATAAAAATAAAGCCCACCTACTAGGCCACCACGGCCTGCATACGACTAGAAAGGGACCAGGATGCAGGCCCGCGAAGTCCCGTAGGCCCAACAGGGCAACACAAGTGTGTTAGGCCCAGAAGGCCTGCATTAGAGAGGAGCTCGGAGGAGTGGCTACGCCGGGGCTTATAAACCGCTGCAAGCTCCTCTCGACAAGCGAGGTGGGTCTAAACTTTGGACACGGGAAGCACAGGCCTTTAATCGCAGTTGGTGGCTCCAAAGACAGAAGGTGAAATAGTTGTAATTTACAATTAAATAGATCATGGAACATGGGTAAAAGATCCCCGTTGATGATTTCCCAACACCGTTTATAAAATTTAGCTAAAAACACCATGTGGACCCGGTGTCTTATTATTCTTCATTTGTGCTAGCACCCCGGAAACCTCCTTCTCAGAGAACTGGACCGACAACATCTCGTTCTCATCAGCTCCCAGTTGTGGCAACTCTCCATTCATTTTCTCATTGAGCGACACAAGGTCCTGCTCCTGTGCCCCCAAATATTTTTTTTTGTAGAAATCCATGATGTAAAATTTTAGGTTCTCGTGTCCTATAAATTTTCCTTCATCTTGTTCTAACTCGATAATTCTCTTCTATATGTGTTTCCCATTCACAATCATATAAAAAATAGGGTATTATTGTCACCATGAATCACTTGCCTAGCCTTTGCTTGGAGAGCCCACTTCATCTCTTCTTCTCCGAGAATCTTTTGTAACTTCTCGTAAGCGTCCCTTTTAGCCACGTAGTTAAACATGCCAAGCACATTGACATCGGCTTTTAAGTCTAGGTCATTAATAATATTGAGAAGTCTTTCTTTTTCCATCTTCTAGCTGATACTCTCGTTTCTCGCACATCCCCGCTAGAAATGCCGCTGGTGCCTAACCTTATACCACCACCTTTCAATATTTAACATATCTCGGTTTTCTTTCGCCCATTCCCTGGCAATTAAATCAAGGAGCCCTTCCCTTTCGGACCATGATACTTTGACATAGAAAACTTTCTTTATACCTACATGATCGGTTCCCCCGAGTCAACATGCAAATGGGTATGGTGTGAATGTTCCCTCTGTAACGCGCCACAGTTGCCAGAGGAAACTTATGTTCCCATTCTATGCTGGCTAGAAATCGATGCAACTTCTCATACGTTGGATTTTATAAGTTGTTCACCAATAGTATTGTCTGCTAGTGAGGTCAATCTCTCTTAGGTATAGACTTTCATTGAAAGCATTAAACATAAAATGATCATCTCCCATCGAAATTATCATTATTATTTTCCTCTATCCTTCTAATGATATTGAAGTCACCACCAACCATGATGGGCAAACTTTTATCCCCACAAATCGTCAACCGATTTACCAGGAAGTCAGGTTTGAACTCAGGTTGTGTCGCACCGTACACCGCAACCAGAGCCCGCATAAAACCGTCAACTTTTGAAATCACATAAAATTTGACAGCAAAGTCACCCATGAAAACATTACTCACTTCGAGAGTATCGCAATTGCCTTCGAGCAAGATCCCGCCAGATATTCCCCAAGAGGGTACACAATGGCAATCAAATTCATAGCCAAGAAGTTGTTCCGGGAAACTACGAAGTGAAACTATCCCTACCAACTCCAGTAACGCGACAAAATCCAACATTTTTTCCCTAGACGTTTCCACCAAGAACATCCGTTTAGCCAAGTGAGCAAGACCTCTCTGTTACAGAAAATGCCTCTTATTTTCATCATAAAATATACGTTTGAATTTTATTATAGCGCTGGAACGCACCGTGCGAAGTCGGGTATATCTTTCTTTCCCATATGCGTTTAGGTTTTCCAACACGACCCATGAGTCCGCATGACCGGTGTTTGTTGGTATGATGTCATCTAGTTGTAGTCATGCCGCATGCACCTTTGCCTCCAGAGACTCCTCATGAAGCAACCCAAGATCTTGTTGTGGTTGTACAGGAGCCGCATGCTCCTCGACTTCCATGACCTCCTTTCCAAGCACGTTGGTAGGTACTAGATCGCTGCACAAACACTCGAACGATATGACCCCTAGCTCATTAACCTCATTGTCATCTAAAGGTGTTATGTACACAATCGACCTAAGCATTTGTATTGCTCTGTCAGCCTCCAAATCAAGCAAATCGTTAATAGACTTTGCAACCTTCATACTATTTGACCCGAGTGGAACCCCTATCCTATTAGCATTGTGGACAATTTCTTGATCAGAAAAATCTAATATTGAAAATTCATGTTCACAGACATACCTGTAGAGCACCCTATCTAAAAGTCATGTGCGCCAAGCTGCTCATGTATCCACTGGCTGTCCCGCCAGTCGTCGGATTGAGTCCGGTATCCCTCAAAAGGCTATGATCTCCTCCACTGAATGACCCGTCATGGAGCGGCCTACTGCCGAGCTACCAACAGGTCAGCGCCGACCCCCTCAGCGGGGATCGCATAGTCGGAGAAATAGTCAGAGGGATCCCCGAGGCCACCTACCTCGTGCATCCTCCGGAAGCCGGCTTAGATGTTGCACTAAACGTCACAGGCAGCGCCGGCAGGGAAGGAGCAAAGGCCGATTGCCTTGGAACTCCTCCCAAATTGGACATCGAAGAGGAAATCAGCTTCCTCACCTTCATCGTCCGTGCTGAGCGCACCGGTGACATTTCCGAGAAAAGCGGTGACATCGCACATGTATCCGGTTCTATAGTATTATTATGGGGATAGATGTTGAAAGTTTTAGTTGTTTCGGCGATGATTAGAAAACATTTTCACTAATTTTGAGATATTGGAAATTTTAATTACGCTTAGTTGAACGTTGACAGTTACAGTTTACGCGCAAAAAAGAGACAACTTTAGTTGGCTGGCTGCCGTGGTCTAGTATTTTTGCCACGCATGCACTTACAAGAGAGGCCCACCCACCCGTTGAAAATCAACCCAAATGGTTGAACAGACCTAGTTGGAATGGATTACACCAATATGTGTGGTGTCTTGTGCAATAATTCGGTTCTAAAGAAGCTAAAAGTTAAGCTATCAAAACCAAAAAGTGAGGTAGAAAGGAGATGCGCGGATCTCGCTGGATGCCTCATCGCTTGCGTCTGCGGATGAAAAGGGAAAACAAAACGGCATTGATTGGAGTAGTGGAAAGCAAAAGCAAGAGAGGAGGAGCACCCGAGACGAAATGGTTCAAGAAACGGAAGCACCTCACTTAGACCTAGACCTAGACCTCCCCACCTAACCTCTTCGTCCCCTATTTAGCCCAGACCCCATCCAATCCCATCCCATCCCATCCCGCAGCCACAAGAAAGAGAGGGAGACGAAAGGTTTGGCAACAAGAGAGGAGCTGTCTCCGGTGAAGCTGTACGGCCCGACTCTGTCGTGGAACGTCACCAGGTGCGTGGTGGCGCTGGAGGAGGCCGGCGTCGAGTACCAGCTCGTCCCCGTCAACTAGGCCACCGGCGAGCACAAGAGCCCCGACCACCTCGCCAGGAATGCACGTAATCCCACTCCCACTCCCATCTACGTACGTACAATGCATGCCTGCCCTTGAATGAACTCATTGACGTAAATACTACAGTATTTTACCCAAGCTTTTAGATAGAGAGGTGAGGTGATAGTAAACCTGATATGCATGTGCTTTCTCTTTTCATTGGTGTGACATTACATACATACATATGATAAAAACTAATTCTTCATATGCATGTTTCTCTGCAGCCATTTGGTCAGGTGCCAGCTTTGCAGGATGGTGACATGTACCTCTTCGGTATGCATCCATGCATGCATGATGCCATTCTATATCTCTTCACACCATGTTTTCTTTTTCATCAACTAGGGTCATGCATGATGCATGCTTTTAGGATATTCTTCTTGTGCTTTTTTGTTTTAATTTCTGTTAATGCTGCTGTATGCTACAAGCTTGATTTCACACCAATCAACTAATAATTACTACGGGCTTAATTAGTGTTGGAAAAAACATAAACATGAGTTATATATACCGTAAGAAGATTTTCCAAGCAAATATATGCTTGCTATTTGAGTTTTCATTTGAAATCTGATCAAGTTTCTAAATGATTATTTCACTACCGGTTCTATTTCAGATCGACCAATGTACGTACTGAAATGGCATAAAACAGTAGCCATACTCCTTGTAGAATTTTGGATAGTATTTACGAGTACCATTGTTGATGCTCATAACTCTAGTTTGTGTTTTGGTTTCTTTGTCTTCCTGTTAATTAGAATCGCGTGCTATTTGCAAGTATGCATGCCGCAAGAAGAAACAAGAGTTATTGAAGGAGGGTGACCTTACGGAGTCAGGAATGGTGGATGAGTGGCTCGAGGTTGAGGCCAACCAGTACACCGCTGCTCTGGGCCCCATTCTCTTCGAGTGCCTCGTCCATCCTATGCTTGGGGGAACCACCGACCAGAAGGTCATCGTCGCTAACCTTGTTAAGATGAAGAACGTCCTTGCAGTATACGAGGCACGCCTCACCAGCACCAGGTACCTGGCTGGAGACTGCCTCAGTCTTGCGGACCTTAACCATGCGTCTGTCAACCTGTGCTTGGCGGCCACACCCTACGCGTCTCTGTTCGATGCGTACCCGCATGTGAAGGCTTGGTGGACTGACCTGCTGGCAAGGCCTTCCGTCCAGAAGGCCGTTGCGCTGATGAAGCCATGATCTTGGTTTCTAGCGCTTGTCTGTCTGTTCGAGAAATAAGCCGAGTTGTGTCCCAATGTCTGCATGCCGGTCGAGTGTGTTATCTTGTCATGTGTCGTGGTTGTCCAATGTTCATGCTTGTGCTTGTGATCCTGTCATATCTTGTACTGAAATGAGCATTCAAGTGCTCTGGTTTAACAATAAATTGTTCCAAGATGTTTTCTCAACTCTAATATTTTCTCATCTGGTGCTTCCATGGTCTATCCATTAACTTGCTAAGTCTACCTGGCTTTGGGCCTTCACTTTGATCCACCTCTAGACCATACTCTACATATGCCATGGTGAAAAGGTTAAGGGATGCAGGGGCCGCGTGCTTTCCTCCTTTTCAATAAAATAAATAAATACTCTACATATGCTAGAGGCCCAGCATAACTAAAATAGAGGCGTTATTAATTATTGGGGAAAATATATTTTCCATCCCTTAATATTTCCGGGATGATAGACAAGTCGCATCCAACAAAACTCTGGCAAGATTTATGGCGACTAGAGCACGCCATCAGGCACCAGCACAAGTTCATCCCTACACCAATAACACAACAGTGCGTGATTGGAACATATATAAGAATGTGTCTACGAATGACACATTACACAAAACATCAGCTACATACATATGCTTCATTGTGACAGAGTCGGTTACAATTATAATCGTCTTATCGGTTTGTAGTACTACAAATGCATCCTTGTGGAGAATCTGGAAACTGAGGAATTAATTCTGTTTTCAGGGCCGTGACTGGAGAAATGACAATTTTGTTTTAGTAAAACTTAGCTCCCACCTACAACAATGGAAGGTTCTCTGCGATGACACTCATGCGATTCTACTGTAGCGATGCATTCATCTCTTGGACAAGGGTCGCGGGGAGCTACTGCAAATTGCACGGAGCTGATTCTTGTAGCCATGAAGATGATGTCTTGCCTGGGTTCTAGCTTTTAGTTAGTCCTCGACGTTCTTTGGTTTTCCCGGTTTGTAACAAATAAGTAGTTCTGGCACTCTGTTTGAGAGGACTTTCTCTCCTTGTCTTAGATGTGTGTTGGGGTGCTTTGTCCCCCTGGTGATGTGGTTAGATGCTTTATGTAAGGCGGCAAATTCTGGTTTATTTTTTTCGCTTCATTCATAAAAATGGGGCCGGAGGAAACCCCTTTCATTAAAAAAATCCATTTTTGCCAAAAAATTAGCTGACCAGTCACTATTTGCACAGTAAAACATGCACACACACAAAAAGAAACCGGACTGTTTTAATCACATACCAAGTCTTATTGATTTTGGTTTAGATGAAGATACCACGAACAAACCCCTCAAAGTACTACTTTTCATATTGACAAGTGACAATAAATTTCAGGATGTAATATAAATGTTTCCTTACCAAATTACACTCACCAAAGGCGCTTCACTGCCTGGCAACAGCGCTACAAATGAGTCTTGATGACCCACAAGTATAGGGGATCAATCATAGTCCTTTCCGTAAGTAAGAGTGTTGATGACCCAACGAGGAGCATAATAAAATGACATGCGGTTCTCAGCAAGGTATTCTCACCAAGCACTGAAATTATTGGTGACAAGTAGTTTGATAGCAAGGTACTTTGTAATGTGCAACAAGTAGCAGCTGTAGCAAAGGTGCATCAAGTTAACCAAATCATTTTTGTAGTAAATGACAGGCCGGAACGATCTCTTATAATAAGCAAAGCGTTCTTGAGGACACACGGGAATTTCATCTAGTCACTTTCATCATGTTTGTTTGATTCGTGTTCGCTACTTTGATAATGTGATATGTGGGTGGACCGTTGCTTGGGTGCTATTCTTACTTGAACAAGCCTTCCACTTATGATTACCCCCTTTCGCAAGGATCCCCAACTACAAAAAAAAAAGAATTAAGATAAATCTAACCATAGCATGAAACATATGGATCCAAATCAACCCCTTACGAAATAGTGCATAAACTAGGGTTTAATCTTCTGTTACTCTAGCTACCCATCATCTAATTACTACTCCACAATGTCTTCTCTTAGGCCCAAAGATGGTGACGTGTCATGTAGTCGACGTTCACATAACACCACTAGGTGAATCACAATTTACATACCATCAAAATATCGAACCAATACCAAATTCACATAAATTCCAGCAGCCGGCAATCTCCCTCTTCACGTGAAACTTGCAAAATAAGAGAGAAAGGGCATAAGAATTGCATTATAAAGTAAAATAACAGTCCATAATGCAATAAATATTGATAGGAAAACATGATGCAAAATGGACGCATTAGAGGGGTTGGGAGGCTGTACGGCAACGGGAGAAATGGAAGAGGGTGGTGGGAGGAGTTTCGTCGATGCGGACAACTGGTCAATTTGGTTCCGATTTGGAATGGGTCTGCCTTGATAGAGCCTACGTGGGGGACATACATGTGTGCATCTGGGCCTCCCCATAGCCGGCCCTGATTTGGGCCTAATATGGGGAGTGTCGACCGGTCCCAGTGTTTGGGCTGTGTATGCGAAGGTCAATGGCATTTTTTTGTCCAGACACCGACGGGGTTGCCCGTCCGAGAGTTTGGGGTGGGTATGGGGGGGTCTAGTTGTAGAGGAATGTCATATACGACATATTTCTCATCATATAGGAATCTCATGCATAGGGGAGCACGCAATTTGGGTCGTCCCATAGACGCGAGGAGGAAAACAACGAACCCGAGAAAAAGGGAGCTGGCGGGATTTGAACCTGCGAACGCCCACTCATGTGCGTGACCTGCTACACAAAGTTCATGTCGAGTTCTACTGACAGAAGTACATCGCGAAGCTAAATGACCTAAATACGCCCGTAAAACTTAACACTTGAAAACAAATCACGAACAAATTTCCAAAAACTGGAGCAAAAAATTTCACTTGCGAACAATATTGACAAATATGACAAAATTTTGAATTTTTTCTAATATTTCAAATTTAACACAAAATATGACGCATGTGAACAAAATTTGAAAATCCTGAACATTCATTGAAAAATGCAGGAATTTTTCGAATTTAGAGACCAAAATTTTGAAATCGGTAAAAAAACTGAACATAGGAAGAAATATTTGAAAAATACCAAACATTGAATTTACCGAATAAAATTTTGAAATTGGTAAAACTTTTGAGCATGGTAACAAAAATATTTCAAAAATCATGAACTTTTATTGAAAATGCAAACATTTTTGTAATTTGGAGAGGAAAAATAAATAGAGAATAAGAACTGTACATCAGGGCAAACATTCGAGAATCCCAAAATTTATTTAAAAACATATTTTTTTTAATTTACAGAGCAAAATTTGCAAATCAAGAACAATTTGATATTGTGCAACTTTTTTTGAAACACAAAGAAGTTCCAATTACATAAACAAAATAGAAATACACTGAATTATTTTTGAAATTTTGGAAACTCGAAACCTTGTTATGTTCTATTTTCTTTGAATCGAGGAAACAATCTTTAACTTTTGAACTTTTTTTTAATGTGTCGCAAAAATTAGAAAAGATGAATATTTTCTGAAATTTCACGCAAGATTTGTAAAATGTGAACATTTCTTAAATTTCTAAAAAAAATATTGGAAAAGAAGAAAATTTTGGAAAAATAAATATAGAAGTCAAGGGAAATAAAAAAAAAAAAATTTAAAAAAGTAAAGAAAATAGGCAGAAAAAGGACAAAATCAAAATAAGGATGGACAAGAAAAAAAACTAGGTTTTGGAACCTTCTTGAAATTCCCAGAAATCATAAAAACATTTTGGGAAACGCGGAAACTCTTAAACGAGCTGCCCAAAGCAGAAAGATCACTAGATTTCTGTCCGAAATAGCAAAATTTTAACGCAAAATGCCTCAAATAGGGATTTCCGGTTGTATACCCTCTTATGTATTTTAGACTTTTAGTGCATGTGTCGGTAGAGCTAGATTAGTTGGATTGCTAGGTGCTATGCCAAACATGGTAATGTGATTATACCTTATGCGAACGTGACGAAGAAAGTAAGCATTTAACGCCTGCATACCAAACCGCTGGCTTTCAAAACAAGGGTAAAAATTGATGATTCCTTTCAAAAACGGCTGTCAGGAAGGACCAAGAAAAACTTGATGATGTTGTACCAAAACTTTCGCAATATAATGCACTTTGACCAATATAGCAATGCATGGTCCTCACAAAGTGGAAAGCATGATTCACATGGGCCATACATAATTAATGCGAACGTGACAAAAAAAAAGTGAATATTTAATGTATGCCTGCATACCAAACCGCAAGTAGACAGGACCAGGGGCGTAGACAAGCCCCGGGCTGCCAGGGCCATGGCCCGGGGTGTAGGAAGTAGTTTCTTTGGTAAATGCAGCAAGAATGACGCACTGTAGCAACAGTATTCACTGTAGCTGCAAGGTTGGCCTGGGTCTTGGCCAGATCCTGGCTACGGCACTGGACAGGACCAAAAAATGTTGACATGCATGGGCCGGGTGACTGATTGGCTTTCAAAAAATGTTTGGCTTTCACCAATATAGCAATGCATGGTCCTGACAAAGTGAAAAGCTACATCAGATTTTGCACACCACAAAGTCGTGTTCGGCCCGGCCGGAGTCTTGGACACGGTCCGCGCCGATGCCTTCCTCATCTCCATCATGCATGCGGCCTCTTCATGTACAACAACAACCAGTGGCGGATGGCCTATGCTCTCACAAATACACATATGTACTCATAATTCCCCATTTGTCAGACAAAATTAGTTAGGTTTGGATGATTTGGCCTTCTTTAACATTATATGACATGTTTTTACCCCTTCTATATATATTCAGTTTTTGGCTCCCCCACTGACAACAACTCCACCCACCTGCTCAACCGCCTCCGTGGACTCCCTCAACACGAGCAACGACTCTTCCAAGCCAAGGCCTCGCCGTGGCCGCCGACCACAAGCAACAGCAACCACACCGACGTGGAGCTGGAGCTGGAGGGCACACTGTCCCCCAACAACCTCACCGTCCCCGAGTAGCCATCCACCTCCCTCGTGCCTTGCTCCCAACGATCGGTGTCGCATGCATGCATGCATGCATGCATGTATGATTAATTTCACTTCTTTAATTAATTTGCCCATCTTATATTTGTGTTGTTGTACTCCCTCCGTTTCAGTTTATAAGGCGTGCGCGTACCCCTAGGTTGCCAATTTAATCATCGTAATATAAATTATATAACACAAAATTATACCATTTGAAAATAGAACATCTGAAGTTTATAATGGTATATTTTTTGTAATAGGAGTATATGACTTCTATTAGGTTGGTTAAATTGACGACCTAGGGGTACGTGCACGCCTTATAAACTGAGAGAGAGAGGGAATATTCGACTGTAGCAATTAAAAGCTTGCACCGAATTATTATATACATGGCAATGATGAAATAAATTTGAATTCTAGATCATAAAAATCAGTGGGCTTTCTGACATTGGGATTTGGAAGTCCCAAATATTTCTTCCTCTGTTGGTTGAGAACGACACCGCATCGAACGTGGTTAGCTCATATTCCCACACATTTCCTCCTCCGAGTTGGTTGAGAGCGACATCGTTCGTACGTGGTCAGGTCACCATCCTACATATTTCGTCCTCTCTTGGTTGCGACAGCGACATCGTACGAAGCTAGGTCACCATCCCACATATTTCGCCCGCTGTTGGTTGTGATGGCGAGATCGTATGACATTAGGTCACCATCCCATATATTTCGTCCTCTGTTGGTTGTGACAGCGAAATCGTACGGAGTTATGTCATCATCTCCTAATCCAGCTATGTGCCCTTCTTCCTTTCGTGCGGCATTAGTTATTTGATTGGTAAGAGCATCTATAACTAGGCGCCCCAAAACCTCCTCAAACGCCTGAGCAGGCCGCCCGGTCATGGTTTTTTGACCCAGACGGACGCCTCAAATGGACCTCATACTCCCAGGCAGCGGCAACACCTCTCCTTCGTCATCATTGGTCGGGCAGACTATGAGGCACATCGGGATCAGGTGACACACCATGGGAGGAGAGGATAGGAGCCGCTGAGGCCCGTATAGCGGTGGAAATGGCGGAGGCGGAGACGGCAGATGCGGCGACACAGGCAGCCGCAGAGGAGGAAGCCATCCGCGACCACATTGTGAAGAAACGCGTGCCTTCACCTGAGAGCAGAATCGGGCGGTCCGTGTCATGGTCGGACTACCACCGAAGGAGGAGAAGGCGGACAATGATGGCGAGGACATCTCCAACGACGAGCAGATGCGGCTCGATCCGTACTGCGTCTTCAACCGGCAATTCCGCGTGAAGGACGGCAGGGGACGCTGGGAAGGGCAAGGGTAGCCATGGATGAACTCCTACATAGCCAAACATGCCAAATTTTGATAGTCTGATGGCATGTTTAGTTAGTAGTGATGTTGTAGCCGGACGATGTGTGTGCATCAACGTAGTTGCATGAGTTTTTATAGATTTGAGATATGATAATTGAGGTATCCAAATGTGGATTACATTATATGATACGCGCCAGGTCAGTGTCCATGGACGCGCCCAGTCGCTGCCCACGGACGCACTCGGGCGCGTACGCTATATTTGGACTCCGATTGGTATTGATTTTTTGTGAAGTAAAAAACAAGCAAAAAACAAGCACTCGCATTGGGCACTTTGTCAATAGGTTAGTCCCAAAAAATGATATAATGTTGCTATAAATTGGTTGTAAAACATCCAAGAATGATAATATAACAACATCCAACAATCACAAATTATAGATACGTTGGAGTCATATCAGCCTCTAATCCCGTAGCGTGATGTTGGAGTCGAACATCTGCCCCAGTCACCTCCCGTCAGTCAAGATTTTGCATTGAGTGAAAAAATATAAAGTTTTGCTAATGCACAACCAGATGTGCCATAAGTATTTGCACATCTAGGTCATATATAATTGATCTTACGCAGAGATTCGTCTGGGTATTTTCATTTTCATTTTCGTCTTTCTTTTCGTTTTTATGCTTAATTAAGTAATTTAGATGTGCCCTAGACACATCCAAAAATATATTATATAATTGTAAGCATCTCCAAGACTTCTTTTTATATTAGTAGAATAAATGGAAGAATAGTTTGATTATTCCACAAAAACATGTAAAGTGATTCTTTGCAAACATGAAATTCTTTGGCGGTTCTTTGGCAGACATGGAAAGTTTGATCCGGGGACACGGTGTCTTACCGCATGCAGCGGAATGGGAAATTCTTGAGACCTTTGTATTAGACTTAATCTTCATTCATGTATCTACATTTTAGTTTGCTTTGAGTTTGCATGTAGTTTAGATGATCTAGGGAAGTGTATGTAGGACAATGATGCTTCAGTTATGCACGTGAAGAAGGTGAGACGCCGGGCTGCCGTGCGACGCGGCAAGCACGATGAGATGCCGATGATGCCGTGCGATACGGCGAGGCCGTGAGAAGCGGCGAGACGCGACGAAGTTCGAGTGCAATGGGCTATGATCAGGTTGAGCCAGTCGTGTGCATGCTAGTTTGGCTGGGGCCGTGATCGTTGGTGTGGCTGCGTGAAGACTGAACTTGGCCTAATTGCTTGTGCGGTTTTTGGCTTGATTTTCCTTATTAACTGGCCACTTTGTGAGGTTTTCCATCCAGTTTCCTTATAAGCTGGATCAAGTCTCTTCTTCTATAATGCAATGCCAGAGCTGCTGGCTCTCTGGCGAGGTTCCGTGAAAAAAAAGTTTGATCCGGGGAGAGGGTGGCATTCATTCATCAATTCCAATAGTGGGACCTACAAAGAGATTGATCATGTCCAGTCTAGATGCACTGGAGTCCATGCAAAAAAGCAAAGCATCGCAATGCAGGCACGTATTGCCCAACAAACAAATTTTGTCACGAGCATCCCAGTTATGCTAAGTTGCCGATACAGGAAGCGCAGACATGAGCTATCATCTCACACATGCGCATCACGGGAAGATGCGGCGCAATGCCGGTGCTCGCCGTCGCCCTCGCCGGCCTCCAACATGGTTGATCTCAAATTATTTGGCGTTCTAGTCTGCTGATCTCTACTGGATCTGGATGGACGGACAATCCCAATGTGACCCGCGTGCGTGTTTTCCACACATGGAAAGTGGTTGCGGTGTATCCCAGAGGAGATATGAAAGGACGGCCTCCTCCATGCATGAAGGAAACCACCAGAGTATCGTATCACATGCTCACTGGTCCATACCGCACGTGTACTTTCCTCATGTATATCCTGTGTCTGTACACAAGCCACGTTCCCCATCATGGATCACAGCCTCTTCCTCCCTTGGCGTCGTCGTGCAAGCAAGGCAAGTTGTTGCGGTGCATGCGAGCAAAGATATGAAAGGACTAGGCCGTGTTTCCTTCAGCCTCTTGTGCGACTTGCCGCTTCACGCAGCACCACGGCTTCCCACCGTCTCCGCATTACTCACCGCATGGCATGGCAGCGCGGCATCTTGCCTTCTCCGCACACCTTCGCTGAAACTGAAACTTGGCACACCTTCGCAGTGATAACTTGTATAACCACAAGAAGATGCCAGCCAGGGATAAATTACTATATGTGTCAGCGGCTATATTGGTCGGGCAGATGGAAATGGCACCCAACCCTCTAAAGATGGAAATGGCACCTGTGTTGGCTAGGTGGTCCAGTCGATCTGATCTGGGGGGTGGCGGTCGTATTAAGATGTCCAGCGGTGGTAGGCACGGCGCCTTAATTTGGCTGTTGCGCCCGAGAAAGTAGTCTTCCAGGCCATGGTGACCCGATGATGATGCCGTTGCCGGGCTAGATGTGGTTAACTTTTATTTATTTTGCGAAAATATCAGATTGGATCTGTTATAAAGATTCACCGAAAGGACAAAAGACCTCAAACATAATAAAAATTGCATCGGGGTCATAGACCACGGGGCGACCACTGCCGTCGCCAGAACGAGCCACTGACGCGCAGCTGTCGCCGCTCCCACACCGGAGCCGGCTTCACATTGTCGATGACAGCCGAGAAGTACTCGTGCACGTGCCCCTAAGGATCAGCGTCCTGGAGCTGCAATCGTGGTCGTTGAACCATCAAATTCGATCTGAAGAATTTGACAACGAATACCGTTGTTGCGTACGCACGGCGAGAAACCCTAGCCTCACCGCCCCAAGGAGTTGGTAGGAATATTTGAGCAGAGTGAAAGAGAACTTCTGTCATGAGAGGTCGAAGCGTAGCTATATGGAATCAACTACTAAATCTTACTCCCTCCGGTCATTTTTAGTTTGCATATAAGTTTTGTTCAAAGCCGTATCTTTACTTTGACTAAACTTATAGAAAAAAGTATCAACATTCACAATACCAAATCAATACTGTTAGATTCATTTTGAAATTTAGGTTCATATATATTTGATATTGTAGGTATTGATATTTTTAATATAAATTTGGTCAAACTTTATAAAGTTTGACTTGGCAAAAATCTAATACGCGGAGTAAAAAGGACCGGACGGAGTATGTGTGCAAGAGACGCTTCTTATTATGTACTCCCTCTGTTCCTAAATATAAGTCTTTGTAGAGTTTTCACTATAAACCACATACGGATGTGTATAGATGCATTTTAGATTATAGATTCACCCATTTTGCTCCGTACGTGGTCTATAATGAAATCTCTCCAAAGACTTACATTTAGGAACGGAGGGAGTATATGTAATGTAACACATGGTAGATGTGCCTGCCAATGCACCGTACGTGCTTCATTCGTGCACACTCAGCTACTTCTTCTACCTCGAGCCGCCTCTCACTATTTACACTGCTTAAACAGCAGTAGCACACAGTCACACACTGCCCACATACATACACCACTTCGTTGGCTTCTTCTCAACAGCCGCACAACATGGCCAACACATGTACACATGCATCTAACAACCGGACCAGGGCTTACCGCATCGCACGACATCTCGCCTTCTCCGCACACCTTAGCTGAATCTGAAACTTGGCACACCTTCGTTGTGATAACTTGTATAGTCACAAGAAGATGCCAGCTAGGGGTAAATTACTATATCTGTCAGCGGCTATTGGGCAGATGGAAATGTCACCCAACCCTCTAAAGATGGAAATGGCATCTATGTTGGCTAGGTGGTCCGGTCGATCTGATCTGGGGGGTGGACGGTCGTATTAAGATGGCCAGCGGTGGAGCACCGCGCCTTAATTTGGCGGTTGTGCCCGAGAAAGTAGTCTTCCAGGCCATGGTGACCCGATGATGATGTTGTTGTCGGGCTAGGTGTGGTTTATTTTTTATATTTTTTATGAAAAGACTGGATCAAATCTATTATAAAGATTCACCGAAAGTACAAAACACCACAAACATAATAAGAATTGCATCAGGGTACATGGACCACCGGATGGCCATTGCCGTCGCCAGAATGAGCCACCGATGTGCCGCTGTCGCCGCTCCATACCGGAGCCGGCTTGACCTTGTTGATGCCTACCGGGAAGTATCCGTGCACGTGTCCCTATGGATCGGCATCCCGGAGCTGCAATCGTCGCCGTTGAATCCTCAAAATCGATCTAAAGAATTTGAGAGCAAATACGGCTGTTGCGTACACACGGCGAGAAACCCTAACCTCACCGCCCCGAGGAGCTAGCGGGAATATTTGAGCAGAGTGAAAGACAACCTCTCTCATGAATGCTCATAGCGTAGCTATATGGAATCAACTACTAAATCTTATTACATGCATGTGAAAGTGCTCGGTTGTCTTGTTTTATTTATGTATTTATTATAAGCTATCGGTATGTATGCATGAAATAAGGGTTTTGCAACTTGTGCGTGCAACAGACGCTTATTATTATGTATATGTAATGTAACACATGGTAGATGTGCTGGCCCATGGACCTTACGTGCTTCATTGGTGCACATGCACATGCATGCTGGATGATAGTAGGTGCTGCATTCATGTGCTTCGCTAGCTGGACATGCTTCATTCTTTCTCTTTGATCCGTAACTGATCGCTGCGTGCGAGCTGAGGTGAGGTCCCACGACTGAAACTGCTAACTAACCTATATATCTAGGTGACGTGATGTGACGTGACTCTGGCATGTCACAAACAATTATTCAAGCACATTCAAGGACCCTAGACTTGAGTTTTGTTTCTATTGGGATTGGAATTTTACCTTTGGTTGGTGAGAGATTTGAAATTTGAACGATGGATATCAGTTTTGCCTTGTTTAATTATACAAATTCGATGTTTTTGCTTGTGGGCAGGTTGCAAAGATGAGGTTGTAGATCAGCTAGCTAGCAAGTAGTAGTATACTATGGAGTAGTGATTTGAGCGCACTTATATTTCTTTACCGAGGGGGTAGTACATACAGACAGACACTTGTTATCACATGTGCGTATGTGGTAGTCCGGTTGATGAAATGCGATGTGGGGATTGGACTGTCGTATTAAGATGGCCGGCAGTGGTAGGTTGGCTGTTGCTATCGATGAATCTCGATCTGGAAGGACCGTACGTAGTACACGATTGAACTGACAGTACGTACGTGCTTCACTTCATTCATTCATTCATTCATTCGTTCATGCACATGCTCATGCATGCTGGCTGGACCATAGTACGTACATGCTCTCTATGTGTCCAGCTCAAGCCCGGTGAGCCATCCCATGACGGAGACTGCTAACTAACCTATATATCTACCTGACACGTGACTGTACCTATAGCATGTCACAAACAATAATTGCAACGTACCATCTTCTCCGGTTTATGGTTTATAGTGTTTGACTCAAAAATTTTCTTCTTCCGTTTTATAAGACTCATTTTTATTGCTCTCATCACATGCTGAAATTTTGAGGTGCATTAAACGTTGCATGCAATTATGCAAAGATTAAGAGAAAGTTCAACAATGCATGTTAAAGTTCTTGTCATCTATTGGTCACACATGCATGAATTGCAATTTAATAATAGTTTGGTAAACACAATTTTTTGTGAAAACATACACATTAATTGACCCATTTTGCAAACTACAAAAATTACTATTTCAGAACTTACGATCTACTACTACCTTGGTTGATGACATTATTGAATTGAGCCCTATAAAATGCAAGGGAGGTCACCCAAAAAGCTTTGTCATGGCACCACAAATACTGCACCATGAATCGCCGTTCCTCAACAACTTGTAGACGAGGTGAATCACCCCGTCGATGTAGTGGAGGCACGTCCAAAGCAGAATAGTTCACTCTTGTTGAAATTGATTTTGAAACCAGAAAATAGTTTGAAGAGACACATACAAGTTTCACATTCCTACCCTTTACCAAATCATGTTCCATAAAAATAATAGTATCATCGGAAAATCGAAGAATGGAAAGCCCACCATCCACGAGTTGAGGGATAAGCCCACCATCCACGAGCTGAACCAATTAGGATCGCCACCGTATCAATAACGTTATTAAACAAGATTGGAGACATTGGACCCTACTGTCTCAATCACTTGTGTGCAGCTAATAACAACCTATGTCATAATTAACCTTTATCCCCACACTGCCTTTTTGTTCAAAGGATTGTACCTCTTTCCTCCTAGCTATATCGGAACCCTTCATACGTTAGGCCTGCTGTAAAAACGGCCATTTCACCTTATCGTACACCTTCTCGAAGTCCACCTTGAAGATCACTCAATCTAGTTTCTTCAAGTGGATTTCATGCATGGTTTTGTGAAGCAAGACAAAACCCTCTACGATATGTATTCCCAACATGAATGTCATCTGAGTTGGCTGCACCACATTATGCACAATCTGTGTGAGTCCATTAGTAACTTCTGTGAAAATCTTGAAGCTCACATTAAGCAGACATGTCGGTCCAAACTGCTCAATGCTAACCGCCTTCTCTTTGTTTCGCGAAAACATTATAGTTCCAAATTTAAGGTGAAACAATTGTAGTTGACCATTAAATAGATCAGGGACATGGGTAAAAGATCCCTTTGATGATTTCCCAACACCGTTTATAAAATTCAGCTAAAACCCATCTGGACTAGGTGTCGTATTATTCTTCATTTGTGCTACCACCCCAAACACCTCCTTCTCAGAGAACTGGACCGACATTATCTCGTTCTCATCAGCTCCAAGTTGTGGCAACTCTCCATTCATTTTCTCATACTCACAAGGATCTGCTCCGGTGCCCCTAAAGAGTTTTTTTGCAGAAATCCATGATCTACAATTTTAGGTTCTCGTGTCCTATAGTTTCTCCCTCATCTTGTTCTAACTGAATAATTCTCTTCTTTCTATGTTTCCCATTCACAATCATATGAAAAAACAGGGTATTATTGTCACCCTGAATCACTTGCCTATCCTTTTCTCGGAGATCCCACTTCATCTCTTCTTCTCTGAGAATCTTTTGTAACTTCTCTTCAGTGTCCCTTTTGGCCACATAGTCAAATGTGCCAAGCACATTGACCTCAGCATTTAAGTCTAGGTCATTAATAATATTGAGAAGTGTTTCTTTTTCCATCTTCTAGCTGACACTCTCGTTTTTCCACATCGCCGCAAGAACTGCCGCAGGTGTGTAATCTTATACTACCACCTTTCAATATTTGACATATCTCTATTTTCTTTTGCTCATTCCCTTTCATTCATATAAAGGAGACCTTCCCTTCCGGACCATGATACTTCGAAATAGCAAATATTTTCGTCACCTACATGAGTCGTTTCACCCAAGTCAACAAGGAGATGGGTATGGTCTGAAAGTCCACTCTGTAACACGCGCACTATTGCTAGAGGAAATTTCTGTTCCCATTCTATGCTGGCTAGAAATCAATGCAACTTCTCATGCATTTGATTTTCTAAGTTGTTCGCCCAATAGTATTGTGTGCCTGTGAGGTTAATCTCTCTTAGGTATGGAGTTTCAATGAAAGCATTAAACATGAATGATCATCTCCTATCGAAATTATCAGAATCATTTTCTTCTATCCTTCTAATGATATTGAAGTCACCACCAACCAGGATGGGCACACTTTCATCCCCGCAAATCCTCACCAGATTTGCCAGAAAGTCAGGTTTGAACTAAGACGGTGTCGGGCCGTACACCGCAACCCACATAAAACGGTCAACTTTCGAACTCACGTGAAATGTCACAGCAAAGTCACCCGTGAAAGCATTACTCACTTCCAGAGTCTCGCAATTGCCTCCGAGCAAAATCCCGCCAGATCTTCCCCGAGATGGTACATGATGGAAATCAAAGTCATAGCCAAGAAATCATTCCGAGAAACTGCAAAGCGAAATTATCCCTACCAGTCTCCAGTGACGCGACAAAATCTAACTTTCGTTCCCTAAATGTTTCTGCCAAGAACCTCCGTTTAGCCAAGTGAGCAAAATCTCTCTATTCCAGAAAATGTATCTCATTTTCATATTAAAATATTCTTTTGAAATTTGTTCTAGCACTGCAATGCACCACGGAAATCGGGTATATCTTTCTATTACATATGCGTTTGGGTTTTCCAACACGACCCATGAGTCCGCATGACCGGTGTTTGTTGGTTTTCCATCACCTGGTTGTAGTGACGCCGCATGCACCTTATTTGCCTCCAGAGATTCCGCATGAAGCAACCCAAGACCTTGTTGTTGTTGTTGTTGTTGTTGTAGAGGAGGGGCATATTCCTCACCTTCGACGGCCTCCTCTCCAAGCACGTTGGGAGATACTAGATCCTCGCACAAAAACTCCAACGATATGACCCCTAGCTCATTAACCTCATTGCATTCCAAAGGTCTTACGTACACAATCGACCTAAGCATTTGTATAGCTCTGTCAGCCACCAAATCAAGCAAATCGTTAACAGACTTTGCAACCTTCCTACTATTTGACCCGAGTGGAACCCCTATCCTATTAGCATTTAGTGAAACCCCTATCCTATTAGCATTGTGGACAATGTCTTCATCAGAAAAAACTAGTATTGAAAATTCATGTTCATAGACATACCTGTAGAGGTCTCGATGTCCCACAGTTTGGGTGCCTGCATAGCACACCCAACCTGCAAGCCATGCGCGCCAGGCTGCTCATGGATCCACTGTCTGACCCGCCTTTCGTCAGACATCGAGTCTGGTTTCCCTCCAAAGGTTATGATCTCCTCCACTGAATAACCCATCATCGAGCGGCCACCTACCAGGCTCTCGACAGGTGACACAGGTCAGGGCGCCGACCCCTCAGAGGGGATCGCCCAGTCGGCGAAATAGTTAGAGGGATCCCCGAGGCCACCTACCTCAGTCATCCTCCTGAAGCCGGCTTAGATTTGGCATTAAACGTCACAGGCAGCGCTGCAAGGAAAGGAGCAAAGGCCGATGGCCTTGGAACTCCTCCCAAAATGGCCGTCAAAGGGGGAATCTACTTCCTCACCTTCACCGTCCGCGCTGAGCGCACCGGTGACATTCTTGAGGAAAGCGGTGAAATTGCACATGTATCCAGCTCTATAGTATTATTATGGGGATAGATATTGAACGTTTTACTTGTTTCGGTCATTTTTTTGCTTAAAATTCAAAATTTTAAAGAAAAGGGTAAAAATCTAATAAACCATAAATGTATCAAGGATGATTTGGAAATATTGCAAATTTTATTTACGCTTAGTGGAAAGTTGACAGTTTTAGTTCACGTGCAAGGAATAAAGAGAGGAGGATCCGTGGTCTAGTATTTTTGCCACTACAAGCAAGGCCCACCCCCCGTTGAAAATCAACCCAAATGGTGGATCAGAATGGATTACAGAGATATGTGGTGTTTTTTTTTGCAATAAATCGGTTTCGAAGAAGCTAAAAGTTAAGCAATCAAAACCATGAAAACTATAAGTGATGGACAAAGGAAGATGCGTGGATCTCCCTCGATCCGTCATCACTTGCGTCAGTCACTGAGAAATGAAAGCAAAATAGTATTGGTTGGAGTAGTGGACAGGAAAAGCAAGAGAGGAGGAGCACCCGAAACGAAATGGTTGAAGGAACAGAAGTACCTAACCTAGACCTAGACCTAGAGGTGCGGCCATTGAAAGGCTCCGTGCGTGCCTGAACCATATATACTAGAATGGAATTGCAAACATGAGGACGAAATGGTTAAGGACGCATGTCTATTCTACGCGTACCGGCATGTGAAGGCCTGGTGGACTGACCTGCTGGCGACGCCTTCCGTCCAGAAGGCCGTTGCACTGATGAAGCCATGATATTGGTTTCTAGCGCTCGTCTGTGTGTCCGTGAAATAAGCCGAGTTGTGTCCCGATGTCTGCTTGCCGGTCGAGTGTGTTATCTTGTCATGTGTCCTGGTTGTCCAATGTTCAGGCTTGTGCTTGTGATCCTGTCATATGTATCTTGTACTGAAATGAGCATTCAAGTGCTCTGGTTTAATAATAAATTGTGCCAAGGTGTTATCTCACCTCTAATATTTTCTCATCTGGTGCTTTCATAATCTATCCATTAACTATTTAACTTCCTCCGTATCTAATAAGAGTACGCAGAATTGCGGGCGAGCTAACAAGCATGACAGGACACTGAGACTCAGAATCCTTCTATTCAGTCCTCACGGTGGTAGTAATAATTCTGGTATATGACAGACAAGTCGCATCCAGCAAAATAAACTAGAGCACAAGTTCCTCCCTGCACCAAGGACACAACAGTGCGTGATTGAAACACAGATAAGAATGTGTCTACGAATGACACATTACAACAAACATCAGCTACATATGCTCCACTGTGACAGAGTCGGTTACAATAATAAATGCATTATCCATTTGTATTACTACAGATGCATTATCTGGCAGTAGATTTTTTTCTTTACATTTTTGCAAAAAAGGTTGAGCTGACCAGTCACTACTTGCAGAGTAGAACATGCAAAAAAAGAAGAAGAAGACGAAGAAACCGGACTGTTTAATCACAGACCAAGTCTTAGAGGACAATTGATAACAAAATAAAGTACTACAAGTACTATTGTTAACAGCATGTAACAAGGGGCAATGGAACAAAGTGAGAAATGGGCCACAATAGCAGATTCATTGTTTGCCGAAAAATAAAATAAAATAGCTGATGCATTTTCTTTCTCTTTTTAAATGCATGACATGTCGGTATTTTCATTCAATTTTAAAAACAATACTCATGCACATAGTATATATAAGGAATATTGTGTATATAGTGCATGTGTTGCTTCTGGACAATGTTATATGTTTCCCGGCTTGCAACCATGCTACAGAGTATATATTGCAACAAGGGGAAATGAAAAATGGGCATAGTAAGCCACATCCACTAGACATCTTGTATTTGATAATTAACAAGCAGAACAGTAACCCATACAAAAGAAAGACAACAATAGAACTTAGTCTTGAGGCAAAACAGCAGATGCATTTTCTTTCTCTTTTATGTGCACTCATTCCTTCTCGCAAAAAAAAAAGTGCACTCATTGCAATTTGAAAAATATATATACGTGCACAAAGTACATATATGGAATATGGAGATGGAGACGCGTTGAATTGTTGGATTATAAGAAATTTAGAGAAAATTACACTATGGACATTGTTCTTGGTGCCGGGAATCAATTTAACCCCCGAAGCCGCAATACTTGGCCAATAGGGCAGCGATTACCTCACTGAAGATATCATACTCAGTATTACACAACTGTCTCTCGTAACCCGCAACAAACACAGAATTAACCTCATGGCACCACAAACCAGCCTCTCCTAGCCAAACTGCGGTCCCAAGGATGTAACGGCACCGAGCACCGTCGCAGCCGCATCCACAAGGGATAACAGGAAGTTACCTTGGGTAAGAGAAGAGGGAGTGGGGAGAAGGGATCTTGTCGGTGCCTCCAAGGAGGGGAGCAGTGCCCGCAGGCAGTATTACCGACGTGGCCGGCCAAGCCACCAAAGGATTTTTTTCGGAAACCCAACTCACACCACCGTGCCAAGCCACCATCAGCCCGGCGTGACAACATCACCAGCGCAAGATCCGGCGGAATGTGGACCAGATGGAAAAAAGGAGTGACCTTCATATCTCACGGCACAAGAACCGCAGGAGCTATCCGCCGGCCACGAAGCGCGCCCATCCTCGCTACACCACCTACTATGATGACCCACTCCCGGGAGCACCGCTAGCCGCGAAGATGGTGACGCCTCTCCAAGCAGGGCTGCCACCCTGGGAGCAAAGCCCTCCGTCGAGACCGGAGCGATGAAATTCCGGCAGCTATCTTCACTGACGGCCGCACGGGCTTTCCCACAGCCTGCTCTGGTGGCGGCGAGGAAGATGAGGGGGTGACCTGTGTCGGCGCAGGGGCAACCCTAGTCGCCTCCCGTGTGGCCCGAGAGGACGACACGAGGGGCTCCTCGATGCATTTTTCTCCTCCTCCATTGCATACTTTGTGCACGTGTACTGCTTAGTGTGTACTCCTACTACTCTAGTGATGTAAACACTATTATATTTCTTTACCCAGTGAGTACTCATCATTCATTAACCAAAAGGGAGTATATGTTTGCTGTGTAGGGGTTACATGTTGCACAACGCAGCAGTAATTATATTTGGACACCTAGTCCTCTTTGATGAGCTCTGGCGATCACCGTGATGTGCCATGAATTATATTTCGACGCCTAGTCCTTTGATATACCTCCACGATCGGATGCACCGCAACAAATTGCCTTGTTTGCCCGACACCGAGGAAGGAAGAGGCTGTGATGAATAATGATGGGGCCTGAGGTGCTGGAGGTGACGAGGCTTGTTGTGTACATACAAACATACATAGGATGATGGACAATCTGGTGGTACCACTTTCTACTTTCCATGTGTGTTGCACCGATGGATGCATGGGCCGCACGCACTGTCACGTCCATGCATCCAGTGAGATCAACTGAACCGCCAAACAATTTCTCATCCGGTGCATGCCCTATATATATCACCATTGGTCTCTTCCCAACCAACGAACCAGGTCTCACCTTCTTCTTCCACACTAGCCTCCCTAGATACAGGGGAGCAGGGGGCATGGGGGCGCTCCTAGTCCTAGCGCTCGCCGTGGTTCTCGCTGCCACGCCAGCGGCAACGGGCGGCGTGACCAGCACGTACCAGCGCAAGCTGGAGGCCACCGTGGACATGCCGTTCGACGCTGACGTCTTCCGCGTACCGCCAGGGTACAATGCCCCTCAGCAGGTTGGTCCGTCTCTCGGATTTTCCATCTGTACGTAAGATAAGAGGTTCCTGGGTCATAAAACTGAGACCATCTTGGTTTTCCGGGTGGGCGGACGATTCCTTCCTTGCACACAGGTGCACATCACACTGGGCGACCAGACGGGCACGGCGATGATTGTGTCGTGGGTGACGCCGAGCGAGCTGGGCAACGGCACCGTGAGGTACGGCTGCTCGCCGGACAAGATGGAGATGTCGGCCCAGGCCACGCACACGCGCTACCACTACTTCAACTATACCTCCGGCTTCATCCACCACTGCACCCTCAACAACCTCAAGGTCGTTAAACCAACCAAGCATTTTTTTAACACCTCATGCTCATGGTTGGTAAACCAACCAACCTCAAGGAAACTTTCGATTTGTCCGTTTTTTCTTTATCAAGAAATGGCTTATTGCAGCATGGCATCAAGTATTACTATGCGATCGGGTTTGGCCACACGGTGCGGACCTTCTCCTTCACCACCCCTCCCGAGCCCGGGCCCGACGTGCCCTTCAAGTTCGGACTCATCGGTATGTTATGTTTTTTTTTGTGTGGATATGGGTACGTTATGTTGTTATATGTAATCACTTGGAATTTTATTTGTTCCTCATGCTAGATGTAGATGCTACATGCATGTAGCTGGATATATATATGTGCTCAGCTTTTGTGGACTAATCAAACTGGTCTTTCATTTATACTCTACTTATATCAAAAAGTCTTGGAGATCCTTAAAATTATACTATATTTTGTCATTCAACTCAAAATAAAAGATTGACGGCAGGTGACCTGGGGCAGACGTTCGACTCCAACATCACGTTGTCACACTACGAGGCCAACGGCGGCGACACGGTGCTCTTCGTGGGTGACCTCTCCTACGCTGACTACTATCCGCTCAACGACAACAGGCGCTGGGACAGCTGGGCGCGCTTCGTGGAGCGCAGCGTGGCGTACCAACCGTGGCTCTGGACCGTCGGCAATCACGAGCTGGACTACGACCCGGAGATCGGCGAGACGACACCCTTCAAGCCCTTCACCCACCGCTACCCAACGCCATACCGCGCCGCCGGCAGCACGGATCCCCTCTGGTACTCGGTGAAGATCGCGTCCGCGCACCTCATCGTGCTCTCCTCCTATTCGGCCTGCAGCAAGTACACACCGCAGTGGAAGTGGCTGGAGGACGAGCTGGGCCGCATCGACCGAGCGGCCACGCCGTGGCTCATCGTGCTCATGCACGCGCCCTGGTATAATAGCAACAACGACCACTACATGGAGGGCGAGACGATGCGGGTGCAGTTCGAGAGCTGGATCGTCGGTGCCAAGGTGGACCTCGTCCTCGCCGGCCATGTCCATGCGTACGAGCGCAGCCACCGCTTCTCCAACATCGCCTACAACATCGTCAATGGCAACGCCACACCCGTGCGGGACATGGACGCTCCCGTCTACATCACCATCGGCGACGGCGGCAACATCGAGGGCCTCGCTGAGAAGTACGTACGTTAACAGGATCGTGCACTCTATCAACTCCCTCCGTTCCAAAATAGAAGACCCAACTTTGTACAGTTAACTGTAAATTTATGCAGGATCAGGTGCTCCGGCAATTTTTTTTTTTTTTTTTTTTTTTTTTTTTTTTTTTTTTTTT
>LR738716.1:69530894-69544400 GCA_902687465.1 Secale cereale
TTCTGGCAAATGATGAAGTCATGGAATTCTTCAATACTTTGACACTAGCTAGGCAACCTCTCTCGACCCCTCGACCCCCGACTGCTCGGCGATCCACAACCCTAGACCCCCTCATGTCACATTTTGTCGAGTGTCAAAGGATTCAACAAAACCAATACTTCATCATTAGGCGAAAGTAACAGTAGCATGATGGTACGAAGCTCTCCAAAGTTATTTTGGAACGGAGTCCCCGATAGGATAATTCGTAACAAAAGACGGATTATTCTATCAAGAACTCCGTTCCAAAATATCTTTGCATAACTTTGTACCAAAATGCCCCGGTTACTTCTGGCAAATGATGAAGTCATCACTACTAGAAAAAAGCTCATTAGTGGCGCACCACTTTTGGGTATTAGTGGCGCACCTCTGGTGCGCCACTATTACCACGCCACTAGTAATGGGTATTAGTGGCGCACCAGAGGTGCGCCATTACTAATCCAGATATCAGTGGCGCACCACCTGGTGCGCCACTACTAAGTATAAGGGTGCGCCACTGATATTTTTTAAAAATTTTTTTTTCAATTTTTTTTTTCAAATTTTATTTCAGAATTGCTACACGTGCGCCACTAGTAACAATTTTTTTTTTCAAATTTTTTTCCAGAATTTTTTTTTTCAAATTTTTTTTTCAATTTTGGCGGGATTTTTTTTCCTTAATCTCGGGTCACTATGGCTTAATCTCGGGTCAACATGGCTTAATCTCGGGCCAAATCGCACTCCGTGGTCAAACTTCCCAGAAGATCACCCATCCTACACTACTCCAGCCCAAGCACGCTTAACTTCTGAGTTCTATCCAACCCCAGCACCAGCTCACTTAGCAGGCACTTGTTGATATATCTAACATATCAATCCTATTAAACCTTGTTAATGTCTGGGAGTTTGTTCATGTTCATGAGTGTGATGAAATTTTGAAAAAATATTTCAAACTTCCCGGTCATTTTACATATCACATTTTTCAAAAAAACTATTTTTTTTCAAAAAAACTTTTTTTCAAAAAAAACCATTTTTTCCCAAAAAAACATTTTTTCAAAAAAAATATTTATTCCAAAAAAAATAGTTTTTTAAAAAAAACTATATTAGTGGCGCACCACACCCACGGTGCGCCACTACTATTTTTGAATTTTTTTGAATTTTTTTGAATCTAGATCTTAAAAGCCCCGTATCTTTTATTCGGTTAGGTTTTTGGGGATTCTAAGAATCTTCAACGGGGTTCCCCCAGTTGAATTCGGATGTAACTTTTCGAGTAGATGCTTTTTCATATAAAAAACTTTTTCATCGGAGTTCGTATGCAAAAGTTATGCCCATTTTACAAATTCTCGAGAGATTTTGCAAAAAAAGTCGAAATTCATGTTTGTAAATTTTGCTAACAACTAGACCACAAATCACATTGGAATCTTAATTTTTTTTATTTTTTTGACATTTCTATCATTTTCTTTTATTTATTTTTTAACTGAAAAGGCGGTCCAGGGGGGGGGTGCATTTGGTGAAAATGCGTCCCAAGTTACCAGTGGCGCACCCCTTCACTGGTGCGCCACTAGTAGCCAGGAATACTAGTGGCGCACCAGTGAAGGGGTGCGCCACTGCTATGGTTTTTTTTTGGACCACCATGCCCAGCCTTACCAGTGGCGCACCAGGGCAAGGTGCGCCACTACTATCAAAAATAGTAGTGGCGCACCTTGTCCTGGTGCGCCACTGGTAAGCCTGGGCATGGCTGGTTACTGTTCAAAAACATAGTAGTGGCGCACCCCACACCTGGTGCGCCACTAGTAATGTCACTATTAGTGGAGCACCTGTTTGTGGTGCGCCACTGCTATATAGTAGTGGCGCACCACATCTCTGGTGCGCCACTAATAGTGATATTACCTATAGCCTTTTTTCTAGTAGTGCATGGAATTCTTCAATACTTTGACACTAGCTAGGCAACCTCTCTCGACCCCTCGACCCCCGACTGCTCGGCGATCCACAACCCTAGACCCCCTCATGTCACATTTTGTCGAGTGTCAAAGGATTCAACAAAACCAATACTTCATCATTAGGCGAAAGTAACAGTAGCATGATGGTACGAAGCTCTCCAAAGTTATTTTGGAACGGAGTCCCCGATAGGATAATTCGTAACAAAAGACGGATTATTCTATCAGGAACTCCGTTCCAAAATATCTTTGCATAACTTTGTACCAAAATGCCCCGGTTACTTCTGGCTAATGATGAAGTCATGGAATTCTTCAATACTTTGACCCCCGACTGCTCGGCGATCCACAACACTAGACCCCCGACTGCTAGGCAACCTCTCGACCCCTCGCCCTTCGGCCTCTCGATCGGTCCCTCGACGACCCTCGACCCCTCAACCTTCGGCCTCGGTCCCTCGACGACCCTCGACCCCGGCCCCCCCCCTAATGTCGAAGTTATCGGGGAGAGGGTGTGTATACATATCCGATAAAAAAAGAGGAAGAAGAAGAAAAAAGGAACCGCTAGAGGAGAAGATCGAAGAAAAAAAAAGAAAAAAAAAGGAGAAGAAGAAAGGAATAGAGGAGAAGAAGAGAAAATTTCTCTTCTTCTCCTCTATTCCTTTCTTCTTCTCCTCTTTTTTCTTTTTTTTCTTCTTCTTATTTATTTCTCCTCTTTCTTCCTCTCCTTCTTCTTCTTTCTTTCCTCTTTCTTATTTTCTTCTTTCCTATCCTTCTTTTTCTTTTTTTTCTTCTTCTTATTTATTTCTCCTCTTCTTCCTCTCCTCTTCTTCTTTCTTTCCTCTTTCTTATTTTCTTCTTTCCTATCCTTCTTTTTCTAAATTTGTAACTTTTGCATATATATATAAAACTTTCTATATATATTTAGCATATATAAACAAAAAACTATATAGCCACATACACATATATATACATCACATATACACACATCACATATATACAGCAACTTCCTAAGAAAAAATATATTTATATACACATAAATATATATTTAACATATACAGCAATATTAAACATATAAAAAAAATGGGAGCCGGCCCTCACATCGGCAGGGCTGGGCGGCGCGACGGCGGCGGGGCGGGGCGGCGACGAGGCGGCGTCGGGGCGTGGCGGCGCGACGGCGGCGGGGCGGGGCGCGCGGCGGCGCGGGGCGACGGGCCGGCCGGGGCGCGGCGACGGCACGGGGCGGGGCGACGGCGCGGGGCGCGGCGACGGCGCGGGGCGGAGCGACGAGGCGGCGTCGGGGGCGACGGCGACGGGGCGACGGGGGCGACGGGGGCGACGGCGACGGCGACGGGGACGGAGCAGATCGAGGGAGGCGTCGGGGCTGGGAGAAGAAGGAAACTGACGAAAATTTCGCAAGTCCTGGTTATATAGGAGGGGTATTAGTCCCGGTTGGTGGCTGAAACCGGGACTAATGCCCCCCTTTAGTCCCGGTTGCTGCCACCAACCGGGACTAAAGGTCCCTTTTCAGCAGCCCAAAGGGCGGGAAGGTGGGGCCTTTAGTCCCGGTTGGTGGCAGCAACCGGGACTAATGCCACCCTTTAGTCCCGGTTGGTGGCAGCAACCGGGACTAAAGGCCTTGCCGCGGTGCGGTGGGAAGTTTAGTCCCACCTCGCTAGTTGAGGGAGAGCAGCACCAGTTTATAAGCCCCGCTGCCTCTGTCCACTCGAACTCCTCTAAACTGCAGGCCTAAGGGCCTAAACTGACACTGCTTTGCCTGTGGTCTTGCTGGGCTTTCTACGGGCCTGAATCCTGGCCCATGGTTGGGTTTCTAGTCGTATTCAGGCCGTGTGGGCCCAGCAGGTGGCATATTTTTTTCCTTTTTTGCTTTATTTATTTCTAAGTTGTTTTTTGCTGTATTTAGAGTTGCTTTATTTATTTTATTTTCTTTGTTTATTTCTAAGTTGTTTTTTGCTGTATTTAGAGTTGCTTTATTTATTTTACTTTCTTTATTTATTTTCTTTGTTGCTTTATTTATTTTATTTTGTTTATACTTACAACAAAATACTTATTGTTGCTATTTATTTTTCAAGTTTGTTTTGTTTTGTTTTGTTTTGTTAGTGCAAGTAGTATTGAAATTTGAATAGTACAAACGGACAATGGTATCATACTCGTTTGTTACAAAGTTGGCATGGTATCATCATAATAGTTGCGGAAATAACTCTTCACTTTTTCTTCGCTTGTGTCATTTGCTTATTGCGCCGTAACCATGGATAATCTTCATCGTTTATCAGGATGCTTGGGTTAGCCTTGACTTTGAAGGGAGGAATTTCATGAAACTTTTCATAATCTTCAGACATGTCTGTCTTGCCCTCCACTCCCAGGATGTCCCTTTTTCCTGAAAGAACTATGTGGCGCTTTGGCTCATCGTATGATGTATTCGCTTCCTTATCTTTTCTTTTTCTCGGTCTGGTAGACATGTCCTTCACATAGATAACCTGTGCCACATCATTGGCTAGGACGAACGGTTCGTCATTGTATCCAAGATTTTTCAGATCCACTTTTGTCATTCCGTACTGTGGGTCTACCTGTACCCCGCCTCCTGACAGATTGACCCATTTACACTTAAACAAAGGGACCTTAAAATCATGTCCGTAGTCAAGTTCCCATATGTCCACTATGTAACCATAATATGTGTCCTTTCCCCTCTCGGTTGTTGCATCAAAGCGGACACCGCTGTTTTGGTTGGTGCTCTTTTGATCTTGGACAATCGTGTAAAATGTATTTCCATTTATCTCGTATCCTTTGTAAATCAATACAGTCGAAGATGGTCCCCTGGACAACAAGTACAACTCATCACAAACAGTGTTGTCACCTCTGAGACGTGTTTCCAACCAACTGCTGAAAGTCCTGATGTGTTCACGTGTAATCCAGTCGTCGCACTGCTCCGGGTGTTTGGAGCGCAGACTGTTCTTGTGTTCATCGACATACGGGGTCACCAATGTAGAGTTCTGTAGAACTGTGTAGTGTGCTTGAGACCAAGAATAACCGTCCCTGCATATAATTGAGTCCCTTCCAAGCGTGCCTTTTCCAGTCAGTCTGCCCTCGTACCGCGATTTAGGGAGACCTATCTTATTAAGGCCAGGAATGAAGTCAACACAAAACCCGATGACATCCTCTGTTTGATGACCATGGAGATGCTTCCTTCTGGTCTGGCGCGGTTACGGACATATTTCTTTAGGACTCCCATGAACCTCTCAAAGGGGAACATATTGTGTAGAAATACGGGCCCCAGAATGACAATCTCGTCGACTAGATGAACTAGGACGTGTGTCATGATATTGAAGAAGGATGGTGGGAACACAAGCTCGAAACTGCCAAGACATTGCGCCACATCACTCCTTAGCCTTGGTACGATTTCTGGATCGATCACCTTCTGAGAGATTGCATTGAGGAATGCACATAGTTTCACAATGGCTAATCGGACGTTTTCCGGTAGAAGCCCCCTCAATGCAACCGGAAGCAGTTGCGTCATAATCACATGGCAGTCATGAGACTTTAGGTTCTGGAACTTTTTCTCTGCCATATTTATTATTCCCTTTATATTCGACGAGAAGCCAGTCGGGACCTTCATACTGAGAAGGCATTCAAAGAAGATTTCTTTCTCTTCTTTCGTAAGAGCATAGCTGGCAGGACCTTCATACTGCTTCGGAGGGATGCCGCCTTTTTCGTGCAAACGTTGCAGGTCCTCCCGTGCCTCAGCTGTATCTTTTGTCTTTCCATACACGCCCAAGAAGCCTAGCAGGTTCACGCAAAGGTTCTTCGTCACGTGCATCACGTCGATTGAAGAGCGGACCTCTAGGTCTTTCCAGTAGGGTAGGTCCCAAAATATAGATTTCTTCTTCCACATGGGTGCGTGTCCCTCATCGTCATTCGGAACAGCTAGTGCGCCGGGGCCCTTTCCGAAGATTACATGTAAATCATTGACCATAGCAAGTACGTGATCACCGGTACGCATGGCGGGCTTCTTCCGGTGATCTGCCTCGCCTTTGAAATGCTTGCCTTTCTTTCGACATTGATGGTTGGTCGGAAGAAATCAACGATGGCCCAGGTACACATTCTTCCTGCACTTGTCCAGGTATATACTTTCAGTGTCATCTAAACAGTGCGTGCATGCGTGGTATCCTTTGTTTGTCTGTCCTGAAAGGTTACTGAGAGCGGGCCAATCGTTGATGGTCACGAACAGCAACGCCTTTAGGTCAAATTCCTCCTGTTTGTGCTCATCCCACGCACGTACACCGTTTCCATTCCACAGATGTAAAAGTTCTTCAACTAATGGCCTTAGGTACACATCAATGTCGTTGCCGGGTTGCGTAGGGCCTTGGATGAGAACTGGCATCATAATGAACTTCCGCTTCATGCACATCCAAGGAGGAAGGTTATACATACATAGAGTCACGGGCCAGGTGCTGTGATTGCTGCTCTACTCCCCGGAAGGATTAATGCCATCCGCGCTTAAAGCAAACCATACGTTCCTTGCGTCCTTTGCAAACTCCTCCCAGTACTTTCTCTCGATTTTTCTCCATTGCGACCCGTCAGCGGGTGCTCTCAACTTCCCGTCTTTCTTACGGTCCTCACTGTGCCATCGCATCAACTTGGCATGCTCTCTGTTTCTAAACAAACGTTTCAACCGTGGTATTATAGGAGCATACCACATCACCTTCGCAGGAACCCTCTTCCTGGCGGGCTCGCCATCAACATCACCAGGGTCATCTCGTCTGATCTTATACCGCAATGCACCGCATACCGGGCATGCGTTCAGATCGTTGTATGCACCGCGGTAGAGGATGCAGTCATTAGGGCATGCATGTATCTTCTGCACCTCCAATCCTTTGTCAGCCACAGCATTCTCTGCCTTCCACTGCAGCAATTCCAGTACGGTACCGAGCTTTGTGTTGCCATCTTCGCAATTGGGGTACAACCCTTTTTTGTGATCCTCTAACATGCGATCAAACTTCAGCTTCTCCTTTTGACTTTCGCATTGTGTCCTTGCATCGACAATGACCCGGCGAAGATCATCATTTGGTTCCTCTTGATCTTCAGCAGCTTCACCCGTTGCAGCATCATTGGGCACATCGTCTGGTTCCTCTTGATCTTCACCAGCTCCCCCCATTGCAGCATCACCGTATTCAGGGGGCACATAGTTGTCATCGTACTCTTCTTCTTCGCCGTCTTCCATCATAACCCCTATTTCTCCGTGCCTCGTCCAAACATTATAGTGTGGCATGAAACCCTTGTAAAGCAGGTGGGAGTGAAGGATTTTTCGGTTAGAGTAAGACATCGTATTCACACATTGAGTGCATGGACAACACATAAAACCATTCTGCTTGTTTGCCTCTGCCGCATTTAGAAACTCACGCACGCCCTTAATGTACTCGGAGGTGTGTCTGTCACTGTACATCCATTGGCGGTTCATCTGCGTGCATTTATATATAATTAAGTGTGTCAAAAACCATTACAGAACATCATAAATAGATAATTAAGTGACCAAATGGATAAAAGTTCATCATCACATTAAAACCAAAGTACATACATATATAGTTCTCATCTAACAACATATATAGCTCTCCATACACATCGAAACTATGTAAAACATTTCAACGCGAAAACAAATGCTATCATAATCGCAACCAAGGTAACAATTGATCCAACGGCATAATGATACCAAGCCTCGGTATTAATGGCATATTTTCTAATCTTTTTAATCTTCAACCGCATTGCATCCATCTTGATCTTGTGATCATCGACGACATCCGCAACATGCAACTCCAATATCATCTTCTCGTCCACAATTTTTTTTATTTTTTCCTTCAAGAATTTGTTTTCTTCTTCAACTAAATTTAACCTCTCGACAATAGGTTCCATCTTGATCTTGTGATCATCGATAACTTCCGCAACATGCAACTCAAATTCCATCTTCTCCTCCTCCATTTTTTCCAATTTTTTCTTTAACGAAATGTTTTCCTCTTCAACTAAATTTAACCTCTCCACAAGAGGGTCGGTTGGAATTTCCGGTTCAACTACCTCCTAGACATAATAAAACATCTATGCATGTCAGGTTGGTCGGCATAACTATCATAAGCACTAAACAAATAGTTATAAATTAAAGATAATATACCACATCCGAATCGTAGACCGGACGAGGGCCCACGTGGGCGGATATCAAAACCATCGCACTATATAATAACAAGCAATAATAAACGTAAGAAAATTAGACAAATATCTATCTAAAGCAATAATAAAAGTAAGAAAAGCATGGACATAACAAGAGGCTCACCACGGTGGTGCCGGTGACGAGATCGGCGGGGGCGATCGACGGCGGCGAAGACGGGGACGGGACGTGACGGACCGCTAAACCTAGACAAATCTCGGAGAAAATAGAGCTTCGAGAGCAGAAAAGCTTAACTAGTGTGGCTCGGGCATTCCACCGAACATGTTGTGTGCATAGGAGGTGAGCTAGAGCAGCACTAACCCCTCTCCCCCTCGGCCAGAAAAAAAAACAGAGCAGTGAGCTCTGCTCTTGAGTGAGGGGGTTTATATAGGCACCTCATTGGTCCCGGTTGGTGCTATGAACCGGGGCTAAAGGGGAGCCTTTGGTCCCGGTTCATAAAACAAACCGGGACTAATAGTGGTGGGCCAGGAGCAAGAGCCATTGGTCCCGGTTTTTAGCTCCAACCGGGACCAATAGGTCCAGACGAACCGGGACCAATGGCCCACGTGGCCCGGCCGGCCCCCTGGGCTAACGAACCGGGTCCAGTACCACCATTGGTCCCGGTTCTAGATTGAACCGGGGCTAATGGGCTGGACCAATGCCCTGTTTTCTACTAGTGGCTACTGTTAGGTAAGGACAGCAGTAGCATTGTTTCAACCAATGCTACTGCTACCGGTTAGCTGTAGCGCAGTAGGAGTAACGCGGGCACCCGCACTACTACTAAATGTTTACCCCATGCTACTACTAGTCTTTTCTCTAGTAGTGAACCATCCTTTGAGGGGTTGCCACTTGCCCAGTTGTGCGCACGTCTGACGTCTGGCAGACCTTATCTGATCTGTGTGGCTCGGGAAATGCCAACCAAAATATCTACGCAAGTCATCCGTTTCCCACTATGATTTTTTTGGATCCCGAGCAAGGAACTTACGCGGACCGATTTTGGGAGCATCTGAGCTTGAGCACCGAATCACCGTGTCCAGTATAGATTGACACGTATGCACCTATTGCTATCAACTCTGCGTCCCGTGCGTCGGATCTCATCAAGTCGGGACCAAAACAAGCTGACGGCTTGCAGGCTCATACGTGCATGTGCTAGCGTACTACATGAAATTAATCAGATATTTTTAACTTGACAAGTCTTTTCAAATATTTCTTTCCTACATTAGATGGCATCAAGATTAGCGGGCGCAGCAGCACGCACCTTGATGATCTAGTATTCTGAATTCCAGATTCCATTTCGGCATTTTCCCAAGAGTGCAGTTATCATAATCTCAAGATTCAAGCCCCATGTCTGTGTCTCCCGGTGAACATGTGATATTTCTTACACCGAGTCATTTTTTACGCGATTACAACAAATCTTGTTGCCAAAGCAATCGTTTCATAGAACAATCAAATATATTCTTATCTCCAATTGGCAAGCCATAAAAGGAAAGCATACACATGGGTTTATTACTTAAAGAAGCAGCAATGGAAACCAACATGCCTCCAATGGACAATACTTTTACTTGCCAACATTCCAATCTTACATGCCGCAAAAATCTTACAAATACATGCCATCTCTAAAATAGATTTATGGATGGCTGAGCTGTTGAGGGAAGAATCCAGCAAGAAACATACATTGTTTTTCCTTGACATTTGCTTTTTCCTAGGCCATCCATCGCCCATACTAATTCAACATCAGAAAACAGGCTTGAGGACCCACTTTATAGATAAATCGATGACTTCCACATGTACACAATCATCAAATACAAAGGTTCACTAAGAAAAATGAAATAGTTCAGGCTGGGGAAGCAGCACGGGTAAGCCCAACATAAGGAAAACAAATTACCAAGCCAGAACAGGAAGGTGTGGAGCCACCTTCTGGAGTCAGGGTTGCCAATTCAGCATCACCAGTAGTGAAATGGCCACATCCTTTCATTTAATTGCATCCATTTGATTATATATTTCTTCAAACTTCATACCATGCATTCAACATTGGATTATTTATTTGAACATAGAACCGAAACGCTTCTCCATCATAAGGTAGCTTGCCCAGTTGGCTTGGTAGTCCCAAGCAGGCGTTTTGGGCCGTTGAACTTTCCAAACCACTCAGCTGACTTCTTGAGCTTGCGCGTGAGTGTCTTCTTGTCGATGTAGACGAGGCCAAAACGTGAGGTGTAGCCGCTGCCCCACTCAAAGTTGTCAATCAGACTCCATGTGAAGTGGCCCCGGACGTCCGCGCCTTGGCTGAAGCCATGGATATATGAAAGCACTTAGTTTGAATTCAACCATGTGTGTCTTTATACATACATTAGGAGTACGTACCATTGAGCGAGTAACCAATGTACTATTGGGGTATATATGTATGCATGCAAAAGTGCAAAATAAATTAAAAGGTAGCTTTTAGTGTGGGTAGTTACTCTATTGCATCCTTGACCGCTGAGATGTGGCGTTGAAGGTAGTCTAGCCTTTTCCAGTCATCTAACGGATCTGGCATGGTTTCGTCGCCGTCCACGTCAGCGATTCCTGCACACACAAGTTAAATTAACCAAACTTCCCAAAACATACCTCTCAACCCATCAACATGTCCATGGACTATGTTCTTGCCGGGATTTGAAGGAACTGGTACCACATGACCATAAAAGATTATTTATATATTAGTGTGTTATTCTTTATGAGGATCGTGGAAATTTAAGTACAGTTACTTTCAATGTTAGATTTCAACCTTTTTATCAAAGAAAAGCTACACAAGGAGAAATGAAAAAACACCGGCTGCAAGCTAACTAAAGTTTGTTATGAACCGACGACTGATCATTTGATTACTATAAAATCCGGTGCTACACACACACATGTCACCACTTACCATTCTCAGTGATGAAGATGGGTGGGTTTCCGTATTTCTCCTTTATGATCAGAAGGAGATCCCTTAGGCCTTTTGGGTACATGTAAATCCAGTAAGTCCCAGTCTGCAAATTGATGTCCCAACTTCTAATTAATAACAATAAAAAAGTTCAGATTAATTTAAGCTTTATTGCAGGAACCCAACATTAGCATGTCTAAGCCACACAATTAACCAAGTAGCTAGAAGGATGATACATACATTAGGACCTATGGCATTCCCGTCACACCCTGCAACTGGTCGAGCGGAAGAATAAAGGCCCAGGATTAGTATGAGAAAATAAAATTTCTCAAAGGAACGGTGAAGTTCTAAGGTTAGTCGTCAACCATATTTTCTTACTTTCGGAACTAGAGTAAGCATCGTCGCTGTTCAGCTTTGGCATAATGCTTGATGACATGTCAATGTGCTTGGAGTACCTAGAGGTGTAATAGTTCAGCCCCATGATGTCATAGGAGGATGCTAGCTTGGCTTGCTCAAGCTCAGTGAACATGGGTAGGCGATCTCCGATCAGTGATCTCATGGAGAAGGGATAGTCGCCACGAATTACTGGCTCTAGGAACCATCCGAGATTGAAGTCCATGGATCTTTCCCGGGCCTGTTGATCGAGGAACGAGTCTTGGTACGGCTCGTAACTCATTGCGTTCAAAGCCATCCCTATTTTGGCATCTTCATGCTGCAGTTGGTCCATCAATATAAATAAATATACGTGCCACTAGTTGTTTCCTGTTTACTAGATAATGTATATGTCTCTGTTTGTGTACGTACCCTGTTGTAATGCGTTTTGAACATCTCAACAGCCTCGGCATGTGCTAGGAGGATGTGGTGGCCAGCAGTGTATGGCTCTTTGAGCGAGTCTCCTTCTGGGACAGCACAATCCATCCCCGACGAGCACCGTCCAGGAGCAAGCTCCCCCGTTCCGTAGGACAAACAACAATATGTGTGTGGCTCATTAAAGGTGAACCAATTCTTCACTCTGTCTCCAAAGTTCTTAAAGCACACATCAGCGAAGTTCTTGTAGTCATTTCTGGAAAGGGAAAAAAATCAAACCCGAAGGATGTTCAACATTAAATAGTTGTGCTAGTTTCTCGTGATGCATTGTAGAATGACAATGGAACATTGTTTGTAATCTCTTGGTCTATTTGTGTGCTTCCTCTAATAGTTACATATGACACATGGAACCAAATCATATGTGAAGTAATCTTGTTCAAATCATATTTAACAATATTACAGTTCATAGACATACGCATTGTGGTTGCAATTATTGATCTTCCTTAGTACCATCGTCTTAGAAATCAGGTTAATTTCTTTTTCTCGAGGAATACTTACATAATCCTTCGGTCTAAGAAGCCGCCGTACTCAACTTCTAGTGCTTGAGGGGTGTCCCAGTGCCAAATTGTAACATATGGCACTATGCCTGAATTACAAAAAACAAATGATGATTAGTGCATGATTTTGCGAGCCTGGCTCATTAAGCACTAATCAAACCAAGAAGAAAAAGCTTTTCACCGTGACATAACAACGAGTCGATCAGCTTGTTGTAGTAGTCGATGCCTGCCTGGTTTACTTCTCCCCTCCCACCTGAAAGCCATCATAAGCATGTGCTGAAATTAGGACCCCAACAATTAATATAACAATTCTATTGGATATGTCTAATTTGTAGAGCACATCTTTACTGTTCCAAACATATTCACCATACAAAACAAAATTGGTTATTTTGTATTTACGTGGCAGTATTCTCGACCAAGAGATGGAGAACCTATACGCATCCATGCCCATTTTCTTCAGTGCCTTGACATCCTCCTGTTAATAATAAATGATGAAATGAATAGTGATGGTAACATATTATCATGCTATTTTAATTATAGGTGCATATTCATAATTGCTTTACCAAAAATATATATGCAACGACATAAAACCCATCCTTTCATAACATTTGGTACATGTAACACAACTAACTGCACATATCTAACCAATATATTAGCTTGTTACCAAAAGCTCATATTCTTATTAATAGTATTTTAATATATCCACTTGTGATTTTCCTTACTATTTTCATTCCTGTAAAGATTGCATATCCCGTTTCCAGGATGAACTTTTCAAAAATATTTCATGTTCCATCAGCGTGATTAATGTAGTTGTGTCTTGGATCCTCCAAATGATGAGCGTGTTGTACGGTGCATTTTAGTAAGTGGCCCTCCAAAGTTGTTTGTGAATATATATCTAGTTACTGGCATCCCAATACTTACTTCATACAGATGGTAGGAGTCCGCTGCAACATCCCCATTGGTCCCGTCTGATATGCGCTCTGCTCACAAATACACATGAAATTAAGGATACATGATACAGGAAAGAGCAATGTCACTTGTTTGTAACTCTGAAAAGCACACCTTGTTGTTGGCACACGCACACACACACACACA
>LR738716.1:69547192-69570737 GCA_902687465.1 Secale cereale
CCCCCCCGAAACCATGTCTCGCCCCCAGGCCGAAGGCCCAGATGTGCCCGGCCGAGCCGGAAGCGGGCTCGTGAAGCCCCCGTCGCCACGTTGCAGTGCACGAGCCGCCGTCGCCGCCCCTCCCTGCACGAGTCGCCCCGCCGCCAAGCAGCCGCGCCGCCGCCACCTCGCCACCCGGCAACCCGCCACCCAAGGGGCCACGCCGCCGCCGGAACCACTGTTGCCGAGCAGCACCGCCGCCATCGGGAGACCCCCGTGCCTCCCCATGCGTGCGCGGGGAAAGAACGGCCCGCCACCGCCGTCGCCACGCGGGCTAGGCCCGGCGGACCATGCCGATGGCAGCGGGGGAAGAGGGACGGGGAGGTGGGGCGGAGGAGAGGGGCCAGAGGCCCGACTGTCGCCCGCGGGGTTGTGAGCGGACGGGGCGGGGCTCGAGAGGCTCGCGAACGGCGGCCGGCGGCCGGCGGCGGCGGGGGAGAGCGGGGTGGAACCCTAGGGAGCGGGAGCGGGGAGCGGGAGCCAAGAAGAGATCGCGGTGGGATCAATTCAAGGAGGAGATCTCAAACTTTTTATTAACTAAATGATACATAATCATCCCTTTGACAAAAGGCCCACACAAGGAGAAATGAAAATATTGTGGCTGCAAGTTAACTAAAGTTAAAATCCATTGCCACACACACACAATAGCTAGTCGGAAGATACATACTTTACACTAATATACTATCCTTATAGAAAAATGGTTATCTTACAGCGTCGGTACCATACCATATCTCTATACATAGTACTATTACTGTGTACGTATATACTTGATGGCACAGGCATGTAGTCAGTCCAGCGGGCGAATCGCATCGCCAACGTACTGCATGTAGCTGGTTGGATGGTATATGATTTGATGGTCCAGCCAAAAGATCAAATAAGATCATTTTCTATTTTATTTTTTGCGAGTAAAATCAAACAAGATCACGAGGAGGAAGCAGACTTGCATCGAGTACCACACTGCCAAGTAACTACAGGAGTAACCACATGACACACGTGGTAAGCATTCCAAACAATTAAAAAAAAACTAACTACAGGAGTAGTACGTACTATGTTGGTGTGGAGGTGATGGATGCTTTGGTTTGGCAGTTTCCTCCTGTTAGACGTGACCAGTTGATCAGTTATTATTTATCAGTACGTGTGGGCATATGCATCGAGGTCTAAACACATGGTCTTTTCTTGTTTATCTGTTGTGAATTATCATCGTGTAGAAATGGCACGAAACACTGCCGCTAGATTTAATTTTAAGCAAAAACTCCCGGCTAGATGGCCCTGTACAGGAGCCGCGGCACGGCCATGACGGTGGTTTGGCCATGCTGATCTTTGAGCGTCAAGTCGTTATGCTTTATGCTGGCCTCTGCGATCTGGACGCCGACGAGTTCTGATCTTTCTTTTTGACAAGGGAATATATTAATATCGCGAAGATACCAATTACACCCGGTCTCTGCAACAACGCAAGGCCATAGAGACATTACGGATGCACACAACCAAAAGACAAAAAGAAGAAGAAGAGAGAGAAAAAAAATCCCGCTGTAGTGATCAATTCCTTGTAGCCGCAACACGAACCACCACCTAGACAACACCCGAAGTACAAACTCTCCAAAAACGACGCCTTCAAGAAGGAAACAGTGCACAAGCACCGTCATCGTCCGATACTAGATCTTAGGTTTTCACCCTGGAGAAGATCCACGCTCTCAAAACAATGCCTTCAACAAGATCACTGTCAGGCACAACCAATTAAGGCTAGGCCTTGGGTTTTCACCCTGAAAACTAAGACTCTGTACTCCGCTTGTGTTGCCGCCCCCACTTGCCAAGTTACGAATCACCAAGCAAAGTCCCTCTTCCAGTCCCAACTGTTGCGCCATGTTGACGGCATCCTCACCTCTCACCTGTCAATGGCATGCGTGGATTCACTCAGTAAGAATAACAGAATTTATATTATACCAAAAGAACAAGCCCCGTTTGATTTGAGCCTTACCTCAAGCACCTTGTCCATTATGTCCATGTCCAACGCATTTTGGTGACGAGGTTCACTTAACATCTGGGATGAAAAGAAAAACAAGGGTACATACATACATGGTTTACAGAAAGTGTTTGCCTACCTGGCTTGCCGCCATTCAGAACATTTGCTTCAGCAGGTTCAACTCCATAGATCTGCACAAAAACAAACCATGAGTATCACAACATCACCGAATAAAAGCTAGTATAACAAGTCAAGAACACTTGATAAAAGATAACCACCTTTGCATTGCGGTTCTTCTCCTTGACATACTTGCCGATCGACACCGGTGACGGTGCTGCCGCTCCTGATCCCCATGACAAAAATGTCAACCTGCCGATGGGTGTCCTCCCATATCTCTGCGCTGGTGGTCTCATAGTGCACTTGGACGTTGGCAAGGTTCTCAAACTGCTGGAGCATGAAGGCACTAGGATGGTTCTCATAGAGCTGGGTGGCCTTCGTCACTGTCCCACCCATCCCTTTTGCCGGGCCAGTGAGGACAAGCTGCGCGCCCAAGGCCTTCATGGCTACCCTCCTCTCGTGGCTGGTGTAAGATGGCATAGTCAGCACGAGCTCGTACCCTTTGAGCGCCGCCGTGAATGCCAGGCCGATGCCTGTGTTCCAAGATGTAGGCTCGATCAACGTCGTCTGTTTCACCAATTTTGCAATCTTAATTAGGTGTCATTTCAGTGTGAAGTATAAACACTTTTATTTTCTTGTTAATTGCAGTTACTACTAGCATGCATTCTGGTTTATTATAACAGTAATGGTTTATTATAACAAATTGTCCAAGTGGAATCAATGTAGCCAGGTTGTGAGCTTCACTGGCAGAATAACAATGGAAAGGTCTAGTGACTACGTTTGCGAATCGCTCAAGGTTGGCTACTCGGAGGAAGAGATAGCTGGCGTCATCGACGGGATCGTGCCGATGAATGACCGTGCTTGGGATGGGCTGGACAAAGCGGATGCGGTGGAGGTGCTCCGGCGTGTGGTGCATCGCCGGACGGCTCCGACGGCGATTCGTCCTTGGAAGGGACCATTACCCAAGGTATGTCTTCCATCTCTTACACTTGGTGATTTCATGGGTTCTTGGAAGACAGTTAAAGATCGCCGGAAGAAGAAACGGCCGGTGGCGGCGTCGCGGTCGGCGGCGGATCTCGGTGAGATCCAGGCGGCTAGACATGGTCGTTCAAACTCCTTGTTGGGCCAGGATGGGCCTGACTTGGTAGCCGGGGGATTGGGCGCGTGAGAAACTGGGCATGTGGTCCAGGAAGCGACCTTCGCCATCGAAATAATCCGATCTGTCGTGGGAACTATATGTGATATTGGCTTTACCGAGGAGTTGGATCACGTACATACGTTTCCTAGGGCTAGGGTGATCGCTAAGCGGGGCTTCCCCAAACTCGGGTCTGGCCGTGCCGCGCGAGTGTCTTCGGCGGCCGCGTCTTCTATGCCGGCGTCCTCGTCCGGCGCGGAGGATATGGTAGTACGCGGGTCTAGACCACCTCCACCCCAGAAGATCAACCCCCCGCCAGCGCAAGGTGCTCCGCCGCCCCGGTTGCCTGCTAGAGATGGGTGGGCAGCGAGGCCTTTCAATGGCGCTGGCCGTGGACGTTTTGTGGGCGCGGGCCACAACGGTGGCGCCCCGGAAGATCGTATCCCACCCCGTGGGCAATGGGGAGACGATTGCTACGATGCTTATGGAGAAGGACAGCACCGCGGATCCTCTTTGGTGGGAGGGGGTCATGGATATGCATGGCAGAACGACGGTGGTGGTGGGCGCGATTTCTATGGTCCTCTAGGAGGCTTCGTGGAAGGGCCATCGGGCCCAAATTATCGCCAACGTGGTGATTATCGTCATAACCAGGGAGGGCGGGGAGGTGGCAGACGACCGGCCCCGCCGAGACCCCCGCCACCACCGGCCCAGGCTACAGAGGTGCAGATGACAGCTACGCCAAAGGCTGTGGAGGCAGCTTCTAAGACGGCGCTTCCGGAGGCTGCCCTGGAGGCGGTCACTGCTTTTGGCGGCTGTGAAGATGCCCACGGCAAAGCAGGCGGCGTCCAAGCTGCGGGACTCGACGTTGGATAAGGGTTCTAACATGTCAGAAGGCGAACGTAAGGGAGCGGACAAGCGAGATGGTGACAAATTATCCAAGTGGGCACTTAAAAAGAAGAAACTATCGTGTTATAGATGTGGCGAGCCGGGACATTTTGTGGCAGTGTGTACCACAGAGCTATGTGATTATGGTTGTAGATCACAGCACGTGTCCGGTGAGTGCCCGCTCCATTCAGGTCCCAAACCGGTGGTTAATATTTATGGAGTTTGCTACCAGGAGCTTATGTTTTTTGATTCACCGGATGTGACACCTATGACGCATGTGATGGAGAGTTCCTTTCCCGCAGTTGTCAAGGTTACTTATGGGATATTGACAGATGCACAGATCGTGTGGTAGTTGCGGGACTAGGTTCCAGGTAATCATCTGTGGGACCTTGTCAAGCTGGAGAACCATACATACAAGGTTGATTTTCCCACTAAGGAGGATCAGGTGCATTTCTTAAATGGGGCATGTGCAGAATGACGAGTACCAACATTATCTTAGCTTTCGATGAGTGGAAGCAGAAGGTGCCTGAGGGTACACCGCTAGAGAAAGTCTGGGTATGTTTCTATGGTGCACCACATAAACCGATTACTCACTTCCTGGTAGCTTGGAGCTTGGGATCACTCATTGGTAAGACGGAACAGGTGGACATGTCTTTCACTCGTGCACACGGTGCTGCGAGGTTACTGGTCATTGTGGTCAGTCTAGAGTTCGTGCCGGATGTGGTCAAGTGGACGCATGCCGGGGTCACATATGTGCTCGAGATTGAGATTGAGGATACGCCGATACCTCGGGAGGGAGATGAACTGCAGGATATGGATACGACTGGGGGAGGTGGAGCCCTTGGGAATCAGGAGAAGGGGACTGAGGGCGCACCAAGTGAGACTGATAAGGCTCTGTAGTCGCAGACAGATAAGGCAGATAAGTCTGCCAAGGAGGTGCCATCTTCCACAACACCTATGAATTCACTTCGTTTCGATTCTTTCGGTGCATGGTCTGCGCGTAGCCAGTTATGGAGTAACCGAGTCCAGGCTGACGATCCAGAGGAGCTCGAGTTACGACCAGTGATGCCACATGATGCTATGTCTCCAAACGTTCATTCGTCTAACGGTGATGAGTCTGGACCGATGGTTTCATCGGGTATCGGACTGCAGATTGAGAGTGGCGGAGGTTGTGGGCAGGAGGCCCGAATCACCACCCCACCTACGGTGGCCCATGATATCCGTGGGGAGGGGCGCGGGCAGGAGGCCTGTGGAGACCTTTCCCCGCGAGGTAGCTCAGGACGGCACGAGTATGTGCTTGGGCAGGAGGCCCGTACCTCCCCTTCTCTGGCGCCGTCCCATTGCAGCTTTGGTGATATGGGGGGAGTGGGACTGTCGAGCAGGTGGCTCCATGGTCTACTTCTCCCATAGCTACAGGAGGCGATTCTCGCTTCACCGCGTCTTACCCTTCTTCACCGGCAACAACGGAAGGTCGTGGGAATGGGGGACACACGCCTCAGGAGAGGACTACGGAGGAGCTTGTCGCTTTTGGTGGGATCACAGATCTGGTGACATCTGGCAGGCGTGTCAGTAACCGGATTCAGGGTCAACCAGATGCGGATGACCTGTAGTTATGGTGCGCCATGAGGGCGGCCAAGCTTCGAGATGTCGAGGCAACTACAGGTACGTCTTCGATAAGAGTTGTTCTATTTTGCATTTCTCCAATCATGAAATTATAGACAAAGCAAACAACTTAGGTATATCTTTGGGCTCGAATGAAAAGGAGATAGCAAAATCGGTAAATGATCTTTTAGACTTAGAAGCAGAGAGGGCTTATGAAATAATTAGGAATCTTGCCGCAGTCAGACCGATGAATGACGATGAATTGAAAATTTTAGGAATGGCTGCTCTTGAAAACATTTATAATAACCTATTACCAGATGAGGAGGCCGAAGATGAGGAGGGGTCGGAGAATGCGGACATTGTAGTGCCTCTAATGACGGAGGGTAATGTCTCGAGTTAAGACGGACATACTTCTCCCAAAGGTGTGGGGGAGAAGCCCGAGAGAACCTGGAAACGGAAAGTATATCCCATATCGGCGGTCCGTAGAAGTCCACGATGATTTATGAAAGGAATCTTTTGGAATAGCAGATGTCTAAAAGACTTGGCTAAAAGAAGGTTCCTGGCAGAGACAACGATCGAGCATAAATTAGACTTTATTGCTCTTATTGAAACGGGTCGGGATAATTTCACCTCACAATTTCTTCAAACTTTAACCGGAGGTACTGACTTTGTTTGGCACTGCTTACTTCCTAGAGGAAGATCCGGCGGGATATTTCTAGGGGTTCGGTGCGCAACTCTTGAAGTTATCAATGTGGTTCGGGGAGGCTTTGCGGTCAAGTTTCGGGTGAGATCGAAATTGGATGGTTTCCGATGGTCTCTAGTTGCTGTATATGGGGCAGCACCCGAGCTTAAACCAGATTTCTTAGCCGACTTGGTACGGATTTGTGGGGATGAGACCCTTCCAATCCTAGTCGGGGGCGATTTTAACATAATACGAAGGAGAGATGAAAAAAATAACGACAACTTCGATGGTCGCTGGTCTATGATGTTTAACATGATCATTGAGAGTCTCAGTTTGAGAGAAATTGAGCTAACAGGTAGACAATACACATGGGCCAATACGCTGCCTATTCCAACATATGAGAAATTGGATAGGGTGCTTGCTAGTGTGGAATGGGAACAGAAGTACCCTTTAGTGTCGGTCCATGCGATGCAGAGGGCGATCTCAGATCACACACCATTACTAGTTGACTCGGGTGAGGCTACGCATATTGCGAACAAAAATGTTTTCTCTTTCGAACTAGGATGGTTCGAGCAAGAAGACTTCAAGGAGATTATTGCACGCGAATGGGACAAGCCTGTTAGCGGACGATCAAGTGTTGAGAGATGGCAAAATAAGATTAGGCATCTGAGACAGTACTTAAGAGGTTGGGCCAGAAACGAGAGTGGGATATATAGACAGGAAAATGAGCGACTCATTCTTTTCATAGATGATCTAGATTTAAAAGCTGAAGGGAACCTTCTTACGGTGACCGAACAGAGATCGAAAGCCGAAGCTGAGCAACGCTTACGAGCTCTTCTTAGGGAAGAGGAGCTCAAGTGGGCATTGCATGCTAAGGTGCTCAAGGTCATCCAAGGGGATGCCAATACTCAATTCTTTCATATGATTGCGAATGGTAAACATAGGAAGAAGAAAATAATTCAACTTGAACAAGACGAAGGGACAATTACGGGTCATGAGAACTTGAAAGCTTATATCTCGAATTATTATAAACAACTCTTTGCGCCTCCTGAAGCAAGCACGGTGTCCCTTAATGGGTCTATTATTCATGATATCCCTCAGCTTTGGGTTGAGGAGAATGATATTCTTTCTGCACCATTTACTGAGAAAGAAGTGTTGGAAGCAATTTAACAAATGAAACCGAATAAATCACCGGAACCAGATGTGTTTCCTGCGGAATTCTATAAGAAATGTTGGCATATTATTAAGGCTGATCTTATGACAATGTTTCTAGATTTTTTTAACGGTCATGTAGAACTCTTCCATCTTAACTTTGGCACGATTACATTGCTACCAAAGAAAGAAGCGGCAATTCGAATTGAGCAATTCAGGCCGATATGTCTTCTTAATGTAGCTTTCAAAATCTTCACGAAAGTGGGCACGAATAGATTGACACAGATCGCTCATTCGGTGGTGCAACCTAGTCAGACAGCCTTCATGCCTGGGAGACATATCCTTGAAGGGGTTGTTGTCTTGCATGAAACACTGCATGAAATTCATTCGAAGAAACTAGCCGGGGTTATTTTCAAAGTGGATTTCGAGAAGGCTTATGATAAAGTTAAATGGAACTTCCTTTAGCAGGCAATGCGCATGAAAGGATTTAGTGGGGCTTGGCAGAATCAAGTGGATTTACATGTCCAAAAGGGTAGTGTCGGAGTCAAGGTTAATGATGATATTGGTCAATATTTCCCAACTCACAAGGGATTGAGACAAGGGGATTCTATGTCTCCTCTCTTATTTAATATAGTGGCCCATATGTTGACCATTCTGATAGGCAGGGCCAAGAAAAATAGTCATGTGGAGGGATTAGTACCTCATCTGGTAGATGGGGGTGTCATCATTCTACAGTATGCTGACGACACCATCCTTTTCATGGAGCATGACATGGCTAAGGCACAAAATATGAAGCTCATGCTATGCCTTTTCGAACAATTGTCTGGTTTAAAAATAAACTTTCACAAGAGCAAGTTGTTCTGCTTTGGTAAAGCCAAAGAGGAGCAAGACACATATAGACAATTGTTTGTGTGTGAATTAGGTGCTTTGCCTTTCAGTTATCTAGGCATACCGATTCATCACCGTAGGCTGTCTAATAAAGAATGGAAGTGCATCGAGGAAAGAATTGAAAAAAAAACTTAGTTGCCGGAAGAGCAAACTAATGTCTTATGAAGATCGGCTAGTGTTAATTAATTCAGTACTTACCAATATGCCGATGTTCATGTTATCTTTCTTCGAGATACTGAAAGGGGTAAGGAAGAGACTTGATTTCTTTAGATCTCGTTTCTTCTGGCAGTCAGATGAGGCCAAAAAGAAATACCGTCTCGCACGGTGGGATATTCTATGTGGACCCAAGGACCAGGGGGGTCTCGGTATAGAGAACTTGGAAATCAAGAATAAATGTTTGCTCAGTAAATGGTTATACAGATTAGAGACTGAGCCGGAAGGAATGTGGGCTCAGATTCTACGTAATAAGTATATACAGTCGAAAACGCTTGCCCAAGTCACCGCGAGACCAACAGACTCGCCATTCTGGAAGGGACTCATGCGAACAAAAGATTTGTTCTTTCGTAGGGTCAAATTCTTAGTTGGCAATGTGATGTCAACAAGATTTTGAGAAGATACATGGTAAGGAGAGACACCCCTGGCCCTCCAATACCCCACACTGTACAACATCGTGCAACGTACGGAAGATTACGTAGGTGCTGTTCTTCAATCGAATCCCTTGAATATTCAGTTCCGACGAGCTTAATTGGTGAGCGTTGGACGTCATGGTTACATTTGGTCTGCCGATCGATAGATTTTCAATTATCTGACAAACCGGATTCGATTCGCTGGAAGTTAACCGTAAATGGGGTGTTCACGGTGAAATCTTTTTACATAAGTTTGATTAATTCTGGCCCAATCTTGAGATCGATACATATTTGGAAAGTTAAGGTCCCCTTGCGTATTAAAATATTTATGTGGTTCGTACACAAGAAAGTAATCCTTACAAAAGATAACTTGATTAAGAGGCGGTGGGTAGGTAGTTCACGTTGTTGTTTTTGTGAGCATGATGAAACAATACAACACTTATTTATAGAATGCCCACTCACCAAATTGCTTTGGAGAACGATCCATATAGCTTTTAACATTACTCCTCCAGCTGACATTGAATCGTTGTTTGGAATGTGGTTAGCCGGGGTGGAACATACTATTGCGGCTCGTATTCGGATTGCAATATGTGCGCTCCTATGGGCTATATGGAATTGCAGGAATGATATGATCTTTAACAGGCAACATACATTAACATTCTTGCAGGTCATCTTCAGAGCTTCCGCATGGATCCGTACGTGGTCCTTACTCACTCCTACGCACTCTAGGGAGCCTTTGGTTACTGGATGCAACCAGTGGGAGATGGTAACGTGGGCTATATTCTCCCACTGGTTGCATATCTATAAGGTCCATGAGAAAGTAAGTACTGCTCGCTGGCTAAAACTGAAGGAACAAGAAGAAGGGTGTGGTGTACTAGATAGATAGTGTAGGTAACATACGTGGGCGGAGGTGTCCCTGATGTTGAGCATACCGGAGGCCTCCTGCTGCTGCTGCCGCCGCCATGTGGAGAAGGAAGATGCACCGGCGGTAACATTATAGTTCAACAACATTATAGTTCAAAAGTTAAGGTGAAATAGTTGTAGTTGACCATTAAATAGATCATGGAACATAGGTAAAATATCCCCTTTGATGATTTCCCAACACCGTTTATAAAATTTAACTAAAAAACCATGTGGACCCGCTGTCTTATTATTCTTCATTTGTGCTACCACCCCAAACACCTCCTTCTCAGAGAACTAGACCGACAACATCTCTTTCTCATCGGCTCCCAGTTGTGGAACTCTCCATTCATTTTCTCATTGAGCGACACAAGGTTCTGCTCCGGTGCCCCCAAAGATTATTTTTTTGCAGAAATCCATGATGTACAATTTTAGGTTCTCGTGTCCTATAATTTTTCCGTCATCTTGTTCTAACTGAATAATTCTCTTCATTCTGTGTTTCCCATTCACAATCCTATGAAAAAATTGGGCATTATTGTCACCCTGAATCACTTGCCTAACCTTTGCTTGGAGAGCCCGCTTCATCTCTTCTTCTCCGAGAATCTTTTGTAACTTCTCTTCAGCGTCCCTTTTGGTCACACGGTCAAACGTGCCAAGCACATTGACAGCGGCATATAAGTCTAGGTCATTAATAATATTGAGAAGTCTTTCTTTTTCCATCTTCTAGCTGAAACTCTCGTTTCTTGCACATCCCCGCTAGAAATGCCGCCGGTGCGTAATCTTATACTACCACCTTTCAATATTTGACATATCTCGGTTTTCTTTCGCCCATTCCCTGGCAATTAAATCAAGGAGCCCTTCCCTTTCGGACCATGATACTTCGAAATAGAAAACTTTGTTGTTACCTACGTGAGTCATTTCCCCCAAGTCAACAAGCAGAGGGATATGGTGTGAAAGTTCCCTCTGTAATGCGCCACCATTGCCAGAGGAAACTTCTGTTCCCATTCTATGCTGGCTAGAAATCGATGCAACTTCTCATATGTTGGATTTTCTAAGTTGTTCGCCCAATAGTATTGTCTGCTACTGAGGTCAATCTCTCTTAGGTATAGATTTGCGTTGAAAGCATTAAACATAAAATGATCATCTCCCGTCGAAATTATCATTATTCTTTTCCACTATCCTTCTAATGATATTGAAGTCACCACCAACCAGGATGGGCAAACTTTTGTCCCTACAAATCCTCAACCGATTTACCAGAAAGTCAGGTTTGAACTCAGGCTGTGTCACGCCATACACCGCAAACAGAGCCCACATAAAACCGTCAACTTTCGAAATTACATAAAATTTGACAGCAAAGTCGCCCATGAAAACAAACTCACTTCCAGAGTCTCGCAATTGCCTCCGAGCAAGATCCCGCCGGATCTTCCCCAAGAGGGTACACAATGGCAATCAAAGTCATAGCCAAGAAATCATTCCGAGAAACTACGAAGTGAAACTATCCCTACCAGTCTCCAGTAACGCGACAAAATCCAACTTTTGTTCCCTAGATGTTTCCGCCAGGAACCTCTATTTAGCCAAGTGAGCAAGACCTCTCTATTACAGAAAATGCCTCTCATTTTCATCATAAAATATACGTTTGAATTTTATTCTAGCGCTGCAACGCACCGTGCGAAGTCGGGTATATCTTTCTTTTTCATATGGGTTTGGGTTATCCAACACGACCCATGAGTCCGCATGACCGGTGTTTGTTTGTATGCCGTCATCTGGTTGTAGTGATGCCACATGCACCTTTGCCTCCAGAGATTCCTCATGATGCAACCCAAGATCTTGTTGTGGTTGTACAGGAGCCACATGTTCCTCGACTTCCACGACCTCCTCTCCAAGCACGTTGGGAGGTACTATATTGTCGCACAAACACTCAGAGCGATATGACCACTAGCTCATTAACCTCATTGTCATTCAAAGGTGTTATGTACGCAATCGACCTAAGCATTTGCATAGCTCTGTCAGCCTCCAAATCAAGCAAATCGTTAATAGACTTTGCAACATTCCTACTATTTGACCCGACTGAAACCCCTATCCTATTAGCATTGTGGACAATTTCTTCATCAGAAAAATCTAATACTGAAAATTCGTGTTCACAGACATACATGTAGAGCACCCAATATGCAAGTCATGTGCGCCAAGTTGCTCATGGATCCATTGGCTGTCCCGCCTGTCACTGGACATCGAGTCAGGTATCCCTCCAAAGGCTATGATCTCCTGCACTAAATGACCCGTCATGGAGCGGCCTCCTGTCGAGCTCCCAACAGGTGAGCGCCGACCCCCTCAGTGGGGATCGCACAATCGGAAAAATAGTCAGAGGGATCCCCGAGGCAACCTACCTCGTGCATCCTCCGGAAGCCGGCTTAGATGTTGCACTAAACGTCACAGGCAGCGCCGGCAGGGAAGGAGCAAAGGCCGATTGCCTTGGAACTCCTCCCAAAATGGACATCGAAGGGGAAATCAGCTTCCTCACCTTCATCCTCCGTGCTGAGCGCACGGTGACATTTCCGAGGAAAGTGGTGACATCGCACATGTATCCAGTTCTATAGTATTATTATGGGGATAGATATTGAAAGTTTTAGTTGTTTCGGCGATGATTTGAAAATATTTTCACTAATTTTGAGATATTGAAATTTTTTATTACGCTTAGTTGAACGTTGACAGTTATAGTTTATGCGCAAAAAAGAAGACAGTTTTAGTTGGCAGGCTGCCGTGGTCTAGTATTTTTGCCATGCATGCACTTACAAGACAGGCCCACCCCACCCGTTGAAAATCAACCCAAATGGTGGATCAGACCTAGTTAGAACGGATTACACCAATATGTGGTGTCTTGTGCAATAATTCGGTTTCAAAGAAGCTAAATGTTAAGATTGTTAGGAATAAGCCATGGAGTGGTGTGTGTGCGCACCCGAGTCCACCATGTAGGGCTGCAGTCATTGATGATCTGTTGGAAGTCGAGACGCAGCAGCCGCGTATGAGCCGGCCAGGGCGTGATGATCGGGCGGGCTAGCGAGAGTGGAGACGCGGCGTTGCGTGCATGTGGCTTAGTGATTAGTGCATGCTAGGTCGATTAGTTAGTGCGTGCGTGCATAGTTAGTGGCCAGATGCATGCGACGTGTGGGTTATGCTCTGTGTGGTGAGTTATATAAGCCAATGTAATCGACTTGTTCTGTGAGACAAGTGAATACAGATGAAGAAAAGGCCCCGGCGTTCGTCGCCCGGGCGGGCGTCGGTCGCCGCGGGTGTTCGTCGCCCGGCAAAATTCTTCTCCAGGTGCGTGGGAGACGAAAGAGAGGGAGACGAAAGGTTTGGCAACAAGAGAGGAGATGGCTCCGGTGAAGCTGTACGGCCCGACTCTGTCGTGGAACGTCACCAGGTGCGTGGTAGCGCTGGAGGAGGCCGGCGTCGAGTACCAGCTCGTCCCCATCAACTTGGCCAACGGCGAGCACAAGAGCCCCGACCACCTCGCCAGGAACGTACGTACTCCCACTCCTACTCCCACTCCCATCTACGTACGTACTATGCATGCCTGCCCTTGAATGAACTCATTTACGTAAATACTACTCCCTTCGTTTGCAAATATTTGTCTTTCTAAACATTTCAACTGGACTACAATATACAGATGTATGTAGACATGGTTTAAAGTGTAAATTCATTCATTTTGCTTCGTATGTACTCCCTCCGTAAACTAATATAAGAGCATTTAGAATAATAAAGTAGTGATCTAAAAGCTCTTATATTAGTTGACAGAGGGAGTAGTAGTCATTTGTTGAAATCTTTAGAGAGACAAATATTTGGGAACGGAGGGAGTATTTCACCACAAGCTTTTAGATAGAGGTGAGGTGATGGTAAATCTTACAGGCATGTGCTTTCTCTTTTCATAGGTGTGACATTACATACATACATATGATAAAAACTAATTCTTCAGATGCATGCTTCTCTGCAGCCATTTGGTCAGGTGCCAGCTTTGCAGGATGGTGACATGTACCTCTTCGGTATGCATTATACTCCCTCCATTCCTAAATATTTGTCTTTCTAGAGATTTTAACAAATGACTACATACGAAGCAAAATGAGTCTACACTCTAAAATATGTCTAAATACATCCGTATGTTGCAGTCCATTTGAATGTCTAGAAAGACAAATATTTAGGAACGGAGGTAGTATATCTCTTCACACCATGTTTTCTTTTTCATCTATAATGATGCGTGCTTTTATGATATTCTTCTTGTCCTTGTTTGTTTTAGTTTGCTGTTGATGTTGCTGTATGCTCCAAGCATGATTTCATATCAATTAACTAATAATTACTATTCCCTCTGTCCCAAAATTCATGTCTTCGATTTGTCTAAATACGGATGTATCTAGTCACGTTTTAGTGTTAGATATTTCCCTATCTGTATGAATCTAAGACAAGAATTTTGGGACGGAGGGAGTATATCATTACCAAACACAGGCTTCATTAGTCGTCGAAAAAAAACATAAACGTGAGTTATATATACCGTAAGAAGATTTTCCAAGTAAATACATGCTTGCTATTTGAGTGTTCATTTCAAATCTAATCAAGTTTCTAAATGATTATTTCACTACCAGTTTTATTTCAGATCGACCAATGTACCTACTGAAATGGCATAAAACAGTAACCATACTTTCTGTAGAATTTTGGATAGTATTTACGAGTACCATTGTTGATGCTCATAACTCTGGTTTGTGTTTTGGTTTGTTTCTCTTATTTGCAAGTTTGGTTAAAACAGTACAACGCCGCTCTGGTTTGTTTCTCTTATTTGCAAGTATGGTTAAAACAGTACAACCTCCAGCCAAACAGTACAACGCCGCTCTGGGCCCCATTCTCTTCGAGTGCCTCGTCCATCCTATGCTCGGGGGAACCACCGACCAGAAGCTCATCGACGCTAACCTTGTTAAGATGAAGAACGTCCTTGCAGTATACGAGGCACGCCTCACCAACACCAAGTACATGGCTGGAGACTACCTCAGTCTTGCGGACCTTAACCATGCGTCTGTCAACCTATGCTTGGCGGCCACACCCTACGCGTCTCTGTTCGACGCGTACCCGCATGTGAAGGCTTGGTGGACTGACCTGCTAGCGAGGCCTTCCGTCCAGAAGGCCGTTGCGCTGATGAAGCCATGATCTTGGTTTCTAGCGCTTGTCTGTCTGTTCGAGAAATAAGCCGAGTTGTGTCCCGACGTCTGCCTGCCGGTCGAGTGTGTTATCTTGTCATGTGTCGTGGTTGTCCAATGTTCAGGCTTGTGCTTGTGATCCTGTCATATCTTGTACTGAAATGAGCATTCAAGTGCTCTGGTTTAACAATAAATTGTTCCAAGATGTTTTCTCAACTCTAATATTTTCTCATCTGGTGCTTCCATGATCTATCCATTAACTTGCTAAGTCTACCTGGCTTTGGGCCTTCACTCTGTTCCGCCTCTAGACCATACTCTACATATGCCATGGTGAAAAGGTTAAGGGATGCAAAGACCGCGGGCTTTGCTCCTTTTAAACAAAATAAATAAATACTCTAAATATGCTAGAGCCCCAACATAACTAAAATAGAGGCGTTATTAATTATTGGGGAAACTATATTTTCCATCCCTTAATATTTCCGGGATGACAGGCAAGTCACATCCAGCAAAACATACTCTGGCAAGATTTATGGCGACTAGAGCACGCCATCAGGCACCAGCACAAGTTCCTCCCTGCACCAAAAACACAATAGTGCGTGATTGAAACATAGATAAGAATGTGTCTACGAATGACACATTACACAAAACATCAGCTACATACATATGCTCCATTGTGACAGAGTCGGTTACAATAATAATCGTCTTATCGGTTTGTAGTACTACAGATGCATCCTTGTGGAGAATCTGGAAACTAAGGAATTAATTCCGTTTTCAGGGCCGTAACTGGAGAAATGGCAATTGTGTTTTAGCAAAACTAAGCTCCCACCTACAACAATGGAAGGTTCTCTGCGATGACACTCAGGTGATTCTACTGTAGCGATGCATTCATCTCTTGGACAAGGGTCGCGGGGAGCTACTGCGAATTGCATGGAGCTGATTCTTGTAGCAAGGAAGATGATGTCTCGCCTGGGTTCTAGCTTTTAGTTAGTCCTCGACGTTCTTTTGTTTTCCCGGTTTGTAATAAATAAGTAGTTCTGGCACTCTATTTGAGAGGACTTTCTCTCCTTGTCTTAGATTTGTGTTGGGGTGCTCTGTTCCCCTGGTGATGTGGTTAGATGCTTTATGTAAGGCGGAAAATTCTGGTTTATGTTTTCGCTTCATTAACAAAAATGGGGCGGGGGGAAACCCCTTTCATTAAAAAAAAATCCATTTTTGCAAAAAAGATTTAGCTGACCAGTCACTATTTGCAGAGTAAAACATGCACACACACAAAAAGAAACCGGACTGTTTTAATCACATACCAAGTCTTATTGATTTTGGTTTAGATGAAGATACCACGAACAAACCCCTCAAAGTACTACTTTTCATATTGACAAGTGACAATAAATTTCAGGATGTAATATAAATGTTTCCTTACCAAATTACACTCACCAAAGGCGCTTCACTCCCTGGCAAGAGTGCTACAAAAGAGTCTTGATGACCCACAAGTATAGGGGATCAATCGTAGTCCTTTCGGTAAGTAAGAGTCTTGGTGACCCAACGAGGAGCAGAATAAAATGACAAGCGGTTCTCAGCAAGGTATTCTCACCAAGCACTGAAATTATCGGTGACAAGTAGTTTGATAGAAAGGTAATTTGTAATGAGCAACAAGTAGCAGCTGTAACAAAGGTGCAGCAAGGTAACCGAATCATTTTTGTAGTAAATGACAGGCCGGAACGATCTCTTATAATAAGCAAAGCGTTCTTGAGGACACACGGGAATTTCATCTAGTCACTTTCATCATGTTTGTTTGATTCGCGTTCGCTACTTTGATAATGTGATATGTGGGTGGACCGGTGCTTGGTTACTGTTCTTACTTGAACAAGCCTCCCACTTATGATTACCCCCTTTCGCAAGGATCCCCTACTACAAAAAAATAATTAAGATAAATCTCACCATAGCATGAAACATATGGATCCAAATCAACCCCTTACGAAATAGTGCATAAACTAGGGTTTAATCTTCTGTCACTCTAGCTACCCATCATCTAATTACTACTCCACAATGTCTTCTCTTAGGCCCAAAGATGGTGAAGTGTCATGTAGTCGACGTTCACATAACACCACTAGGGGAATCACAACTTACATACCATCAAAATATCGAACCAATACCAAATTCACATGATTACTTATGAAAAGGGCATTATATAAACAATACCGGCGAAATTCCAGCAGCCGGCAATCTCCCTCTTCACGTGAAACTTGCAAAATAAGAGAGAAAGGGCATAAGAATTGCATTATAAAGTGAAATAACAGTCTATAATGCAATAAATATTGATAGGAAAACATGATGCAAAAGGGACGTATTAGAGGGGTTGGGAGGCTGTACGGCAACGGGAGAAATGGAAGAGGGTGGTGGGAGGAGTTTCGTCGATGTGGACGACTGGTCAATTTGGTTTCGATTTGGAATGGGTCTGCCTTGATAGAGCCTACGTGGGGGACATACATGTTTGTGTCTGGGCCTCCCCATATAGCCGGCCCTGATTTGGGCCTGATATGGGGAGTGTCGACCGGGCCCAGTGTTTGGGCTGTGTATGCGAAGGTCAATGGCATTTTTTTTGTCCAGACACCGACCGGGTTGCCCGTCCGGGAGTTTGGGGTGGGTATGGGGGGAGGGTGTCTGGTTGTAGAGGAATGTCATATAAGACACATTTCGCATCATATAGGAATCTAACGCATAGGGGAGCACGCAATTTGGGTCGTCCCATAGACGTGAGGTGGAAAACAAGGAACCCGAGAAAAAGGGAGCTGGCGGGATTTGAACCTGTGTACGCCCACTCATGTGCGTGACCTGCTACACAAAGTTCATGTCGAGTTCTACTGTCGGAAGTACATGACGAAGCTAAATGACCTAAATAAGCCCGTAAAACTTAACACTTGAAAACAAATCACGAACAAATTTCCAAAAACTGGAGCAAGAAATTTCACTTGCGAACAATTTTGACAAACATGACCAAATTTTGAATTTTTTCCAATATTTCAAATTTAACACAAAATATGACGCATGTGAACAAAATTTGAAAATCCAGAACATTCATTGAAAAATGCGGGCATTTTTCAAATTTAGAGACCAAAATTTTGAAATCGGGAACAAAATCTGAACATAGGAACAAATATTTGAAAATACCAAACATTGAATTTGCCGAATAAAATTTTGAAATTGGTAAAACTTTTGAGCATGGGAACAAAAATCATGAACTTTTTTTGAAAATGCAAACATTTTTGTAATTTGGAGAGGAAAAATAAATAGAGAATAAGAACTGAACATCCGGGCAAACATTCGAGAATCATAAAATTTATTTAAAAACATGTTTTTTAAATATACTGAGCAAACATTGCAAATCAAGAACAATTTGATATTGTGCAATTTTTTTGAAAACACAAAGAAGTTCCAATTACATGAACAAAATAGAAATACACTGAATTATTTTTGAAAATTTGGAAACTCGAAACCTTGTTATGTTCTATTTTCTTTGAATCGAAGAAACAATCTTTAACTTTTGAACTTTTTTTGAAATGTTTCACAAAAATTAGAAAAGATGAATATTTTCTGAAACTTCGCGCAAGATTAGTAAAATGTGAACATTTCTTAAATTTCTAAAAAAGCATTGGAAAAGAACGAAATTTTGGAAAAATAAATATAGAAGTAAAGGGAAATAAAACAAAATAAGAAATCTAAAAAAGTAAAGAAAATAAACAGAAAAATGCAGAAACAAAATAGGGATGGATAATAAAAAACTTGGTTTTGGAACCCTCTAGAAATTCCTAGAAATCATTAAAAAAAAATTGGGAAACGGGGAAACGCTTAAACGAGCTGCCCAAAGCCGAAAGAGCACTAGATTTCTGTCCGAAATAGCAAAATTTTAACGCAAAATGCGTCAAATAGGGATTTCCGGTTGTAGACCCTCTTATGTATTTTAGACTTTTAGTGCGTGTGTCTGTAGAGCTAGATTGGTTGGTTTGGTAGGTGCTATGCCAAACATGGTAATGTGATTATACCTTATGCGAACGTGACGAAGAAAGTAAGCATTTAACGCCTGCATACCAAACCGCTGGCTTTCAAAACAAGGGTAAAAATTGATGATTCCTTTCAAAAACGGCTGGCAGGAAGGACCAAGAAAAACTTGATGATGTTGTACCAAAACTTTCGCAATATAATGCACTTTGACCAATATAGCAATGCATGGTCCTCACAAAGTGGAAAGCATGATTCACATGGGCCATACATAATTAATGCGAACGTGACAACAAAAGTGAATATTTAACGTATGCCTGCATACCAAACTGCAGGCCCAAAAAATGTTGACATGCATGGGCCGGGTGACTGATTGGCTTTCAAAAAATGTTTGGCTTTCACCAATATAGCAATGCATGGTCCTGACAAAGTGGAAAGCTACATCAGATTTTGCACATCTCAAAAGTCCTGTTCAGCCCAGCCGGAGTCTTGGACAGGGTCCGCGCCGATGCCTTGCTCAACAGAAACCACGCCGACGTGGAGCTGGAGGGCACACCGTCCCCCAACAACCTCACCGTCCCCAAGTAGCCATCCACCTCCCTCGTGCCTTGCTCCCAACAATCGGTGTCGCATGCATGCATGTATGATTAATTTCACTTCTTTAATTAATTTGCCCATCTTATATTTGTGTTGTTGTACTCCCTCCGTTTCAGTTTATAAGGCGTGCGCATATCCCTAGGTTGTCAATTTAATCATTGTAATATAAATTATATAACACAAAATTATACCATTTGAAAATAGAACATCTGAAGTTTATAATGGTATATTTTTTGTAATAGGAGTATATGACTTCTATTAGGTTGGTTAAATTGACGACCTAGGGGTACGTGCACGCCTTATAAACTGAGAGAGAGGGAGTATTCGACTGTAGCAATTAAAAGCTTGCACCAAATTATATATATGGCAATGACGAAATAAATTTGAATTCTAGATCATCAAAATCAGTGGGCTTTCTGACATTGGGATTTGGAAGTCCCAAATATTTCTTCCTCTGTTGGTTGAGAGCGACACCGCATCGAACGTGGTTAGCTCATATTCCCACACATTTCATCCTCCGTTGGTTGAGAGCGACATCGTTCGTACGTGGTCAGGTCACCATCCCACATATTTCGTCCTCTCTTGGTTGCGACAGCGACATCGTACGAAGCTAGGTCACCATCCCACATATTTCGCCCGCTGTTGGTTGTGATGGCGACATCGTATGACATTAGGTCACCATCCCATATATTTTGTCCTCTGTTGGTTGTGACAGCGAAATCGTACGGAGTTATGTCATCATCTGCTAATCCAGCTCTGTGCCCTTCTTCTTTTCGTTCGGCATTGGTAATTTGATTGGTACGAGCATCTATAACCAGGCGCCCCAAAACCTCCTCAAACGCCCGAGCAGGACGCCCGGTCATGGTTTTTTGACCCAGACGGACGCCTCAAATGGACCTCATACTCCCAGGCAGCGGCAACACATCTCCTTCCTCTTCATTGGTCGGGCAGACTATGAGTCACATCGGGATCAGGTGACCCATCATGGGAGGAGAGGATAGGGGCCGCTGAGGCCCGTATAGCGGTGGAAATGGTGGAGGCGGAGACGGCAGATGCGGCAACACAGGCAGCCGCAAAGGAGGAAGCCATCCGCGACCACATTGTGAAGAAACGCGCGCCCTCACCCGAGAGCAGAATCGGGCAGTCCGTGTCATCGTCGGACTACCACCGAAGGAGGAGAAGGCGGACAATGATGGCGAGGACATCTCCAGTGACGAGCAGATCTGGCTCGATCCATACCGCGTCTTCAACCGGCAATTCCGCATGAAGGACGGCAGGGGACGCTGGGAAGGGCAAGGGTAGCCGTGGATGAACTCCTACATAGCCAAACATGCCAAATTTTGATAGTTTGATGGCATGTTTAGTTAGTAGTGATGTTGTAGCCGGACGATGTGTGTGCATCAACGTAGTTGCATGAGTTTTTATAGATTTGAGATATGATAATTGAGGTATCCAAATGTGGATTACATTATATGTTACGCGCCAGGTCAGTGTCCATGGACGCGCCCGGTCGGTGCCCACGGACGCACTCGGGCGCGTACGCGGGCGTTCAGGAGGGCGGATTTGCCAAATGTAGATGCTCTAAGAGAATGTACAACCACACTAGCTAAGGCCAACTCCAATGCACGGCCTCAACGGGATGTCCAAATTTTGTTCATTTAGATTGGACAAAGGGTTGTTGTTCAGCTGCGACAGAGCAAATCTAGCCACGACGCCCAACAGACGGACACATTTCGTCCGGGCGCCATGCTCCATTTTCAAGTTAAAAATAAAAAATAAAATAGCCCGCAGCCATGGCCATGCCAGCAGCCATAGTTCATGCCGGCAAAAGCACTAGTGTCCAGCACACATAACAACACACAAAATGATCACCCCCATGGTTCACGCCGGCACACTTTTGAGCGCATAAAAAACGTCCATACTTCATGTCTCGCGGCCATAGTTTATGCCGACACACATTTATCATGATTGAAGAAATATAATAGTAGCCATTTTGTTATTGCCTCTAGGGCATATTGCCATCAAATATATGTGTGCCATGTTGGTCCTTGGAAAGGACACCGCAATATCGAACCCATCACAAAGCACCTCTTCCATTGCAAGATAAATAGATCAAGTTGATCAAACAATACCCAAATATCGGAAAAGAAATATGAGGCTATAAGAATCAAGTATGGATATTAAAACAAGGCAAATCTGATCATAAACGGCTGGCAGGCAGGACCAAGAAATGCTCACATGCATGGCTCGGGTGGCAGATTGAATTGAAAAACTTGATGATGTTGTACCAAAACTTTCGCAATATAATGCACTTTGACCAATATAGCAATGCATGGTCCTCACAAAGTGGAAAGCATGATTCACATGGGCCATACATAATTAATGCGAACGTGACAACAAAAGTGAATATTTAACGTATGCCTGCATACCAAACTGCAGGCCCAAAAAATTGATGATGCGCCGCAGGTAGACAGGACCAAAATATGTTGACATGCATGGGCCGGGTGACTGATTGGCTTTCAAAAAATGTTTGGCTTTCACCAATATAGCAATGCATGCATGGTCCTGACAAAGTGGAAAGCTAGATCAGATTTTGCACATCTCAAAGTCATGTTCGGCCCGGCCGGAGTCTTGGACAGGGTCCGCGCGGATGCCTTCCTCATCTCCATCATGCATGCGGCCTCTTCATGTACAACAACCAGTGGCAGACGCACAGGGGTGCTGGCGGGGGCCTTGGCCCCCCTATGCTCTCACAAATACAGATATGTACTCCTAATTTTTCATTTGTCAGACAAAATTAGTTAAGTGTAGGCGATTTGGTTTCCTTTAATATTATATGACATGTTTTGGCCCCCTCTATATTCAGTTTCTGACTCCGCCACTGACAACAACTCCACCCACCTGCTCAGCCGCCTCCCTCGACTCCCTCAACAAGATGCTCTTCCACGAGCAACGACTCTTCCAAGCCAAGGCCTCGCCGTCGCCGCCGACCACAAGGAACATAAACCACACCGACGTGGAGCTGGAGCTGGAGGGCACACCGTCCCCAAGTAGCCATCCACCTCCCTCGTGCCTTGCTCCCAACGTCGGTGTCGCATGCATGCATGCATGCATGCATGATTAATTTCACGTATTTAATTAATTTGCCCGTCTTATATATTAGTAGCAGGCACATTGTGTTGTTGTATTTGACTGTACCAATTAAAAGCTTGCACCGAATTATATATATGGCAATGATGAAATAAATTTGAATTCTAGATCATCAAAATCAGTGGGCTTTCTGATATTGGCATTTGCAAGTCTCAAATATTTCGTCGACTGTTGGTTGAGAGCGACACCGTATCGAACGTGGTTAGCTCATAATCCCACACATTTCATCCTCTGTTGGTTGAGAGCGACATCGTATCGTACGAGGTCAGGTCACCATCCCACATATTTCGCCCGCTGTTGGTTGTGATGGCGACATCGTATGACATTAGGTCACCATCCCATATATTTCGTCGACAGCAAAATCGTACGGAGTTAGATCATCATGTGCTAATCCAGCTCTGTGCCCTTCTTCTTTTTGTTCGGTATTCGTAATTTGATTGGTAATTTATAACCAGGCGCCCCCCACTAGTGCAGAACCGGGCAATAGCACCGGTTCGTAAGGCCCTTTAGTACCGGTTCCATAACCGGCACTAAAGTATGGGCACTAAAGCCCCCCCCCCCTTTAGTACCGGTTCAGCACGAACCAGTGCTAAAGGGCAACCACGTGGCACGAGCCAGCTCCGGGGGCCGGGAGCCCTT
>LR738716.1:69570826-69609463 GCA_902687465.1 Secale cereale
GGGGTTGGTTTTATGATTTATTTTTAATTTAATTTTGTGTTTTCCATTTAATTCTTTTTCGTTTGCTGGTATTTTACGATACTACAAAGGCCCACAGTGCAGAAGACTTGCAATAGGCCCACAAAGGCCTGCTTAGAGAGGAGCTCGACACGGTAGCCACGGCGGGGCTTATAAACCGGTGCGAACTCCTCTCAACTAGCGAGGTGGGACTAAATATTGTGCACTGCGGGTGGCAGCGCACCCCTTTAGTACCGGTTGATGGCTCCAACCGGTACTAAGGGGGGGGGGTCTTTAGTACCGGTTGGAGCCACCAACCGGTACTAAAGGCCACCACCTCTGGCACGAACCGGTACTAAACGTTCGCCATGAACCGGTACTAATGAGAGCGGCCCGGCTAGCCGTTGGAACCGGCACTAATGTACACATTAGTGCCGGCTCAAATTCAAACCGGCACTAATGTGCTTCACGTTTGACCATTTTTCTACTAGTGCCCAAACCTCCTCAAACGCCCGAGCGGGCCGCCCGGTCACGGTTTTTTGACCCAGACGGACGCCTCAAACGGGTCTCATACTCCCAGGCAGCGGCAACACCTCTCCTTCCTCATCATTGGTCGGGCAGACTATGAGTCACATCGGGATCAGGTGACCCATCATAGGAAGAGAGGATAGGGGCCGCTGAGGCCCGTATAGCGGTGGAAATGGCGGCGGCGGAGACGGCTGGTGCGGCGACGCAGGCAGCCGCATATGTGGAAGCCATCCGCGACCACATTGTGAAGAAACGCGCGCCCTCTCCCGAGAGCAGAATCGGGCGGTCCGTGTCATGGTCGGACTACCACCGAAGGAGGAGAAGGCGGACAATGATGGCGAGGACATCTCCGGCGACAAGCAGATCTGCCTCGATCCCTACTGCGTCTTCAACCAGCAATTCCGCGAGAAGGACGGCAGGGACGCTGGGAAGGGCAATGGTAGCCGTGGATGAACTCCTACATAGTCAAACATGCCAAATTTTGGTAGTCTGATGGCATGTTTAGTTAGTAGTGATATTGTAGCCGGACGATGTGTGTACATCGAAGTAGTTGCATGAGTTTTTATGGACTTGAGATATGATAATTGAGGTATCCAAATGTGGATTACATTATATGATACGCGCCAGGTCAATGTTCATGGACGCGCCCGGTCGGTGCCCACGGACGCACTCAGGCGCGTACGCGGGCGTTTGGGGGCGGATTTGCCAAGTGTAGCTGCTCTAAGAGAATGTACAACCACACTAACTAACGCCAACTCCAATGCACGGCCTCAACGGGATGTCCAAATTTTGTCCATTGAGATTGGACAAAGGGTTGTTGTTCAGCCGCGACGGAGCAAATCTAGCGACGGCGCCCAACAGACGGACACATTTCGTCCGGGCGCCATGCTCCATTTTCAAGTTAAAAATAAAAAATAAAATAGCCCGCAGCCATGGCCTTGCCAGCAGCCATAGTTCATGCCGGCAAAAGCACTAGTGGCCGGCACACATAACAGCCTACAAAATGATCACCCCCATGGTTCACGTCGGCACACTTTTCAGCGCATAAAAAATGTCCATACTTCATGTCTCGCGGCCCTAGTTTATGCCGACAAACATTTATCATGATTAAAGAAATATAATAATAGCCATTTTATTATTGCCTCTAGGGCATATTGCCATCAGATATATGTGTGCCATGCTGGTCCTTCTGTTACTGGGAAAGGACACCGCAATATCGAACCAATCACAAAGCACCTCTTCCCATTACAAAATTAATAGATCAAGTTGACCAAACAATACTCAAATATCGGAAAAGAAATACGAGGCTATAATAATCAAGTATGGATATTAAAACAAGGCAAATATGATCATAAACTCACAATTCCTCGAATCCCAACAAACACATCGCACAAAGTCATTACATCAAATAGATCTTCGAAAGAACTTTGTATTGAGAAACAAAAAGAGAATGCCTCGTTGGGTGAGATGTAATCATATTGGTACACCAGGGAGAGAATGCCTCGTTGCAAAGCTAGATGGGCTTCTTCATTGGTGCGTGCGTGTGTGTAGAGTTTCATGTGTGTGTGTGCTTGTGTTCTATGAGAGAAACCACAAGAGAGAGGGTTGAGTTGTGAGAGGCAGCTCAAGGGAAAGAAGGAATGGCGCTGCGACGAGGAGGCGGCGCCAATACTTGGACCGTAGATCAAAATAATAGGAGCCGTTCATTTCTAATCATTGCATTTAATGGACTAGATTGACCAATACTAGCACACGAAATCAGTATTAGTATTTTCTGTTCAATGGGTAAAATTGAAAGACACCCAAAACCAATCCCGAAACTCTACATGCAGAAGCCCGTGTTCATCAATTCCGATAATGGCGGCGTTCTTGAGCGTCGCGTTCCTTCCTGAATGCGCCATCGTGGAGATTCATCCATGTACTTCACAATTGTTATGTGATTCCAGGTGAAAACTTAAGAACCGTCGGTGCAGGCGGTAGCGGCATTTATTCCGTTACCTTCTCGGAGGCATCGCCTTGGAATTTTTGACCTTCGTGGGTTGGTGGGTTCACGAAAATGGTGCAAGTATGCATCATGGTCTGGGCGGTGGCTCCGGACAGTGGAAGTACGCCGAGGCTATAGGGTGCCCGAACCATGCGGCGCTATGGCTCGTGAGCGGGTGGGGTATGTCGGAGGCGTGGTTCCGGAGCCGGGGTGTTTGTTTGTTGTGATTGCGGCCATGGGTCAACTCTTTTCGGCTTGAGTAACTGGACACTTTGTGAGGTTTTCGATCCAGTTTCCTTATAAGCTGGATCAACTCCCTTCTTCTATAATGCAATGCCAGAGCTGCTGGCCCTCTGACGAGGTTCCGTGAAAAAAAGGTTTGATCCGGGGACAGGGTGGCATTCATTCATCAATTCCTATAGTGGGACCAAGATGATATGCAACGAAAATTAATGCACCTACTAGTATAGTGGGTCGGCCCTTGCCAGTCCGCCTGGAAAAAATCAGCATGTACAAAGCGATTGATCATGTCCAGTCCAGATGCACCGGAGTCCAGGCACATATCGCCCAACAAACAAAATTTTGTCACGAGCAACGCGCATCCCAGTTATGCTAAGTTGCCGATACAGGAAGGGCAGACATGAGCTATCATCTCACACATGCGCATCACGGAGAGACGTGGCGGAACGCCGGTGCTCACCGTCGCCCTCGCCGGCCCCCAACACAGTTGATCTCAAATTATTTGTTGGTCCAGTCAGCTCATCTCTACAATCCCAATGTGACCCGCGTGCGTGTTTGCAAACATGGAAAGTGGTTGCGGTGTATCCCAGAGGAGATATGAAAGGACGGCCTCCTCCACGCATGAAACAAACCACCAGAGTATCGTATCACATGCTCACTGGTCCATGCTGCACATGTACTTTCCAAATGTATATGTATGTACACAAGCCACGTGGCCCATCATCGATCACAGCCACTTCCTCCCTCGGCGGCGTCGTGCAAGCATGGCAAGTTGTTGCGGTCCATCCGAGGAAAGATATGAAAGCACTAGGCCGTGTCGCCACCGTTCATCAATGTATGTATGTATGTTTCTTATGCACACAACAAGCCTCGTCACGTCCAGCACCTCGAACCGCAACCCCCATCATTCATCACAGCCTCTTGCCCGGCGTACATCCGGCAAACAAGGCAAGTTGTTGCAGTGCATCCGACAAGAGATATCAAAGAACTAGGCCACAAGCACATACACGTCGCGCTTGTTCCAGCCATCGATATATAAGGGAAGGGCACGTCACGGTGGTCGCCACAGCTCATGAAAAGGGTGTCCAAGTGTTCTACGCATAATCTAGTCTAGTCGTTGATTTATTTCGATGCAACTTGTATGTATTTTACACGATACATACTACACTTGTTAGTAAACATGTACTGCTTCACATTTATACTGCTCTACTCTACTTGTACCCCGATTCAAGTGTAACACATAATTACTGCTGCGGTGTGCCCCCGCGCAGCAAACATATAGGAGTACTCAACAATACAGAAACACGTACCCCTTCACAACCCCCATGGTACATACACAACCCCCATGGTAGGTTACCACGGGGTCCTCGGCGCAGTCCAGCTGACCGGGATATGATGTGGCTCAATCCCCTAAGTTCAGGACACCATCAACATCCTGTGAACCGGTCTTCAAGCCATAGACGGGCGTGGCCTTGGTGTTCACTATGTCGTACGCGACTTTGGAGAAGCGGCGGCTGCGCTCGTACGCGCAGACATGGCCGGTGAGGACGAGGCCGACCTTGGTGTCGATGAGCCAGCTCTCGAACTGCACCTGCACTGTCTCGTCCTCCATGTAGTGGTAGTTGTTCCTGTTGTACCAGGGCGAGTGCATGAGCACGATGAGCCACGATGTCATATACTTACCTTACTAGTGGTGTGCCAAAGTATACACGCCACTGATACGTATATTTCTAGCAGCGTCGGTATGGCACGCCATTAGTACGAAATTCTGGTAGCGTGCCATATAATCCCAAAGTGAAATTAACCATTGTAGCACTTTTGAAAGATTTAAGTGGGAAGTGTGGAGTATTGAACCAACAAGGAGCTAAAGGTAATATCAATACTGTCTCAGATCCTATCTACCACTAATACAAACACACGTACACCAAGCATTTCCTTTTATCTAGAAACGAGAAAATAAGACTACAAAGTGGGTATAAAGGGATAGCTTTGCAAAAAATATAAACATAGAAGTAGGTGATGCCTAAATAAAGTTAGAATATATTACAATGTAATACAACTAGTGATATGGTGCCTGGAATTGTCCCTAGGCAATTAGCTAATGGACTAGATTGAAGAATACTAGAAGACGGAATCAGTATTGGTATTTTTTAATTCACAAAATAGGTAAAATTGGAAGACACCCAAAACCAGTCCCAAGACTCTACATGCAGAAGCCCGTACGTGTTATCAATTCTGATAGTGGGACCAAGATGAGATGCAACGAAAATGATCGTACGTAGCTACTATAGTGGGTCGGCCCTTGCCGGAAAAAGCACCATGCACAAAGCGATTGATCATTTCCCTGCACAAAATCACCCAACAAATTTTGTCACGAGCAACGCGCATCCCAGTTGCCGATACAGGAAGCGCAGATCATCTCACACATGCGCATCACGGGAAGACGTGGCGGCTCGCCGGTGCTCGCCGTCGCCCTCGCCGGTCTCCAACGCGGTTGATCTCAAATTATTTGGCGGTCCAGTCAGCTGATCTCTACAATCCCAATGTGACCCGCGTGTGTGTTTGCAAACATGGAAAGTGGTTGCCGTGTATGCCAGAGGAGATATGAAAGGCCGGCCTCCTCCACGGATGAAACCACCAGAGTATCGTATCACATGCTCACTGGTCCATGCTGCACATGTACTTTCCTCATTATATGTATGTACACAAGCCACGTCGCCCATCATCGATCACAGCCTCTTCCTCCCTCGGCGTCGTCGTGGAAGCAAGGCAAGTTGTTGCGGTTCATCCGAGGAAAGATATGAAAGGACTAGGCCGTGTCGCCACCGTTCATCAATGTATGTATGTATGTATGTATGTTTCTTGTGCACACAACAAGCCTCGTCACGTCCAGCACCTCGAACCGCAACCCCCATCATTCATCACAGCCTCTTCCCTGGCGTACATCCGGCAAACAAGGCAAGTTGTTGCAGTGCATCCGACAAGAAATATCAAAGAACTAGGCCACGAGCACATACACGTCGCGCTTGTTCCAGCCATCGATATATAAGGGAAGGGCACGTCACGGTGGTCGCCACAGCTCATGAAACGGGTGTCCAAGTGTTCTACGCACAATCTAGTCTAGTCGTTGATTTATTTCGATGCAACTTGTATGTATTTTACACGATACATACTACACTTGTTAGTAAACATGTACTATTTCACATTTACACTGCTCTACTCTACTTGTATCCAGTTCTAAGTGTAACGTATAATTACTGCTGCTGCGGTGTGCCCCCGCGCAGCAAACATATAGGAGTACTCAACAACACAGAAACACAGTTTGCACCCCTTCACAGCAAACACAGTTTGTGCCCCTGTTGTGTTAATGAGTACACACTTAGCAGTACACATGCACATAGTATGCAACAGAGGATAGGAAGAGAAAAATGCTTCTAGGAGCCCCGGCGCCGTCCTCTCGGGCCTGCTAAAACCGGCCCATACCTCCAATGTTGACAAAGCTTTTGTGTTATATTGATTGGATTGGACATGCAACAATTTGGGCCCATCCAAGGATGATTACCAAACTGGCACATTTGGACCAACAATGTTAGAGCAAGAGCACATTAGTCAGGATTGCGATATCCTTGCTAATCTCAAGAGTCAAGATGAAGACATCATCTGAAGTTTGGGTTCCCAAAATTGTTCAAAAACAAGGCCATACCCAACTTGGGCACCACATGAACGGCACTGGATGAAGCTGCCACCAACTACTTCTAGCTAGAGTGGACAAAAAGTTTGTCGGTGGGAGTAGAAAATATTAGGGATAGAGGTGTCCCTGTAAAACTTAATGGCATGCATTTTATAGTGTTTATTTTCCGTGTGTGCCTATTATTAGTGCATGCATTTTGTCTTTAGCGATTGAAGCACGCCTGCATCCTATATGTATGTCTCTTCTCTCAGTTTTTATGTTCACCAAAATCGTTTATTAGGTATAGCATAAAATATTCTCCTAAAAAATGATGAAAGACCTGTTATTATATTAGGTCGCTTATAATCACAAAAAGCTTGAACCGGCGACAACACATGAACAAAACACATTTCACTTAAATAAATTAAATTGAAAACCTTGATATTCACAAGTATGTCTTCTTATACGGTGCATATATTTTTATCCTCAGTTTTATTACGATGGACAAAAGGCAATGAGACATATTTTGCAAACACAAAATATGTGTAGGCCTATCTATTGATCATTGATTGGCAATTTCTGGTGCTGTGTATATAAATATAAAAATACATAGGTTTACTTTTCAATAAATAAATACCACATAGATAAAAAACTTAAGCATGAAAAATTATAATTTTAACAATGAGAAGGCAACAAGTCACTAGAAGATTCTTATTGTTTCTAATCATATTCATGGGTACGATTTGCAACTTAGTTTACAAATTTTATTGTTTGATGATTTCCATGTCTCGGATCTTAAATTCTTATGGAGTGAAAATAGGAACACATCAATGGGTTAATAGGACGGCCACTATTTTGTGAAGGTGAACACCAGATCGTATGTTTTAATGGGGCTATTCATTATTACATCATATTAGCTTCAATTAACAAACAAATGAGGACCAACTATGTATGTGTTGTTCCTACAAATGTGTAGTCCATATAGGTATGGGGCTCCATGTTTTCCCAAATAATGTAATTAAGCAACATGGTTTTAATGCATGGTTTATTTTGAGCCAAGATCTACAATTAACTATTTTATACAGTTTTATTCGTATCGTCTTCACGAATATTTGGGAGGTAGAAGATTCAATCAAACAAGGTAACATCATTGTTTTCACTCACAATGTTTGACATCGGGCACTTAAGAGATACTTTGGCTACCTTGCAACCTGCATGATGTAAAATACTATAAATATGACTCATGATGATTAGGAAGGGGACTTACTGATTATGCTTGTGCTTTAAGGATATCAATTAATACTTCCTCGTTATCTCTTGATATAAAACATTTGTTAAATAAATTAGAGTCCGTTCAAGTTTTTTCTGGCCCAATTGCTTGAGACATATTTATTTATAGACACTCAAAATGTTTGTAAGTAGGAATTTAATCACTCGCAGTAATTGCATGATGGTCTTGGCCTCACCTCTTATCTATGCTGTAAGGTCTTCAAGAACATACATATGTTTGCTTACTTATCCTTTGATTCTTTAAGTTATATTAGCATCTCCAGCTTTCATCTGGACGCATCATTTATAGTGTATATTTACTTTTGATACCATGTTCACTATTATTTCTGTAGTCGTTATACACAACAAATTGTTCACAAATGAATATATGCTACATCAATGCACACATCTACATTTCGTCAACCCCTTCAAGGTAAGAAATAAGTCATATTTTAGTTATTGGCATGGTATTTAAAATATAAAATTGACCACTAGAATCTGTAGTAATGTATGTCTATAATGCATAGGAAAAATACAAGCTTTTCTAAATGCTTCTAAAGACAAGATCATCATATGACTACTACAACAAAATAATATAAAATATGCATACGGGTGGTCATAATCCACACGACACACAATTAAATTATATTTGGGTATATTATGTGATTGATCATCATATGACTACTACAACTAAATTATGTTTGGGTATATTATGTGATTTTCTGATTATAATCATAATTCACACGACACACAATCAATATATACTTTTAAAAAACTTTCACAATAAATAATTTTTTTGACAGTACGGTCTCAAAATGAGATTGCGATTTTAAACAACAATTGAACACATAAAATACATTGTCTGCACAAAATGGTGCAAATACATCCCTTCAAAATGTATAGTCCACATATGTATATGTGTGCTCCCCTAAATTACATAATTTTATATGCAACAAACTACTCTAAGCAAAACCATGAAAAAAAAGGTAGTACATGATCATACAAATAAAACATCTCTAAGCAGTACAAATCATTCATATTTGGAGTATGCATGTGGAATTGCCATTTAATGTCAAGCCCACAACAGATCACGAACACAGTCAACCGCATTCAAACCCATCGGTAGGAGCGAATCACTCGTGAATAATTCGACAGGAATGTCCTCCACCGATAATTAACAGAACATGAAATAGAAAATCCCTCCTAAATAAAATCGCCACAATATATATATCAAAGAGTAAAAATTGATGAAGAAGCAAAAGGTATTTACTTTGAAAGTACAAACCCGAGCATTTGCACAAGAAGGGTAGAAAATGGCAGCGTATGTACTCTCTCTGTAAAGAAATATAAAAACGTTTAAAATAGCGATGTACTCCCTCCGTCCGAAAATAGTTGTCATCAAAATGGATAAAAAAGAATGTATCTAGAACTAAAATACGTCTAGATACATCTCCATTTATCCATTTTGATGACAAGTATTTACGGAAGATGAGAGTAAAATGCTATTATATATATATGTACTCCCACTGTAAAGAAATATAAGAAAGTTTAAAATAATGATCAAAATGCTCTTATACATGTGTATGTTTACGGAGGAAGTAGATGACTAATAACTAAGTGATGCATGCAGACATGACATGCATAAGAAGTTTAGCTATATATATTGGTGAGCACGCAACCCAACAAAGCTGTGGTTCCACCCATGGATATGGATCAGCTGTGCTTAGCAGCGCTGGGGCTATTGCTGGGGCTAGTCTTGATCGTCCTTATGTTCAAGGGCAAGCCCGAGAGCAAGATGATGTGGGGTGGTGCCAGTGCCACGCAGCTCCCTCCTGCAGGCACTGCATTCTCCTGGCCTCTGGTGGGCAACCTGCCGGAGATGATGCTCAACAAGCCGGCGTTCCGATGGATCCACAAGATGATGGAGGACATGGGCACCGACATCGCCTGCGTTCGCCTCGGTGGCGTCCACGTCATCCCGATCACCTGCCCGAAGATCGCCCGCGAGGTACTCAAGAAGCAGGACGCCAACTTCGCCTCCCGCCCGCTCACCTTCGCCTCATCGGCCTTCAGCGGCGGGTACAAGAACGCCGTGCTGTCCCCCTTCGGTGACCAGTGGAGGAAGATGCGCCGCGTGCTCACGTCGGAAATCATCTGCCCCTCCCGGCACCGGTGGCTCCACGACCAGCGCGCCCAAGAGGCCGACAGCCTCACAAGCTACGTCTACACGCTGGCCACCGCGCCGTCGTCCTCGGCCGTCGACGTGAGGCACGTGGCGAGGCATTACTGCGGCAACGTCATCCGGCGGCTCGTCTTCGGCCGGCGGTACTTGGGCGAGCCTCGGCCGGATGGGGGCCCGGGCACCATGGAGGTGGAGCACATGGACGCTGTGTTCACCTCGCTAGGGCTCCTCTACGCGTTCTGCATCTCCGACTACCTACCGTGGCTGCGCGGCATCGGCCTCGACCTCGACGGCCACGAGAAGATTGTGATGGAGGCGAATGCGACGGTGAACCGGCTGCACGACACTGTCATTGATGAGAGGTGGCGGCAATGGAAGTCCGGCCCGAGGGAGGAGCTCCACGACTTTCTGGATGTCCTCATCACGCTCAAGGACGCACAAGGGAATCCTCTTCTCACCATCGAGGAGGTCAAAGCACAGTCGCAGGTACGTAACCACGTTGCTTAATTCATGCATGCATGCATCATTTGTTTTTGTCAATTTGAGATTGCTTTTACCACACTTGTCGCGGGTCATTCAGGGCCGCAAAAAACAAAAAGAAAAACCAATATGTCTGTCTATCAATCAAGGTTTAATATGAAAGCATACATAAGTAAGTTCTTTAATCTGTCGCATGGGATGACGGTGCAGGACATAATATTTGCCGCCGTGGACAACCCGTCCAATGCCGTGGAGTGGGCGCTGGCAGAGATGACCAACATGCCCGAGGTGATGCGCAAGGCGGTGGAGGAAATCGACCAGGTGGTCGGCCGAGAGCGGCTGGTGCACGAGTCAGACATCCCGCGCCTCCCATACGTCAAGGCGTGCATTCGTGAGGCATTCCGTCTACACCCCGTCGCACCCTTCAACGTGCCGCACGTCACGCTCGCTGACACCATCGTCGCCGGCTACCGTGTGCCCATGGGCAGCCATGTCATCCTCAGCCGCATGGGGCTCGGCCGGAACCCGGCTGTCTGGGACGAGCCGCTACGCTTCAATCCTGAGCGTCATATTAATACCACAGCCGACAACGACGTCACTCTCACGGAGAATGAGTTGCGGTTCATCTCCTTCAGCACCGGCCGCCGTGGGTGTGTGGCGGCATCGCTTGGCACGGCCATGTGCGTAATGCTCTTCGGACGATTACTGCAGGGATTCACGTGGACCAAGCCAGCGGGTGTAGCCTCTATCGATCTCAGCGAGTCGAAGCATGATTTATTCCTAGCCAAACCGCTTGTGTTACACGCCGAACCACGCCTGCTAGGACATCTCTACCCCGCTGCCCCATTCTGAACAAGTTAATATGTTGCTGCCAATAACGAGCTACATCGACGTGGCCACGCAATTGTTATTTTTCTTAATGTTCTTTCGGCTTATTTCGATTTCTACCTACCTGTGTGTGAGCTGTACCCCGAATTTATACATGTATTTTGGGGATCTTTCTCCTTCCTGCAAGTTAGGGACAGTTGCTCTCCTAGTCGAAAAGGCATATTATATGCAATTAATAAAACGATTGGTACATGAACTTACAATGGATGTACAAATGCGTACATAAATTTGCAAAATGACACAAACTGGCCCTATAATTTGGGTTTTGGATACGTTTGAGTACATTTTCTTCCTTGCCATTAACTCTCCTTTAAACTCTACACTCCAGTTGACCGTCGATCACGCCTGCATGTCGGTCCCACTTGTCATATTTACATGCTAATTTTTTATTTGACATTCATTTAAAAATAGAACAAAAATATTGAAAATTTGAGACTTTCCGGAAACCGGTTTGCTCGGTCCCTCCCGAAAAAAAAATCATGGGAAAAAATCTTGTGCAACCCTGGTCAGCATGTACTTTGACTTCAATGTTACTTGTTCTTTAGGGTTTAGGGTTCAGGGGCACCATATTGCATATATTTGTGAGGGCATGAGAACCGGTAGGCAATGCTGTTCGTGGAGAAGAAAGTGCGCAAGGTGGAGTTGAGGAATTCACTGCCGTTGTCACATTGCAAAACATTGATGATTACATTCAGTACAGACAAAGGAGAAAAGGCGTAGGCGAGTAGTGGAGGTGTCCTACAAGTTTCGTAGGAGAAATGACCAAGAAAGATGTGTGTAATCATCAAGCACGGTCAAATAGTATTGATAGCCGGAAATGATGGAAATATGCTCTAGAGGCAATAATAAAATGGTTATTATTATATTTCCTTAATCATGATAAAGGTTTATTATTCAAGCTAGAATTGTATTGACCGGAAACATAAATACATGTGTGGATACATAAACAAATACCGTGTCCCTAGTAAGCCTCTACTAGACTAGCTCGTTAATCAAAGATGGTTAAGGTTTCTTGACCATGGACATGAGTTCTCATTTGATAATGGGATCACATCATTGTGAGAAAGATGTGATGGATAAGGCCCATCCGTTAGCTTAGCATTTGATCGTACAGTTTATTGCCACTACTTTCATGTATGTCAAATACATCTTCCTATGACTATAAGATCATGCAACTCCCGGATTCCGGAGGAGTGCCTTTTGTGCTATCAAACGTCACAACATAACTAGGTGATTATAAATATGCTCTACAGGTATCTCCGAAGGTGTCTTGTTGGGTTGGCGTGAATCGAGATTAGGATTTGCCACTCCGAGTATCGGAGAGGTATCTCTGGGCCCTCTCGGTAATACACATCATAATAAGCCTTGCCAGCAAATGATTAATGTGTTAGTCATGGGATGATGTATTACGGAACGAGTAAAGAGACTTGCCGATAACGAGATTGAACTACCAACGATCGAATCTCAGGCAAGCAACATACCGATGGACAAAGGGAATTGTGTATGTTGTCATAACGATTTGACCGATAAAGATTTTCGTAGAATATGTAGGAGCTAATATGGGCATCCAGGTTCCGCTATTGGTTATTGACCTGAGAGGTGTCTCGGTCATGTCTACATAGTTCTCGATCCCGTGGGGTCCGCACGCTTAATGTTTGTTGACAATTTAGTATTATATGAGTTATGTGATTTGGTGATCGAATATTGTTTGGAGTTCCGTATGAGATCACGGACATGAAGAGGAGTCTCAAAATGTTTGAGAGGTAAAGATTGATATATAGGATGATGTCATTCGGACACCGAAAGTGTTCTGGAGGGTATCGGGTACTTATCGGGTCACCGGAAGGTGTTTCGTGTACCCCTGGCAATCCCATGGGCCATATAGGCCTTGTGAAGGAACACACCAGCCCACAAGGGGCTGGTGCACCCTATAGGGTCATATGATGAGATGGAAAGGGGGGAAGGGAAAGGAAAGTGTGGATTAGGATTCACACTTCCTTCCTCTTTCCTTCCCCTTCATGCATACATGGAAAGGGGGGCGCATGGCAAGGTAGGGCCACTAGGGGGCAGTGCCAACCCTAGGGCTCGCCCTGGCTGCCTCCCCTCCCCTCCCACCTATATATATGTGGGGAGGGGGCACCTCACAAGGTGATACAACATTGTCTTAACCGTGTGCGGCGCCCCCGTCCATCGTTTACACCCCCGGTGCTTAGGTGAAGCCCTGCGGAGATCACTTCACCATCACCATTACCAAGCCGTCATGTTGACGGAACTCATCTACTACCTCGACATCTTGCTAGATCAAGAAGGCGAGGGACGTCACCGAGCTGAATGTGTTGCATAACGCGGAGGTGTCGTGCGTTCGGTACTTGATCGGTTGAAGCGCGAAGAAGTTCGACTACATCAACCGTGTTGTGAAACGCTTCCGCTTACGGTCTACGAGGTACATAGACACACTCTCCCCATCGTTTCTATGCATCTCCATAGATAGATCATTGCATGTGCGTAGAATTTTTTTTGTTTTCCATGCAACGTTTCCCATTAGTGGCATCATGAGCCAGGTCTATGCGTAGATGATATGCACGAGTAGAACACACAGAGTTGTGGGCGGTGATCGTCATACTGCTTACCACCAACGTCTTAGTTTGATTCGGCGGCATTGTAATATGAAGCGGCCCAGGCCAACATTACATGTCCACGTACATGAGACCGGTTCCACCGTCACGTGCAACTTGTTTTGCATAAAAGTGGCTGGCGGGTGTTTGTTTCTCCTACTTTAGTTGAATCGAATTTGACTGCGGCCGGTCCTTGTTGAAGGTTAAAACAGCAAACTTGATAAATCACCATTGTGATTTTGTGCTGTAGGTAAGAACGGTTCTTGCTAGAAGCCCATAACAGCCACATAAAATTTGCAACAACAAAGTAGATGACGTCTAACTTGTTTTTGCAGTGCATGTTGTGATGTGATATGGTCAAGACGTCATGAGTTATACGTTATTGTATGAGAGGATCTTGTTATGTAAATTATCGGCAACCGACAGGAGCCTTATAGTTGTCTATTTATTGAATGAAATGCAAGTGCCATGTAACTGCTTTACTTTATAGCTATGAGTTAGCAATAGTCGTAGAAGAAATAGTTGGCGAGACGACCATGACGCTATGATGGATATCAAGGTGTCAAGACGGTGACGATGGAGATCATGACGATGCTTTGGATATGGAGATCAAAAGCACAAGATGATGATGGCCATATCATGTCACATATTTTGATTGCATGTGATGTTTATCCTGTATGCATCTTATTTTGCTTAGATCGACGATAGCATTATAAGATGATCCCTTCACTAAATTTCAAGATAATAGTGTTCTCCCCGAGTATGCACCGTTGCTATAGTTTGTCGTTTCATGACACCACGTGATGATCAGGTGTGATAGACTCTACGTTCACATACAACGGGTGTAAGACAGTTTTACACACGTGGAATATATGGGTTAAACTTGACGAGCCTAGCATGTACAGACATGGCTTCGGAACACTAGACACCAAAAGGTCATACATGAGTCATATAGTAGATATGATCAACATAGAGATGTTCACCATTGATGACTACTCCATCTCACGTGATGATCGGACATGGTTTAGTTGATTTGGATCATGTATCACTTAGATAACCTGGGGGATGTTGATTTAAGTGGGAGTTCATTAGTAATTTGATTAATTGAACTTAATTTATCATGAACTTAGTCTCGATAGTATTTTCATATATATGTCGTAGATCAATATCTCCCGATTTAGCTCCCTTGTTTTTTAATACGGTCCTAGAGAAAATTAAGTTGAAAGATGATAGCAACAATATTGCGGACTAGGTCAACGAGGATTATCCTCATTGCTTCGCAAAAGAATTATGTCGGTGATGCACCGCTAGGTGACAGACCTATTGCAGGAGCAGATGCAGATGATATGAACGTTTGGGAAAGCCCGATATGATGGCTACTTGATAGTTTAGTGCACCATGCTTTATGGCTTAGAATCGGGACTTAAAAAATGTTTTGAAAGCCACAAAGCATATGAGATGTTCCAGGAGCTGAAATTGGTATTTCAAACTCATGCCCATGTCGAGAGGTATGAGACCTCTGACAAGTAATTTGCCTACAAGATGGAGGAGAACAGCTCAGCTAGTGAGCATGTACTCATAAAGTCTGGGTACTCCAATCACTTGAATCAAGTGGGAGTTAATCTTCCAGACAAGATAGTGATTGACAGAGTTCTCTAGTCACCATCACCAAGCTACTAGAACTTCATGATGAACTCTAATATGCAAGGGATGAAAAAAATGATTCCCGAGCTCTTCGCGATGCAGAAATCAGCGAAGGTAGAAATTAAGAAAGAGCATCAAGTGTTGATAGTTAACAAGGCCACTAGTTTCAAGAAAAGGGTCAAGGGAAAGAACGGGAACTTCAATAAGACTGGAAAGCAAGTTGTCACTCCCGAGAAGAAGCCCAAAGCTAGACCCAAGCCTGAAACTGAGTACTTCTACTGCAAAGGGAATGGTCACTAGAAGTGGAACTACCCCAAAATACTTGGTGGATAAGAAGGATGGAAAAGTGTACAAAGGTATATTTGATGTACATGTTATTGATGTGTACCTTACTAGTGCTCGTAGTAGCCTTGGGTATATGATACTTGTTCGGTTGCTAAGATTAGTATCTCAAAACAGGAGTTGCAAAATAAACAGAGACTAGTTGAGGGTGAGGTGACGATGTGTGTTGGAAGTAGTTTCAAGATTGATATGATCATCATCGCATACTCCCTATACTTTTGGGATTAGTGTTAAACCTAAATAAATGTTATTTGGTGTTTGCATTGAGCATGAACAAGGTTGGATCATGTTTATTGCAATACAGTGCATTATTCATTTAAGTTAGAGAATATTTGTTATTCTATTTACATGAATAAAATCTTCTATGGTCATACACCCAAGGTGAATGGTTTATTGAATCTCGATCGTAGTAATACAAATATTCATAATATTGAAGTCAAAAGATGAAGAGTTGATAATTATATTTAATAAGTATTTTTCAAAGAAAGACCTCGGTGAAGCTGCTTACATATTGGGCATCAAGATCTATAGAGATAGATGAAGACTCTTGATAAGACTTTCAATGAGTACATACGTTGATAAGATTTTGAAGGAGTTCCAAATGGATAAGTCAAAGAAGGAGTTCTTGCCTGAGTTGTAAGGTATGAAGTTGAGTAAGACTCAAATCCCGACCACGACAGAAAAATAGAAAGAGAATGAAAGTCATTTCCTATGACTCAACCATAGGTTCTATAAAGCATGCCATGCTGTGTACCAAACCTAATGTGTGCCTTGCCACGTGTCTGGCAAGGGGGTACAAGAGTGATCCAGGAGTGGATCACTGGACATTGGTCAAAATTATACATAGAGGAATAAGGAAATGTTTCTCGATTATGGAGGTGATAAAGTGTTCATCGTAAAGGGTTACGCCTATGCAAGCTTTCACACTGATCCAGATGACTCTGAGTATCAATCTAGATGCGTATTGAACATAGGAGCAATTGTCTATAGTAGCTCTATGTAGAGCACTGTAGACATAGAAATTTGCAAAGTACACACAGATCTGAGTGTTGCAGACCCATTGTGTGGTAGTATAATTCGTAACAGGTAAGAAGTAAAAAATGTAAACAAGGTGCAGCAAGGTGGTCCAATCCTTTTTGTAGCAAAGGACAAGCCTCGACGTACTCTTATATAAAGCAAAGCGCTACCGAGGACACATGGGAATTACTGTCAAGCTAGTTTTCATCACGCTCATATGATTCACGTTAGGTACTTTGTTAATTTGATATGTGGGTGGACCGGTGATTGGTTGATGTCCTTCCTTGGACAAGCCTCCCACTTATGATTAACCACTCTCGCAAGCATCTGCAACTACGAAAGAAGTATTAAGATAAATCTAACCATAGTATGAAACATAGGTATCCAAATCAGCCCCTTACGAAGCAACGCATAAACTAGGGTTTAAGCTTCTGTCACTCTAGCAACCCATCATCTACTTATTACTTCCCAATGCCTTCCTCTAAGCCCAAACAATGGTGATGTGTCATGTAGTCGATGTTCACATGACACAACTAGAGGAAAGACAACATACATCTCATCAAAATATCGAACGAATACCAAATTCACATTATTACTTATAACAAGACTTCTCCCATGTCATCGGGAACAAAAGTAACTACTCACAAAGCATATTCATGTTCATGATCAGAGGGGTATTGATTAGCATTAAGGATCTGAACATATGCTCTTCCACCGAATGAACCAAGTAGCATCAACTACAAGGAGTAATCAACACTACTAGCAACCCACAGGAACCAATCTGAGGTTTTAGACAAAGATTGGATACAAGAGATGAATTAGGGTTTGAGAGGAGATGATGCTGGTGAAGATGTTGATGAAGATTGACCCCCTATTGATGAGAGGAGATGGTGCTGGTGAAGATGGTGATGACGATGGCTTCGATTTCCCCCTCTCCGAGGGAAGTATCCCCGGCAGAACTGATACGTCTCCATCGTATCTCTTTTACAAACTCTTTTGCCCTTGTTTTGGACTATAATTTGCATGATTTGAATGGAACTAAGGTGGACTGACGCTGTTTTTAGCAGAATTGCCTTGGTGTTATTTTTGTGAAGAAATAAAAGTTCTCAGAATGACCTGAAACTTCACGGAGAATATTTTCAGAATATATAAAATATATTGACGAAAAGAATCACCGGAGGGGGCCCACACCCAGGCCACAAGGGTGGGGGCACCCCCCTAGGGTGCCCCCTATCTTGTGCTCCCCTGGAGCTCCACTGACGTCAACTCCAACTCCATATAATCTCTTTCGCGGAGAAAAAAAATCAGGGAGAAGATCCCATTGCGGTTTACGATACAGTGCTGCCGCCACTCCCTGTTCTTCATCGGGAGACCTGATCTGGAGTCTGTTCGGGGCTCCGGAGAGTGGAGATCATCACCGTCGTCATCATCAACCATCCTCCATCACTAATTTCATGATGCTCACTGCCGTGCATGAGTAATTCCATCATAGGCTTGCTGGACGGTGATGGGTTGGATGAGATTTATCATGTAATCGATTTAGTTTCGTTAGGTTTGATCCCTAGTATCCACTATTTTCTAAGATTGATGTTGCTATGACTTCGCTATGCTTAATGCTTGTCACTAGGGCCCGAGTGCCATGATTTCAGATCTGAACCTATTATGTTTTCATGAATATATTTGTGTTCTTGATCCTATCTTGCAAGTGTATAGTCACCTACTATGTTTTATGATCCGGCAAACCGGGAGTGAAAATAATAGGGACACTTCCCGGTGATGACCATAGTTTGAGGAGTTCATGTATTCGCTAAGTGCTAAATCTTTGGTCCGACACTCTACTAAAAGGAGGCCTTAATATCCCTTAGTTTCCATTAGGACCCCGCTGCCACGGGAGGGTAGGACAAAAGATGTCACGCAAGTTCTTTTCCATAAGCACGTATGACTATATTCGGAATACATGCCTACATTACATTGATGAATTGGAGCTAGCTCTGTGTCACCCTAGGTTAAAACTGCTACATGATGATTATTATCCAACACCTATCATTGCCGATACATTGCCTACGAGTTCGTTCCATATTGATACTTGCTTTGTTACTTTCATTACTGCTACATCACCATCATTACAAAACTGCTACTGTTACTTTTGCCACTATTACCATTTTTTTGAAACCTGTGACAGTGGGAGAGGCTCCCACTGTGATATATTACTTTTCAAATATTACAATGTACATGGACTATACAGAAATCAGCCCAGCCACTTTGTAGCTTGGGGTGGTAGGACTAGAGGAAAGCTAGTCAGAAGGCAGGGAGTCTAAGAGTAAGAAAATAAAGTCGTTCATGTTTTCCTTCACCCTATATTGTAATAAGCCAAAGTCTGTTTTAAATCTAGCTAGCCAAGAAGTGTAAGAGGGGTTGATGTTTCTAAAGAGTTTGTCATTCCTCTCCTTCCATATACTCCAAGATGCTTGTAGGAAAGCCTCCATGAACATAGGTTTGCTCCAGTTGTTTTTGGCCGTCTCCAACCATGAGAGCCGTGTGGTTTGATGTGCAGGATTCATCCCAAGTTTGGACCAACAATATTTGCTAAATGGGCAGTTAAGGATCATGTGGTCCACGCCTTCTTCTGCTTGGCCACAAAGTAGGCAACTTAGGTCATCCCCAACATTGTAGTGTCTTCTCTTGAGCATGTCTCTTGTGTTGAGGCGGTGAGAGAGAAGAAGCCAACCAAAAACCTTTATCTTGATTGTAACTCTGGATTTCCATAACCAATGGTATGTTTTATGGGCTTTGAGATCTCTAAAACAGAATTTATAATATCTTCGGGCAGTATAATCATTGGTCCCCCAGGAGTAAGACCAAGTGTCTTTTGTGGTTTGCTCATTGTCTAGTACTATGTGGGCCACAAGACGCTGGATGCCTCAAGCCTCTGCATATGCCTGTAATGACAAGGGTAAGTGGAACGCTGATACATCTCCAACGTATCTATAATTTTGGATTGTTCCATGCTATTATTTATGAAGTCTTGGATGTTTAATGGGCTTTATCATTCACTGTATATCATTTTTGGGACTAACCTATTAACCCAAAGGCCCAGTCCAGATTGATGTTTTTTGCCTGTTTCAGGGTTTTGCAAAAAAAGAATATCAAACGGAGTCCAAAAGGAATGAAACCTTCGCGAGATATATTTTTTGGAGAAAATCACGCCCGAGGAACTTGAGAACGACGTTAGGGGAGCATCGAGGCGCCCACGAGGGTGGGGGGCGCGCCCCCCTTCCCAGGGCGCACCCTCCTACCTCGTGGGCCCCTCGAGCGTCCCCCGGTGCCCTCCTTCTTCCTATATAAGTCTACGTACCCCAAAAACTCCATGGACAGAGAGAAAACCATAATTCCACCGCCGTACCTTCTGTTCCCGTGGAGATCCCATCTTAGAGCCTGTTCCGGAGCTCCACCGGAGGGGGATCCATCAAGGAGGCCATCTTCATCATCATCATCGCCCTCATCATGAGTTGTGAGTAGTTTACCACAGACCTTCGGGCCCATAACTAGTATCTAGATGGCTTCTTCTCTCTCTGTCTGGATCTCAATACAAAGTTCTCCTCGGTCTTTGAGGAGATCTATTCGATGTAATCTCTTTTTGTGGTGTGTTTGTCGAGATCCGATGAATTGTGAGTTTATGATCAAGGTTATCTATGAAAGATATTTGGTTCTTCTCTGAACTTTTTATGTGTGCTCATAATATCCTTGCAAGTATCTTCGAATTATTGGTTTGGTTTGGCCTACTAGATCTATAGTTCTTGCAATGGGAGAAGTTCTTGGCTTTGGGATCAATCTTGCGGTGTCCTTTCCTAGTGACAGTAGGGGCAGCAAGGCATGTATTGTATTGTTGCCATCGAGGATAAAAAGATGGGGTTTATATAATAGTGCTTGAGTTTATCCCTCTACATCATGTCATCTTGCTTAAGGCGTTACTCTGTTCTTATGAACTCAATACACTAGATGCATGCTGGATAGCGGTCGATGTGTGGAGTAATAGTAGTAGATGAAGAATCGTTTCGGTATACTTGTCTCGGATGTGATTCCTATATACAATGATCATGCCTAGATAATCTCATAATTATTCGCTTTTCTATCAATTGCTAGACCGTAATTTGTTTACCCGCCGTAGAATATCGCTATCATGAGAGAAGCCACTAGAGAAGACTATGGCCGCCAGGTCTATTCTCAACATATCAATCTACATCTACTTTACTTTTACCACTTTTATTTGCTGTTTTATTAAACTAAAAATGCCAAAAATATAAACTATCATCTCTATCAGATCTTACTTTCGTAAGTGACCGTAAAGGGATTACAAACCCCTTATCGCGTTGGCTGCGAAGTTCTTATTTTTTTGTGCAGGTGCGAGGGACTCGCGCGTGATCTCCTACTGGATTGATACCTTGGTTCTCAAAAACTGAGGGAAATACTTACGCTACTGTGCTGCATCTCCCTTTCCTCTTCGAGGGAATACAACGCAAGCTCAAGAGGTAGCAAGAAGAATTTCCGGCGCCGTTGCCGGGGAGGCTTACGCAAAAGTCATATACCAAGTACCTATCACAAACCCTTATCCTTCGCATTACATTTATTTGCCTCTCGTTTTCCTCTCCCCCACTTCACCTATGCCATTTTATTTGCCCTTCTTCTGCCGTGTGTTTGTCGTTCGCTTGCTCCTTGTTAGCTTGTGTATGTTGCTTGCTTGCTCGCCCTCATGCCTGAGATGGGGGACGATTTTATCGAGAAGGTTAGCAATGTCGAGGGCAACGTTCATGTTGACCCCCCGGATGAATCTACCACTTTACATATTAACAAGTTCCGGGTTGGTAGTGGTAATATTATTGGAAAAGGAGTTCTTCAAGACTTCTTTACTTGTGCCGGTGCTTTGCCCACTATGGGTGGCTCTATTCTTCACAGAACTAGTAGCCTTGCAGATGATGTATCTATGCTCATAGTAGAAATTGAAAGGCAATTTATCCATATTCATCCCTGTATTCAGAGAATATTTTTGGAGTTCTCCAATATTGAGCATTCTTCCGTTAAGCGTGCAGCTACTATCTTCTTGGCTCATGAATTTAGATATATCATGAGATAGGCCAGAGAAATCTTTGCTCATTACGGAGTAGATGCCGGTCGACCTCCTATAGAGGCTATCTTGTTCAATCAAGAAGACCTAATGCGGTTGCGATCTCCTGATCATGTTGCTTTTAATGAAAACCTTAGAAAAAAGGTTCCTGTTGAGATCTTGATTGATAGAATTTCTGAGATAAATGATGAATTTTCTGTTCAAAATAATGGGTTAGGATTCTCCCTTGAGCGAAGGCTTATACCATCTGCCAAAAGAATGCCTATAATGATGAATTGGTCATCCACTACAAAGGGCCAAAGGAGGAACCTGTTCCTCCCGAGATTGATGTAGGGGACTTTTGTCCCATTAAATTTAGCCCTTTTGATTACTTTTGCTTTCCACAAAGGAATCTTGCTGCTGAACATAGGGAATATGAGATGAGCTTTCGCGACATATCGTACCACTATGGCTATCCCTAGATTTATCTTGTATCGTGCCTAGCTAGGGGCGTAAAACGATAGCGCTTGTTGGGAGGCAACCCAATTTTATGTTTTTTGTTTTTGTTGCTGTTAGGGAATAAATATTGCATCGAGCCTCTGATTAGATGTGGTTTCATGTTTTGTTTAGTGTTTGTGCCAAGTAGAACCTTTGGGAAGACTTGTGTGAAGTTTATGTGATCTTGCTGTGAAAAACAGAATCGTTAGCGCTGCCTAAAGTAGTCCTCAGATTTTACTGGAGCGTGATTTTTAGTTGATTCTTTTTGCAGATGATTGGTAGACAAATTCCGCAAATTTACCAATTTAGTTTGAATTTTTTCGAGTTCCATAAGTAGGCGAAACCTGCAGATAACTACAGACTGTTCTGTCTTTGACAGATTCTGTTTTTCATGTGTTGTTTGCTTATTCCGATGCATCTATGAGTAGTATTGGAGGATATGAACCATATAGAAGTTGGATTACAGTAGGTTTAACACCAATATAAACAAATAATGAATTCATTGCTGCACCTTTGAGTAGTGGTTTGTTTTCTTATACTAACGGAGCTCACGAGAATTTTTGTCTAAGTTTTGTGTTGTGAAGTTTTCAAGTTTTGAGTATTGCTTTGATGGACTATAGAATAAGGAGTAGCAAAGGCCTAATCTTGGGGATGCCCATGGCACCCCAAGTAAATTCAAGATAATCAAAAGCCTAAGCTTGGGGATGCCCCGGGAAGGCATCCCCTCTTTCGTCTTCATCCATCAATAACTATACTTGGAGCTATATTTTTATTCGCAACATGATATGTGTTTTGCTTGGAGAATCTTGTATAATTTGAGTCTTTTCTTGTTAGTTTGACACAATCATCCTTGCTGGAAACACCTATTTGAGAGAGTTAAATATGGCCTAGAAATTGTTAGAACACTCTATGTGTTTCACTTATATCTTTTGAGTTGAATAGTTTTTGCTCTAGTGCTTCACTTATATCTTTTAGAGCACGGTGGTGATAATATTTTGTAGAAACTGTTGAACTCTCATGCTTCACTTATATCCTTTTGAGTGTCTATTAAAACAACATGGTAATGTGTTTACGCTAAAGAATCTAGTCTTCACATGATAGACATCCAATGTCAATGTAGTAAAAAATTTCACACCAAGTGCATTGAATATGATGAGATGTTGGATGCTTGATAATTGTTTTGAGATATGAGGATAGTGCTATTAGAGTCATGCTAGTGGAGTTATTATGAAATTGATAAATACTTGTGTTAAGGTTAGTGATTCCCGTAGCATGCATGTATGGTGAACCGCTATGTGACGAAGTTAGAGCATGAGGTATTTGCAGAGTGCCAACCTTTGTGTGGAGATCAGGGGCGTGCGATGGTTAACTCCTACCAACCTCCCCCCTAGGAGCATGCGTTGATTGCTTTGTTTTGATGACTCGTAGATTTTTGCAATAAGTATATGAGTTCTTATGACTAAAGTTGAGTCCATGGATTATACGCACTCTCACCCTTCCACCATTGCTAGCCCCTCTTGTACCGCGCAACCTTCGGCGGTGCCATAAACCCACTATATATCCTTCCTCAAAACAGCCACCATATTGTTCCTCAAAACAGCCACCATACCTACCTATCATGGCATTTCCATAGCCATTCCGAGATATATTGCCATGCAACTTTCCACCATTCCGTTCATATGACACGCATCATATTGTCATATTGCCAATGCATGATCATGTAGTTGACATCGTATTTGTGGCAAGGCCACCATGCATAATTTTTCTATACATGTAACTCTTGTTTCATTGCACATACTGGTACACCCCCAGAGGCATTCATATAGAGTCATACTTTGTTGTTGTAGTATCGAGTTGTAATATCGAGTTGTAATGAAAGTGTGATGATCATCATTATTAGAGCATTGTTCCATGGGAGGAAAGGCTAAATCTATAAAGCCCCTCCGCAAAAAAAAAAAGAAGAAAAAAAGAAAGGCAAAAGAAAAAAATAAAGGCCCAAAAAAAGAGAAAGTAAAAAAGGGACAATTGCTACTATCTTTTTCCACACTTGTGCTTCAAAGTAGCACCATGTTCTTCATTGTAGAGAGTCTCATGCTTAGTCACTTTCATATACTAGTGGGAATTTTCATTATAGAACTTGGCTTGTATATTCCAACGATGGGCTTCCTCAAATGCCCTAGGTCTTCGCGAAGCAAGCAAGTTGGATGCTGATGGGCCTCGAACCCCTCGTTGGTTACCCCAAGTGGAAGGTGTAAGATGCAGTAAGTAGAAGTGTTTTCCCTTAGCAAAGATGCCAAGGATCGAATCCCCAGAGACTCCTAGGTTCAACAAGTAGGTGTCAACTGCTAACGGCGCAATTAGCAATCAACGTGGACCTGCACACAGATACAAATAACTTTGCTCCCAACGAGTACAGAGAGGTTGTCAATCCCTCCGGCCTTGTAGTTCACAAAGGGTTAAAAGCAATGATAGTAGTGATAGATAGTGTTTTTGCAATAGTAAATAATAACAAAAAGTAAATAGCGGGTGTGATCAATGATGGTAATCAGGACCGGAGTCTCATGGTGTTCACTAGTGATGTCTCTCTCCCAAAAGACGATAAAACAGCTATGTGAGGTAAACGAATTACAGCTGGGCAATTGACAGGACCACGAACGCAAACCAATGCTGACTACATTGCAAGAAAGGTTGAGGTTCAAAGCATGGGCGGTACGCCAAAGTAAGTAGACCGAAATCCATCAATGCCTACTACTAATCATCCACCTTGAGATATCTATCCAGAACATCTCGCTGGTATTTACTTGCGAGCCCCACCCATAGTGTAAACTCAATGCAACAGACAACTGCATTAAAAGAACTTTGCGTAAAGTAAACAATCCTTGCACCCGCGGGCACAAGCACTGTTGTTTTCCCCCTTGTGGCAACAGAACATCCCCTAGACTCATGTTTCTGTCACTCAAGCTAGTCATCGAGGGGCATGAACCCACAATCAAGCATAACGTTCCCTCTTGGAGTCACTACCTACTACTCGGCCAAAGCAATAAATAACAACGGAGAACATGCAAGAATTACTTATGAACATAAATATAAAAGAGGTGAATCAAATATATTACTCAAGATCAATCTGAACATAATCTCATAATCCATCGGATCCTAGCAAACTCAACATAGCAACAGCATAAGGATTACATAGGTGCCTCGATCATGTAGGGCAGCTCACGAGGACTAATTAATGAAGAATAAGAACGGGAGGAGAACATCACATAGCTACTGGTCATGGACTCATGGTCCAAGGGAGACTACTCACGAGTCATCCGGGAGGCGTCCATGGTGGTGGAGAAGCTCCCGGTGGTGATCCTCCCCTCCGGCAGGGTGCCGGGAAGAGTTCTCCTGGTGCTCCCGATCTTGGAAGCGGCGGCGGCGGCGGAACAGAGATGGGATCGCGAAAAGAGTTCCTTCTCTGAGGGTTTCGGAGGACCCTCTAAATATATGCCAAAGGGGGGCACCGGACGGGCTTCGGGGGGCCAGGCGCCCCCCCCGGCGCGGCCCAGGGGGGGGGGGGGGCGCCAGGGCGCCTGGAGCCCTGGTGCCCCCCCCAGGCTGCCCTTCGGACGCAGTGTTGTTTCCGGAACGCTGATTTTATATATAATTTTTCTGGATTTTTCTGGGCAGTTCTCGAAACGTGAAAACCTGAAATACAAAAACAGCCGAAAACAGAAACTGGCACTGGGGTGCACTGGATTAGTAAGTTAGTCCAAATATGATCAAAAGTGTATGGAAGTGTATGAATATCATAGCAATATCTCCCAAAAGTGGCATGGAGCAAGCAGAAATTATAGATACGTTTTGGACGTATCAGATGCACACCCACTAGTTTCTTTTGTTGAGCTTTCATTCATATTTAGCTCTAGTGCATCCGTTGCATGGCAATCCCTACTCACTCACATTGATATATATTGATGGGCATCTCCATAGCCCGTTGATACGCCTAATCGATGTAAGACTATCTCCCTCCTTTTTGTCTTCTCCAAAACCACCTCTATTCCACCCATCGTGCTATATCCATGGCTCACGCTCATGTATTGCGTGAAAGTTGAAAGGTTTGAAAAGATAGAGTATGAAAACAAGTGCTTGGCTGAAACCCGGGTTGTGCATGATATGAATATTTTTGTGTGATAACGAGGGATCATAGCCAACACTATATGATTTTGTAGGGATAACTTTCTTTAGCCATAGTATTTTGAGAAGAAATGATTGCTTTGTTAGTATGCTTGAAGTATTGTCATTTCTTATGTCAATATAGACTTTTATCTTGAATCTTTCAGATATGAACATTCATGCCGCAATTAAGAGAATTACATTGAAAAACTATATTGGTTAGCATTCCACATCAAAAATTCTTTCTTTATCATTTACCTACTCGAGGACGAGCAGGAATTAAGCTTGGGGATGCTTGATACGTCTCCAACGTATCTATAATTTTTTATTGTTCCATGCTATTATTTATGAAGTCTTGGATGTTTAATGGGCTTTATCATTCACTTTTATATAATTTTGGGACTAACCTATGAACCCAAAGGCCCAGTCCAGATTGCAGTTTTTTGCCTGTTTCAGGGTTTTGCCGATAAAAATATCAAACGGAGTCCAAACGGAATTAAACCTTCGCGAGAGATATTTTTGGAGAAAATCACGCCCGGGGAACTTGAGAACCACGTCAGGGGAGCATCGAGGCGCCCACGAGGGTGGGGGGCGCGCCCCCTTCCCAGGGCGTGCCCCCTACCTCGTGGGCCCCTCGAGCGTCCCCCGTTGCCCTCCTTCTTCCTATATAAGTCTACGTACCCCAGAAACTCCGTGGACAGAGAGAAAACCCTAATTCCACAGCCGTACCTTCTGTTCCCGTGGAGATCCCATCTTGGAGCCTGTTCCGGACCTCCACTAGAGGGGGATCCATCACGGAGGCCTTCATCATTATCATCATCGCCCTCACCATGAGCTGTGAGTAGTTGACCACAGACCTTCGGGTCCATAGCTAGTATCTAGATGGCTTCTTCTCTCTCTGGATCTCAATACAAAGTTCTCCTAGGTCTTCGAGGAAATCTATTCGATGTAATCTCTTTTTGCGGTGTGTTTGTCGAGATCCGATGAATTGTGAGTTTATGTTCAAGATTATCTATGAAAGATATTTGATTCTTCGAATTATTGGTTTGGTTTGGCCTACTAGATCTATAGTTATTGCAATGGGAGAAGTGCTTGGCTTTGGGTTCAATCTTGCGGTGTCCTTTCCCAGTGACAGTAGGGGCAGCAAGGCACGTATTGTATTGTTGCCATCGAGGATAAAAAGATGGGGTTTATATCATATTGCTTGAGTTTATCCCTCTACATCATGTCGTCCTGCGTAAGGCGTTACTCTGTTCTTATGAACTCAATACACTAGATGCATGCTGGATAGCGGTCTATGTGTGGAGTAATAGTAGTAGATGTAGAATCGTTTCGGTCTACTTGTCTCGGACATGATGCCTATATACAATGATCATGCCTAGATAGTCTCATAATTATTCGCTTTTCTATCAATTGCTCGACAGTAATTTGTTTACCCGCCGTAGAATATCGCTATCATGAGAGAAGCCACTAGAGAAAACTATGGCCCCCGGGTCTATTCTCGACATATCAATCTACATCTACTTTACTTTTACCGCTTTTATTTGCTTTTTTATTAAACTAAAAATGCCAAAAATATAAACTATCATCTCTATCAGATCTCACTTTCGTAAGTGACCGTAAAGGGATTGACAACCCCATATCGCGTTGGCTGCAAAGTTCTTATTTGTTTGTGCAGGTGCGAGGGACTCGCGCATGGTCTCCTACTAGATTGATACCTTGGTTCTCAAAAACCGAGGGAAATACTTACGCTACTGTGCTGCATCTCCCTTTCCTCTTTGAGGGAATACAAAGCAAGCTCAAGAGGTAGCAAACGCCTCATCGAGGGAGGAGACACTTAGGAATTCTTGGACAGAGACATCTTCATTTCATGCGAAAGAGAAAGCCCTTGGGTGCGAGTCAGCTAGAATGTCATCGAGCCAGATATCTTTCCACATGAGCACGTTATCCCCACAGTTCACCTCTACTTTGGAAATGCCATGATAGATTGGAGTTAATTTGAGGACATCTCGCCACCAGAAGGACCCACATGGGTCAGAAGCATAGGGTATCTTGTCCGTGTAATAATTAGACCAAATGAGGTCAACCCAAGGGAGGTCATACTGATTATATAATTTGTGTAAGTATTTGAGGAGGAGAGCTTCACTTTGAATCTTTAAGTTGATGATCCCAAGACCTCCACTATTTTTTGGGCGGCAGATCCTATCCCAGGCGGCCAAAGAGTTACATTTCTCCCCCTGTTTTGTTTTCTTTGTCCAGAGACATTTTTGACGAATCTTATCCAATAAATCCAAGATTTTCGGTGGAAATTTCAGTGTGCACAGGGAAAATATGGTAAGTGAGGTTATGACTTTTTTTACCAGTGAGAGTTTGGCTCCATAGGACATCATCGCCATAGTAGAGGTCAATCTTCGTTCCACCGAGCAAACCAGCGGCATTAGGTCTTGGATTGAGGGTTTATTAGTTCCTAGGGGGAGTCCAAGGTATGTAAATGGCATGTTACCAATCTTGCATTCGAAAATTTTGGCAAGTTCATTTGCAAGATCGTCCTCACAATTCATCGGTATTAGGGTCGACTTGTGGAAGTTTATTTTGAGACCAATGGAGGTGGCAAAATCATTGAGGATTTCTTTCATTGTGTGTATTTGGTCTGGACATGCTGGCATGATAATAATTGTGTCATCAGCGTACTGGATCACTGGGTAGTCGTTTTGACGTTGCCAATGAAAAGGCAGTCGGATCTTCCTTTGTCGGAATGTGTCATTAATGGCAGCTTGAAGTAGGTCCGCTGCAATGACGAAGAGGAGGGGGGACAAGGGGTCTCCTTGCCGTACACCACTTTTACATATGAATTGTCTGCCCGGGACACCATTGAGAAGCACCAAAGATTTCCTAGAGGAAAATATAGATTTGATCCAAGAAATCCACTTATCATTGAACCCCATATGTTTCATAATCTCAAGCATAGCACCATGTTGAATGGTATCAAAGGCTTTGGCAAAATCTTGTTTCAGTAGGACAATTTTTTCCTTTGAGACTTGGCATTGGTGTATATATTCGAAAGCCCAAGCAAGGCAGTGTTGTATAGTTCTTCGTTTAATGAATCCATATTGGTTGCGATGAACAAGTTTGAGAATGAACTTTTGGAGGCGGTTAGCTAGGAGCCTGGTGATCACTTTGACGCAGCAATTTAGTAATGTGATAGGCCGAAAATCATTAACTGTCTCAGGTGAATATAATTTAGGGATTAAGGTGATGAACCCTCATTGATGCTTTCCAAGTTTAAAGTTCCTTCATGAAATTGAACACATAGCCTGTAAAAATCCTCTTTGATGATGTGCCAACAAGATTTAATGAAATGGCCCGTGAAGCCATCCGGGCCTGGAGCTCTCTCAGCTGGCATTTCTTTGATGACCTCGTCAGCTTCTTGTTAAGTGAAGGGGGCACTAAGTTGATCCAAGTCTTCTCTTTTCTTGATGATATTAGGGAGATCAAATTTCATTTGATAGTGACCATGAGATCCAAGCCTGTTCTTGTAAGTGTGATAGATTAGGGCCTCTTTTCCAGCATGGTCTTCCACATTTGTACCATTATCGAGCCGAAGAGTAGTTATGTTGTTCCTTCTATATCTTCATCCCCAAACTGAACCCAACGAATGGTGCATCTCTTCTTCCAGTACTATTTCTGGTAATTTAATAACCGTAGAAGATGCTTTTTAAAGATTTTTCTAAAGTTGCTCCCTGGTGTTGATAAAGCCCTTTGATTTTCCCGAGCATCAAGATCTGCCAATGTGGAATTTGAGTTTTGTATTGTAATGTTAAGTTTTGATATCTGTTTGCTCCAGTGTTTGTGTTCATATCGTAGCATTTTGAATTTTAAGGATTGTGGCAGCATTTGGTGAGTTGACAGGTCTATTCCAAACGGCAGAGACAAGCTCCATAAACCCTGGATGTTGCACCCAGAAAGACTCAAATATGAACAAGTTGATTTTTGGTATAGACATTTCAATAGTGACCACACAAGGAATGTGATCACAAACTGGCATACCAAGGGGTGGGACCATGGTGTTTGGGTATGACAACGTCCAGTTAGTGGACGTGAGAAACCAATCTAGTTGTTCTAACAAGGCTTGTTGTTGCATGTTACTCCAGGTATATGTTCTGCCTTTGATTGGTAGCTCAATGAGCCCTTGTGACCGAATGAAATCATTGAAAATTATCATGTCATTAATGTTACCGCCTGGTTTATTACGATTGGCAAGGCTTCGAATATAGTTAAAGTCCCCAATTAGTAGCCAATCTTCAGCAGTGGGAATATTTATGTTTAAAAGCCAGTTTGTATAGTCCACTCTGGGGTCACCTTGACAAGGTCCATAAACATTCACTAGAGTCCATTCTTGAGCCGACTGCTAGGATGTGAATTTGATTGCCAACGCAAACTATTCTTCGATAAGAATTGTTACCATTACTTCCATACTACTTTGCTACTAAATATTTTGCTGCAGATATTAAGTTTTCCAGGTGTCGTTGAATTGACAACTCAGCTGCTAATACTTGAGAATATTATTTGGCTCCCCTTGTATCGAATCAATAATTTTGGGTTGAATACTCTACCCTCGAAAACTGTTGCGATCCCCTATACTTGTGGGTTATCAAGAATAGCCATGCAGGAGCTCTAGATTGGTTCCGCCTCGAGACGGCGGCGCTTCGTCCTGAAAACCTCCTTATTATTTTTTTTCCAGGTAAAAACTTTTGGGAGATTATATAATGAATTTTTACCGACCAAAAGAAGTATCGTGCAAGAAAATGGAGTCCGTTAGGCACACGGGGTGGCCACATGGTAGGGGGGCGCCCCCAGGGGGGTAGGGCACCCCCTCCACCTTTGTGACTTCCCCGTGTCTCTTCCGGACTAGTTTTAATTTTCCTAAAAAATTTAAATATTCCAAAACGGAGAAAAATTGCTGTTTGGAACGTTTTGGAGTCAGTTTACTTACCGTGCCACATAACTATTCCTTTTTGGAGTCTGAAACGTTCTGGAAAGTGTCCCTTATGTACTCCTCCGGTGTCACGGTGTCAATTATATTGGTCTCAATATTTATGGGAGTACCTGTGATATAGTGTTTGATTCTTTGACCGTTTAGCACCCTTGGATTTGTGCCTTCGGCGTTGTTGATTTTGATGGCACCGAAACAATAGACTTCCTCGATAATGTAAGGGCCTTCCCTTTTAGAGAGAAGTTTTCCTGCAAAAATCTTAAATGAGAGTTGTATGGCAAGACATGATCACCTATGTTAAACTCCCATTTTTGTATTCTCTTATCATGCCATCTTTTAACCTTTTCTTTAAACAACTTGCCATTCTCATAGGCTTGGGTTCTCCATTCATATGTATGTGAATGTAGAGTCTATCACACCCGATCATCAGGTGGTGTCTCGAAACGATAAACTGTAGCAACGGTGCATACTCGGGGAGAACACTATTACCTTGAAATTTAGTCAAGGGCTCATCTTATAATGCTACTGTCGATCTAAGCAAAGTAAGATGCATAAAGGGTAACACTACTAGAAAAAAGGCTGTTAGTGGCTCACCTATTTTGGCTATTAATGGCGCACTATAGGTGCGCTACTATTATCACGCCACTACTAATAAATAGTAATGGCGCACGCCTGGTGCGCTGATGGGCCTCGAACCCCTCGTTGGTTACCCCAAGTGGAAGGTGTAAGAGGCAGTAAGTAGAAGTGTTTTCCCCTAGCAAAGATGCCAAGGATCGAATCCCCAGAGACTCCTAGGTTCAACAAGTAGGTGTCAACTGCTAACGGCGTAATTAGCAATCAACGTGGACCTGCACACAGATACAAATAACTTTGCTCCCAACGAGTACAGAGAGGTTGTCGATCTCTCCGTCCTTGTAGTTCACAAAGGGTTAAAAGCAATGATAGTAGTGATAGATAGTTTTTGCAGTAGTAAGTAAATAGCGGAAAAGTAAATAGTGTATGTGATCAATGATGGTAATATGGACCGGAGTCTCATGAATTTCACTAGTGATGTCTCTCTCCCAAAAGACGATAAAACAGCTATGTGAGGTAAACAAATTACAGCTGGGCAATTGACAGGACCACGAACGCAAACCAATGCTGACTACATTGCAAGAAAGGTTGAGGTTCAAAGCATGGGCGGTACGCCAAAGTAAGTAGACCGAAATCCATCAATATCTACTACTAATCATCCACCTTGAGATATCTATCCAGAACATCTCACTGGTATTAAGGTGCGAGTCCGACCCATAGTGTAAACTCAATGCAACAGACAACTGCATTAAAAGAACTTTGCGTAAAGTAAACAATCCTTGAACCCGCGGGCACAAGCACCGTTGTTTTCCCCCTTGTGGCAACAACACATCCCCTAGACTCATGTTTCTATCACTCAAGCTAGTCATCGAGGGGCATGAACCCACAATCGAGCATAACGTTCCCTCTTGGAGTCACTACCTATTACTCGGCCAAAGCAATAAATAACAACGGAGAACATGCAAGAATTACTTATGAACTAAAATATAAAAGAGGTGAATCAAATATATTACTCAAGATCAATCTGAACATAATCTCATAATCCATCGGATCCCAGCAAACTCAACATAGCAACAGCATAAGGATTACATAGGTGCCTCGATCATGTAGGGCAGCTCACGAGGACTAATTAGTGAAGCACAAGAACGGGAGGAGAACATCACATAGCTACTGGTCATGGACTAATGGTCCAAGGGAGACTACTCACGAGTCATCCGGGAGGCGCCCATGGTGGTGGAGAAGCTCCCGGTGGTGATCCTCCCCTCCGGCAGGGTGCCGGGAAGAGTTCTCCTGGTGCTCCCGATCTTGGAAGCGGCGGCGGCGGCGGAACAGATATGGGATCGCGAAAAGAAGTCCTGTTCTGAGGGTTACGGGGAACCCTTTAAATATATGCCAAAGTAGGGCACCGGGGGAGCCTCGGGGGGCCGAGGCGCCCCCCCGGCGCGGCCCAGGGGGGGCGCGCCCACAGGGCGCCTGGAGCCCCTGTGGCCCCCCCAGTCTGCTCTTCGGACGCAGTGTTGTTTCCGGTTCGCTGATTTTTTTTATAATTTTTCTGGATTTTTCTGGGCAGTTCTCGAAACGTGAAAACCTGAAATACAAAAACAGCCGAAAACAGAAACTAGCACTCGGGTGCATTGGATTAGTAAGTTAGTCCAAATATGATCAAAAGTGTATGGAAGTGTATGAATATCATAGCAATATAACACAAAAGTGGCATGGAGCAAGCAGAAATTATAGATACGTTTTGGACGTATCAACATCCCCAAGCTTAATTCCTGCTCGTCCTCGAGTAGGTAAATGATAACAAGAATAATTTCTGTGGTGACATGCTATTAACCATATAGGACTTTCTCATAGTCATATGACAAAAGCTTACTGAGACAATGATTCTAAAGTAATTAAGTTGTCTCAAGAGAAAATCACAAATGACTGAAAGTTTTACAACATGAAACTAAAACATCAAAAAGATTTGCAATGAACATGATGTGCAAATATGATCAAGTGATATCTAGCTTGCCCCCTTTAGTGATGCAAAACATAAATGCAAGGGCACCTTCAAGGTTTAAGTGATGGCTAGATACAATCATTTCAGAATAAACGATATCACAATCATGCAAAAGACAATGCTACTTTGGGACAATGCACATTACACTCAGAATGACAATCATGCTCTCAGTAGTTGGTGCTTGAAGTGCTAGAGCTTTTTATTTTGAAACATGGAAGCAATTGTGTCAACGGTAGTAGTACTTCATACGCGTCATGTATAAAACATCCTATAAGTTGCAAGCCTCATGCATCGTATACCAATAGTGCTCGCTCCTTGTCCTAATTAGCTCGGATCCCCATGGGTTATCATTGCATTACATATGTTTTAACCAAGTGTCACAAAGGGGTACCTCTATGCCACCTGTACAAAGGTCCAAGGAGATAGATCGCATTTGATTTCTCGTTTTTGATAGATCTCAACTTGAGGACATCCATACCGGGACAACATAGAAAATAGATGATGGACTCCTCTTTAATGCATAAGCATATTCTCATAAGAGATTGAGGATTAAGGTCCAAGCTAAAACTTCCACCATGATGCATGGCTTTGGTTGGCGGCCCAATGTTCTTCTCTAACAATATGCATATTAATTCAACCCACGGTAAATCACCCTTACTTCAGCCAAGACAAACATGCATAGCAACTCACATGATATTCAACAAAAGTGTGACGGTTGATGGCGTCCCCAGAAACATGGTTACCGCTCAGCAAGCAACTCATAAGAAATAAGATACATAGGCAACATATTCTTTACCACAATAGTTTTTAGGCTACTTTCCCATGAGCTATGTATTGCATGGTTAATTTGCTTAGTGCAGGTGTAAGTTAGCAAAAGACTGGGAACGACCAACTAAGAGAGCAATGACGGTCATAATCATGCAGAGCGACAAAGCAATATTGAATCAGGCATGGTAGTTATATCGCTACTCAGAAACAAAAGATCACCAAGGCTTGACAGACTTTCTTTACAGTCTTGAATATGCGTGAGCATACGCCAAGTCAATCAAAATAAATTCTCGAAGGAAGATATTACTAAACCATACCACATCATAGGCAAACAAACCAAGTTGGTACTCCAATAACACATTGGGAACCCCCCAGCTATTTGAGATTAACCATAGGAAAACCTGAACTACTAAGCACCATCATGAAAGTAGCATCTTTATCATAGACACATTGACCAATGCAACGGAAGCAAACTCTCTTAATAAGGTGATCATGGTAATTAAAGAGAATTCAAGCAACCAACTAAATAAAAGCTCTTGAAGAGATAAGCATGAATACTAAGAGCAAAGTATGATAGTACCTATTAAAAGACAAAGAACACACACAGCATAGATAGACATGAAAATTCTATGTAATATTCTAGGTAGAGGTGGAGCGTGTTTCTCTCCCACATAAAGGAATGCTGGGTTCCGACTCGTTATGAAAAACTAAAAAGAAAACTAAAAGCAGGACGCTCCAAGCATAGCACATAACACATGAAGTGATAAAAATATAGCGGAACGAAAGACGAACTGATAATGTTGATGGAGAAGGGGATGCACGGGGGGCATCCCCAAGATTAGACGCTTGAGTCTCCTTGAATATTTCTTGGGGGTGCACGGGGGCATCCCCAAGCTTGAGCGCTTGACACTCCTGAATCTTTTTATCATCTTCCCTCGCACACTTGAAAACTCCCTTCATACACAACTCATCATAATCTGATTAGCGAGGTTAGTACCCTTAATAAAATAATTATACCTTGCTGGAAATAAAGATACTCTTGAAGTTCTACTGTTTCTCAAGATTGCCAAAAGGTTTTTGCAAAGAAAAAGCAAGTTCTCAATTTGCAAAGTGAAGGTAAGGCAAAACAGGACAGAATCTGTGAAAAACAGAACAACATGCAGTAATTGACCTGTTCGGGATACTTCTGCAACTCAAATCAAAAAACTCAGAACTGACGCACGTAAGACAATTATATAGAGAACGCTGTCGAAACAATTCAGACCAAAAAGATGATCTGGTGATTTTATACGAATTTTTCTATCCAAGGACAAAATCTGTTTCCTGGACAGCACCTCACAACTTTTGAACTTTCTAGCAATCAGAGGCTATACTTGGCACAAATATGAAAAGTAAAGATACAATGATGATGCTACAGCAGTAAACAACATCAAGACACAACAAAAGCAAAAAATTTATTCATGTGGGCTGCCTCCCAAAAGCGCTTTCTTTTATGCCTTAAAGCTAGGCATAAGACTTTAATGATGCTCTCGTAGGAATAAGAGTTGAAGAACAAAAGAGAGCATCAAGAAGCAAATACCAAACACATTTAAGCCTAACATGCTTCCTATGCATAGGAATATTGCAATAGAATAATTCATTGAAGCACAAAGCAATAAGCATAGGAAGACAAAACAAGTGCAGCTTCAAAACCTTCAACATAAAGAAAGGGAACTTGATATTATTGAAATATCTATAAGCATATGTTCCCTTCTCATAATAATTTTCAGTGGGATCACGAATAAACTCAACAATATAAGCATCACATAAAGCATTGTTACCATGATCCACATGCAAAAAGGTACTCTTACTCTCCACATAAGTATCATGAAGAGGATAAAACTTAGTATAAAAGAGAGACATAAGCTCTTGCCAACCAAGCAAGTGCGAGTTATCGAGAAGCTTATACCAATCTGAAGCCTTATCTATAAGTGATACGGCGAACAATTTCCTCATGAAAAACTCCCTTGATACACCTACAAGCTTAAATAATGAACATAGTTGTGACAGATATAGCAAGTGTTCACCGGGATGTCTGTCTCCTGCATAACGATTAGCCAAAACATAATCAATAATACCAGCTGGTATTTTATAGGGCACAATTTCAGTAGGGGAGGAGCAACCACCACAGGTGTAGGGCGTCTTCCCGCAAGCAACGATCCAATAGCAAGGTTGTCCATAAGCATAACTAGTGAAATACATAAAGAAAACTGAAAGGTAAACTAACAAGACTAAAAAGCAAAGGTAAAAGATAGCGTGCAACTCCCCTATCCTGAAGAGTGGAGTCCCCGGCAACGGCGCCAGAAAATACTCCTTGATGGGCCTCGAACCCCTCGTTGGTTACCCCAAGTGGAAGGTGTAAGATGCAGTAAGTAGAAGTGTTTTCCCCTAGCAAAGATGCCAAGGATCGAATCCCCAGAGACTCCTAGGTTCAACAGGTAGGTGTCAACTGCTAACGGCGCAATTAGCAATCAACGTGGACCTGCACACAGATACAAATAACTTTGCTCCCAACGAGTACAGAGAGGTTGTCAATCTCTCCGGCCTTGTAGTTCACAAAGGGTTAAAAGCAATGATAGTAGTGATAGATAGTTTTTGCAATAGTAAGTAAATAGCGGAAAAGTAAATAGTGTATGTGATCAATGATGGTAATATGGACCGGAGTCTCATGATGTTCACTAGTGATGTCTCTCTCCCAAAAGACGATAAAACAGCTATGTGAGGTAAACAAATTATAGCTGGGCAATTGACAGGACCACGAACGCAAACCAATGCTGACTACATTGCAAGAAAGGTTGAGGTTCAAAGCATGGGCGGTACGCCAAAGTAAGTAGACCGAAATCCATCAATATCTACTACTAATCATCCACCTTGAGATATCTATCCAGAACATCTCGCTTGTATTAAGTTGCGAGTCCCACCCATAGTGTAAACTCAATGCAACAGACAACTGCATTAAAAGAACTTTGCGTAAAGTAAACAATCCTTGCACCCGCGGGCACAAGCACCATTGTTTTCCCCCTTGTGGCAACAACACATCCCCTAGACTCATGTTTCTGTCACTGAAGCTAGTCATCGAGGGGCATGAACCCACAATCGAGCATAACGTTCCCTCTTGGAGTCACTACCTATTACTCGGCCAAAGCAATAAATAACAACGGAGAACATGCAAGAATTACTTATGAACTAAAATATAAAAGAGGTGAATCAAATATATTACTCAAGATCAATCTGAACATAATCTCATAATCCGTCGGATCCCAGCAAACTCAACATAGCAACAGCATAAGGATTACATAGGTGCCTCGATCATGTAGGGCAGCTCACGAGGACTAATTAAGTGAAGCACAAGAACGGGAGGAGAACATCACATAGCTACTGGTCATGGACTCATGGTCCAAGGGAGACTACTCACGAGTCATCCGGGAGGCGTCCATGGTGGTGGAGAAGCTCCCAGTGGCGATCCTCCCCTCTGGCAGGGTGCCGGGAAGAGTTCTCCTGGTGCTCCCGATCTTGGAAGCGGCGGCAGAACAGAGATGGGATCGCGAAAAGAAGTCCTGTTCTGAGGGTTACGGGGAACCCTTTAAATATATGCCAAAGTAGGGCACCGGGGGAGCCTCGGGGGGCCTGGGGGGGCCCGGGGGGG
>LR738716.1:69609473-69636397 GCA_902687465.1 Secale cereale
GGGGGGGGGGGGGGGGGGGGGGGGGGCGCCCACAGGGCGCCTGGAGCCCATGTGCCCCCCCCCCCAGGCTGCCCTTCGGACGCAGTGTTGTTTCCGGTTCGCTGATTTTTTATATAATTTTTCTGGATTTTTCTGGGCAGTTCTCGAAACGTGAAAACCTGAAATACAAAAACAGCCGAAAATAGAAACTGGCACTGAGGTGCACTGGATTAGTAAGTTAGTCCAAATATTATCAAAAGTGTATGGAAGTCTATGAATATCATAGCAATATCACCCAAAAGTGGCATGGAGCAAGCAGAAATTATAGATACGTTTTGGACGTATCATGCGCCACTGTTAATCTACATAACAGTGGCGTATCACCTGGTGCGCCATTACTATCCCAGATACTAATGGCGCAGCTAAAGTGCTCCATTACTAGGCCCAAAAGTGCGCCACTGCTGTTACTGCAAACGGGCCATGTGTACCTTGTGGGTTACTAATGGCGCACTTCTAGATAATGCACCACTGGTGTGTTTATTTCTGTGCGCCACTAAAGTGCAATATGGTGTGCTACTACTATGAATATTAGGGATTTTTTTCTTTTCTGATATTTGCACAGGTTACAAAATACATTACAGCACAAAATATAAACAGCACAACATATAAACAGGAGCTTTATCGAATACAATAGAAGATTAGTCTCCGTATACAATTCATCATATTAGTCTCCGAATTCAAAATACGGAACAAAGTTAGAACATTACAAGTCTCGAGACCGTGAGTAGCGAGTTTGTCTTCACATTACAAGTCGATATCTAAACTACCATCACATAGAAGAGGGCTGCGGTCACGATGAGCATCATCGCGATGAAACTGATCTTCATCTGGTTCCTCCTCCGCTCCCTCCTCTCTCTCGCTAGATAGCGCGCGTATCTAGCTTCCGCCTCCGCACTAGTGGTGTACCCTTTGTAACTGTTACCACTGAAATGGTGAACCTGTCTTCGACACTCCTCCCAGTCGTCGTAGACTCCGGGAACCTTACCCTTGTACACGACATATGATGGCATCTCTATGAACTAGACAAACAAAACGTTAGTAGCAATTCACAGATAATATATAAGCAATATATAAATATGCAACAAAAGGATCGGAAGAGAAAAGCAACACATTAATAGCACGATTCATGGTCCTACTAATAAATAGCATCGATTACATATAAGTTGAACGACTGTCCAAACTAAAGAGACATACAAGTTCATTAAAGTTTAATTACAACATGAGCTAATCGATATTTCAGAACTACATAACATCAATACTTTCGACTCGACTTAGGGAACAGAGCGTGGATGAAGCCGCCGTCTTTCGTGATGGTCATGAATGTGCAGTCGTTGTTAGCCTGCATTTGTAGCGTTGTTTCTATTTGTTGGACGGTTGATATTTGAGGTAGAACTGCCCCGAGGTACGAAGGACATCTTGATAGATGATTTCCGCAAACTCCGACTGGATGCGAAAGAATTCTTGTCTGATATCCTCGTCCTGGATTGCCGACAAGCGTGTGGCCCATTCTTTGAGATCATTTGGTTGCAGAAGGTGATTATGGTTCCGTACGATCGCCTGCATGTGATGGAGGGCCTAGTAGGCATCGTTCTGACTGCCAGGCGGCTGCTTGACGCAGGGGAAAATCGTTATGTGGGTGAACACGTGCTTGCCGTACCTACAAATTGGCCTCCTGAAGGGGCCTCCAGATTTGGCGTAGCCGGGGAGAGCATCATCAAGAACTTTCTTCAAATTGGTTTAGTCTTTCTTCGACTGACGGTCTGAGTCGAAATACGTGGCGATGGAATATTTCGGGCTTAAGAGGATGAGTGGGCAATATGTGTCACTGCACAAAACATGGAATGTTAGAAAAAAAATAATGATCGAAATATAAGAAATCATATGTTACGGGGCGGCGAGGGGATGACTTACTCGGAAAAGTAAGGCACTAGGAAGTTATCCTTTTCAGGGTTTGCCAGAATGACGCCTTCGAGGTATGAACTCGCGACTTGCCGGTCCCCAGTGCTGCCCAAGATCTTGGCACGCATGTAGAAGGGTCGACTATCACGATGTCCGAGGTCTCGTCTCTAATGATCCGCATCTCCATACTGAGCGAAAATAGCCGAATGAAGGTGTAGTGCAGCGGATGAGGGTTAAACATAGCGAAGATGTCATCAAACCGCAGGACAATCATACGCTCGATGGTGCTATCGACAAAGCCCTTGCCCTCTGGCACCTTGTCCATAAAAACCGGGTATGCCACATCATTCTCGGAGAGACGCCGCTTCTCCATATAAAGAACACAGTCATGCAGACTCCGCATAGCACCGGTTGCAGCATTGAGCAGATTAGTTGGTAGCATCGGCCTACCCGACACATGCACCCTCCTCGAGATATCCTTAGGTATTGGTGGCCCGTCCTGAGCACGGATCATACTGAGTGCCGGCTGGCTCGCACCCTTGTTATTTTTTCTTTTCCATCCCTTCTGCTTCTTCTGCTGTAATGGGATCGATTTCTGCTCAGAGACCACCTTCTTGAGTGTGTTGGTGCTGATAATATTTCGCACCTCGGCTATTTGAGTCTCGGTGAAGGTGGCAGCTGGAAGCGTCTCTTGAGAACTGAACACCAGACGACGCCTGTTGCAATTGGGTTTCTCCGCGGTACCAACTAGATCGCGATCGTCTTTTGCAGGGTTGGTTTCTTGAGAAGGAGGCCCCAAGAATTCGTCGCCGTACCCATGTTCGTTGATGTACTTATCGACGTTGGAAAATGTACCGTCGTCATCGTCATCTGGATCCTGTGCCATATGCATGTCCAGATCAGCTGACGGCGGTAGCGTTGCGGCGATCTTGCCATGGCTTGGCACCGACACGACTGGCGGTGTTGTCTATAGGGTGGTGTCCCCTTCCCCAAACGAATCTGGCTCTTCGGCCAAAGCATGGACCAGTTTAAGTAGGCACTGAGGGTCATCACATCATCTTCGTCGGCCCCAGGGGGACAATATGGAGGTAACAAGTCGTCGTAGCCCCGCAGCACCCGAACCAGTTGAACCCTATAAACGGTGGGTGGCATCGGATTACCGTAGAACATGCGGATGCCCGGTTCAACGATTTTGGCCTTGGCGACATCGATCAACTCGCCGTCCACGAAGTGCAGGAGAGTGCATGGAACATTGGCGGCGCCCTGCGAAAACATGTAGGGTGTCAGGGATGCCCAGTCAAAGGCAAGGAGATGAAGTCATCGTCCGAGGCTTAGTTACCGTGATGGCGTCGAGCTCCGCTAATGTTGAGGCACCGCCAACGGCGGGCGTATAAGTGACGGAGGGGCCGCTTGCTGCTGAGGTGCCGGCTGGCGTATTCTTCCCACAACCAGGTGCATTAAGCTCCAATGCCGGCGCCGACGCCGGAGACACCAATGCCGGTGCGTTGTGCGAGTTGCTGCCCGTGAAGCTGGGAATCGGGGGCGGCCCCTGTTGGCCGCCCGCAATCCACCCTCGCAGTCCCTCAAGCAAGGAAGGCATAATGGCGGTGATCGTCGCTCCCACTTGGTCTCGCACTTGCTCTTGGACTATCTCCGGAATCCACACCACTTGTGCCTTGAGTTATTTAACCTCGCGCTCCTGGCTTTCCGAGCTAGTCTTTCTCTCCTTTCGCCCAGCCTTATAGTATTCCGACCATTTCGTGGACAAGCCTTTGCCGGCCACATGACCAACTGACGACGACTTACTGAACTTATCCTTGTGTTTCATTACGTTCAATGCCCTATTTAAAGTGGTGTCCCAACGGGAAAATGGGGAGCTTTGAGAGCCCGCGCTACTGTTTTCAGTTTCCTGCGGAAGGAACGTGAACCATTTAGAAATTTGGCTTCATTAATTAGAATGCAACCATATGGAGCTAATTACGCGGGGGTGTATTCCTTACCAGAAAAAGCTCAAGCGCCTTCACCTTCGGATCCGTGGTAAGCTCCTTTGTTACCTGGTCCACCTTGTACCGAGCCCTCACATAGTTCCTGGTATGCTTTTCATGGTATTTATCGAAGAGGGGCGGTGGGCCTTGCTTGGCACGCTCCGCGTCCTCCTTGTCCCATTTAGGTTCCACCACTCTGTAACCGCCGTGACCGAGTTTGTGGACCCCTAAGTTCAAGTCCCGCATATCTTTCCCCCACCGACTTGATTCCGCGGATGTGTTGCTCTCGCACTTGATCTTGAACTCCAGGTAGTCAGCTTCGTTGATCGAAGGATTTGTCTCCTTGATCTTCTCATAATTGTCACCACTTAGAATCCTTCTCTTCACCGCGGCTCTCCAACTAGCCAGGGCCGTGCTCATCTTTGTGAGGGAGGCACTGTTCACTTTATTCCCTAAGAGGCGTGTGTTTGCGAAGTCACCGGGGAACTTGTATCGTTCATGCAGCTTCGTGAAGAGGAGGTTGAGCAAATTTCCTCGGTCACGATGCCTTAGGTTCTCGGTGTTGATCGAGATGGTGCTCCGGAGAATGCACCCGAGTTGTCCCGCGTACCCACTGACTAATTCTTTGGGCGCCGTTGGATGCCCACTTGAGGACACTTCAGTAAGATCCTCCTTGACGGTGCCGAGCATGTTCGGGCGCCGGTCCTTCCATTGCCTCTTCGGTTGGCTGCCATCTGTGTGTTCACTGCCATCATCAGTGGTGGCATCCCCGGCGGCACCATCGGTGGTGTCATCCCCAACGCCACTGGGGGTTGTGTAGTCGGGATCAGTGTCTTCCGCGGCGTCCTCATAGAGGTGAGGTTCTTGCTCCATCTCCTGGGACAGCTCCCAGAATGGCTTTCCCGAACCGTCGGCCTCATCGTTGTCGGCCATGTTTGCTCTAAATAGGAAAAAAGGCTACTAGAGTTATTGGATGAGATCAGGGTAGTATATATCCTTTTATCCTATATATTTTCACATTACAGGTTATAAACACCCCTTTACCCAAAAGATTGTTCCAAGTGCACTATTGCTATCCTACTAAGTGTTGGGGAACGTAGTATTTTAAAATATTCCTACGATCACGCAAGATCTATCTACCAGATGCATAGCAACGAGAGGGAAGAGTGTGTCCACGTACCCTCGTAGACCAGAAGCGGAAGCGTCAAGTGACGCGGTTGATGTAGTCGAACTTCTTCGCGATCCGACCGATCAAGTACCGAACGTACGGCACCACCGCGTTCAGCACACGTTCAGCTTGATGACGTCCCACGAGCTCTTGATCCAGCTGAGCTTCACGGGAGAGTTTCGTCAGCACGACGGCGTGGTGACGGATATGATGTATGTACCGGCGCAGGGCTTCGCCTAAGCACTGCGACGGTATGACCGAGGTGTGTTTCTGTGGAGGGGGGCACCGCACACGGCTAGAACAATTCAACTTCTGTGTCTTTGGGTGCCCCCCTGCCCCCGTATATAAAGGAGCAAGGGGGGAGGCCGGCCGACCCTTGTTTGGTGCGGCTAGGGGTGCAATCCTACTAGGGATAGGATTGCAATCCTATTCCTAGTAGGAATCACAAAAGAAGGAAGAGAGGGAAAGGAAAAGAGGGAGAGGTGGCGCCCCCCAATCCTAGTCCAACTAGGAACCCTAGGTGGGGCGCCGGCCAGCCCTATGGGCTGCCTCTCTCTTTCCCTTAAGGCCCACTATGGACCATCCCCCTTCGTAGGGGGTTCCGGTAACCCCCTCCGGCAATGCCGTTAAATCTGAAACTTTTCCGGAACACTTCCGGTGTCCGAATATAGTCGTCCAATATATCAATCTTTATGTCTCGGACATTCCGAGACTCCTCGTCATGTCCGTGATCTCATTCGGGACTCCGAACTACCTTCAGTACATCAAAACTCATAAACTCATAATACCGATCGTCATCAAACGTTAAGCGTGCGGACCCTACGGGTTCGAGAACTATGTAGACATGACCGAGCCTCATCTCTGGTCAATAACCAATAGCGGAACCTAGATGTTCATATTGGCTCCTACATATTCTACGAAGATCTTTTATCGGTCAAAACCGCATAACAACATACGTTGTTCCTTTTGTCATCGGTATGTTACTTGCCCAAGATTCGATCGTCGGTATCTCCATACCTAGTTCAATCTCGTTACCGGAAAGTCTCTTTACTCGTTCCGTAACACATCATCTCGTGACTAACTCATTAGTCTTTTGCTTGCAAGGCTTATTGTGATGTGTGTTACCGAGAGGGCCCAGAGATACCTCTCCGACACTCGGAGTGACAAATCCTAATCTTGATCTATGCCAACACCACGAATACTTTCGGAGACACCTGTAGAGCATCTTTATGATCACCCAGTTACGTTGTGACGTTTGATAGCACACAAGGTGTTCCTACGGTATTCGGGAGTTGCATAATCTCATAGTCATAGGAACATGTATAAGTCATGAAGAAAGCAATAGCAGTAAAACTAACCGATCATAGTGCTATGCTAACGGATGGGTCTTGTCCATCACATCATTCTCCTAATGATGTGATCCCGTTGATCAAATGACAACTCATGTCTATGGTTAGGAAACATAACCATCTTTGATCAATGAGCTAGTCTAGTAGAGGCATACTAGGGACACTCTGTTTTGTCTATGTTTTCACACATGTACTAAGTTTCCGGTTAATACAATTCTAGCATGAATAATAAACATTTATCATGATATAAGGAAATATAAATAACAACTTTATTATTGCCTCTAGGGCATATTTCCTTCAGCCTCCCACTTGCACTAGAGTTAATAATCTAGCTCACATCGCCATGTGATTTAATACCGATAGTTCACATCGTTATGTGAATAACACCCATAGTTCACATCGCCATGTGACCAACACCCAAAGGGTTTACTAGAGTCAATAATCTAGTTCACATCGCTATGTGATTAATACCCAAGAGTAATAAGGTGTGATCATGTTTTGCTTGTGAGAGAAGTTTAGTCAACGGGTCTGTCACATTCAGATACGTATGTATTTTGCAAATTTCTATGTCTACAATGCTCTGCATAGAGCTACTCTAGCTAATTGCTCCCACTTTCAATACGCATCCAGATTGATACTTAGAGTCATCTGGATTCTAGTGTCAAAGCTTGCATCGGCGTAACCCTTTACGACGAACTCTTTATCACCTCCATAATCGAGAAACATTTCCTTAGTCATCCAGTTACTAAGGATAATTTTGACCGCTGTACAGTGATCTACTCCTGGATCACTATTGTACCCCCTTGACAAACTCATGGCAAGGTACACAACATGTTTGGTACACAGCATGGCATACTTTATAGAACCTATGGCTGAGGCATAGGGAATGACTTTCATTCTCTCTATATTTTTCTGCCGTGGTCTGGCTTTGAGTCTTACTCAATTTCACACCTTACAAGTCAGGCAAGAACTCCTTCTTTGACTGATCCATTTTGAACTACTTCAAAATCTTATCAAGGTATGTACTTATCGAAAGTCTTATCAAGCGTCTTGATCTATCTCTATAGATCTTGATGCCCAATATGTAAGCAGCTTCACCAAGGTCTTTCTTTGAAAAACTCCTTTCAAACACTCCTTTATGCTTTCCAGAAAATTCTACATCATTTTCGATCGACAATATGTCATTCACATATACTTATCAGAAAGGTTGTAGTGCTCCCACTGACTTCTTGTAAATACAGGCTTCTCCAAAAGTCTGTATAAAACCACATGCTTTGATCACCACATCAAAGCGTATATTCCAACTCCGAGATGCTTGCACCAGTCCATAGATGGATCGCTGGAGCTTGCATACTTTGTTAGCACCTTTTGGATCGACAAAACCTTCTGGTTGCATCATATACAACTCTTCTTTGAGATATCCTTTCAGGAATGCAGTTTTGACATCCATTTGCCAGATTTCATAATCATAAAATGCGGCAATTGCTAACATGATTCGGACAGACTTAAGCATCACTACAGGTGAGAAAGTCTCATCGTAGTCAACTCCTTGAACTTGTCAAAACCTTTTCGCAACAAGTCGAGCTTTGTAAATAGTAACATTACCGTCTGCGTCGGTCTTCCTCTTGAAGATCCATTTATTTTCGATGGCCTGCCGATCATCGGGCAAGTCAACCAAAGTCCATACTTCGTTCTCATACATGGATCCCATCTCAGATTTCATGGCCTCAAGCCATTTTGCGGAATCTGGGCTCATCATCGCTTCCTCATAGTTCGTAGGTTCATCATGGTCTAGTAACATGATTTCCAGAACTGGGTTGCCGTACCATTCTGATGCGGAACGAACTCTGGTTGATCTACGAAGTTCAGCAGAAACTTGATCTGAAGTTTCATGATCATCATCATTAGCTTCCTCACTAATTGGTGTAGGAATCACTGGAACTAGTTTCTGTGATGTTCCACTTTCCAATTCGGGAGAAGGTACAATTACCTCATCAAGTTCTACTTTCCTCCCACTCACTTCTTTCGAGAGAAACTCCTTCTCTAGAAAGGATCCACTCTTAGCAACAAAGACCTTGCCTTCGGATCTGTGATAGAAGGTGCACCCAACAGTTTCTTTTGAATATCCTATGAAGATTCACTTCTCCGATTTGGGTTCGAGCTTATCATGTTGAAACTTTTTCACATAAGCATCGCAGTCCCAACCTTAAAGAAATGATAGCTTAGGTTTCTCGTCAAACCACAGTTCATACGGTGTCATCTCCACGGATTTAGATTGTGCCCTATTTAACGTGAATGTAGCTGTCTCTAATGCATAACCCCAAAAGCGATAGTGGTAGATCGGTAAGAGACATCATCGATCGCACCATATCTAATAAAGTACGGTTATGATGTTCAGACACACCATTACACTATGGTGTTCCGGGTGGCGTGAGTTGTGAAACTATTCCACATTGTTTCAAATGAAGACCAAACTCGTAACTCAAATATTCTCCTCCACGATCGGATCGTAAAAACTTTATTTTCTTGTTACGATGATTTTCTACTTCACTCTGAAATTCTTTGAACCTTTCAAATGTCTCAGACTTGTGCTTCATTAACTAGATATACCCATATCTGCTCAAATCATCAGTGAAGGTCAGAAAATAACGAAACCAGCCGCGAGCTTCAACACTCATTGGCCCACATACATTAGTATGTATGATTTCCAACAAATCTGTTGTTCGCTCCATAGTTCCGGAGAACGGAGTTTTAGTCATCTTGCCCATGAGGCATGGTTCGCAAGCACCAAGTGATTCATAATCAAGTGATTCCAAAAGTCCATCATTATGGAGTTTCTTCATGCGTTTTACACCAATATGACCTAAACGGCAGTGCCACAAATAAGTTGCACTATCATTATTAACCTTGCATCTTTTGGCTTCAATATTATGAATATGTGTATCACACGATCGAGATCCAACAAACTATTTTCATTGGGTGTATGACCATAGAAGGTTTTATTCATGTAAACAGAACAACAATTATTCTCTAACTTACATGAATAACCGTATTGCAATAAACATGATCAAATCTCATTCATGCTCAACACAAACACCAAATAACACTTATTTAGGTTCAACACTAATCCCGAAAGTATAGGGAGTGTGCGATGATGATCATATCAATCTTGGAACTGCTTCCAATACACATCGTCACTTCATCCTTTAACTAGTTTATGTTCATTATGCAACTCCCACTTCGAGTTACTACTCTTTAGCAACTGAACCAGTATCAAATACCGAGGGGTTGCTATGAACACTAGTAAAATACACATCAATAATATGTATATCAAATATACCTTTGTTCACTTTGCCATCCTTCTTATCCGCCAAGTATCTAGGGCAGTTCCACTTCCGGTGACCATTTCCTTTGCAGTAGAAGCACTTAGTTTCAGGCTTGAGTTTAGCTTTGGGTTTCTTCATGGGAGTGACAACTTGCTTGTCATTCTTCTTGAAGTTCCCCTTCTATCCCTTTGCCCTTTACTTGAAACAAGTGGTCTTATTAACCATCAACACTTGATGTTCTTTCTTGATTTCTACCTTCGCCGATTTCAGCATTGCGAAGAGATCGGGAATTACCTTCGTCATCCCTTGCATATTATAGTTCATCACGAAGTTCTACTAACTTGGTGATAGTGACTAGAGAACTTTGTCAATTACTATCTTATCTGGAAGATTAACTCCCACTTGATTCAAGTAATTGTAGTACCCAGACAATCTGACCACATGCTCACTGGTTGAGCTATTCTCCTCCATCTTGTAGGCAAAGTACTGTCAGAAGTCTTATACCTCTCGACACGGGCATGAGTATGAAATACTAATTTCCACTCTTGGAACATCTTATATGCTCCGTGGCGTTCAAAACGTTTTTGAAGTCCCGGTTATAAGCCGTAAAGCATGGTGCACTAAACTATCAAGTAGTCATCATACCGAGCTTTTGTCAAAACATTCATAACGTCTACATCTGCTCCTGCAATAGGTCTGTCACCTAGCGGTGCATCAAGGACATATTTCTCTATGCAGCAATGAGGATAATCCTCAGATCACGGAACAATTCCGCATCATTGTTACTAACATCTTTCAACTTAGTTTTCTCTAGGAACATATAAAAAATAAACGGGGAGCAACATCGTGAGCTATTGATCTACAACATAGATATGCTAATACTACAAGGACTAAGTTCATGATAAATTAAAGTTCAATTTAATCTTATTAATTAAAGAACTCCCACTTAGATAGACATCCCTCCGGTCATCTAAATGATCACGTGATCCAAATCAACTAAACCATGTCCGATCATCACGTGAGATGGAGTAGTATCAATGGTGAACATCTTATGTTGATCATATCTACTATATGATTCACGCTCGACCTTTCGGTCTCCAGTGTTCCGAGGCCATATCTGCATATGCTAGGCTCGTCAAGTTTAACCCGAGTATTCTGCGTGTGCAAAACTGGCTTACACCCGTTGTATTTGAACGTAGAGCTTATCACACCCGATCATCACGTGGTGTCTCGGCACGACGAACTTTCGCAATGGTGCATACTCAGGGAGAACAATTATACCTTGAAATTTAGTAAGGGATCATCTTATAATGCTACCGTCGAACTAAGCAAAATAAGAAGCATAATAAGATAAACATCACATGCAATCAAAATATGTGACATGATATGGCCATCATCATCTTGTGCTTTTGATCTCCATCTCCAAAGCACCGTCATGATCACCTTCGTCACCGGCGTGACACCTTGATCTCCATCATAGCATCGTTGTCGTCTCGCCAACTATTGCTTCTACGACTATCGCCACCGCTTAGTGATAAAGTAAAGCAATTACATGGCGATTACATTTCATACAATAAAGCGACAACCATATGGCTCCTGCCAGTTGCCGATAACTTTACAAAACATGATCATTTCATACAAAACCGTATAACTCATCATGTCTTGACCATATCACATCACAACATGCCCTGCAAAAACAAGTTAGACGTCCTCTACTTTGGTGTTGCAAGTTTTACGTGGCTGCTACGGGCTTAGCAAGAACCGTTCTTACCAACGCATACAAAACCACAACGATATTTCGTCAAGTATGTGCTGTTTTAACCTTCACAAGGACCGGGCGTAGCCACACTTGATTCAACTAAAGTTGGAGAAACTGACACCCGCCAGCCACCTGTGTGCGAAGCACGTTGGTAGAACCAGTCTCGCGTAAGCGTACGCGTAATGTCGGTCCGGGCCGCTTCATCCAACAATACCGCCGAATCAAAGTATGACATGCAGGTAAGCAGTATGACTAGTATCGTCTACAACTCACTTGTGTTCTACTCGTGCATATCATCTACGCATAGACCTGGCTCATGATGCCACTGTTGGGGAACGTAGTATTTTAAAATTTTCCTACGATCACGCAAGATCTATCTACCAGATGCATAGCAACGAGAGGGAAGAGTGTGTCTACGTACCCTCGTAGACCGGAAGCGGAAGCGTCAAGTGACGCGGTTGATGTAGTCGAACTTCTTCGCGATCCAACCGATCAAGTACCGAACGTACGGCACCTCCGCGTTCAGCACACGTTCAGCTTGATGACGTCCCACGAGCTCTTGATCCAGCTGAGCTTCACGGGAGAGTTTCGTCAGCACGACGGCGTGGTGACGGATATGATGTATCTACCGGAGCAAGGCTTCGCCTAAGCACTGCGACGGTATGACCGAGGTGTGTTTCTGTGGAGGGGGGCACCGCACACGGCTAGAACAATTCAACTTCTGTGTCTTTGGGTGCCCCCCTGCCCCCATATATAAAGGAGCAAGGGGGGAGGCCGGCTGGCCCTTGTTTGGTGCGGCTAGGGGTGCAATCCTACTAGGAATAGGATTGCAATCCTATTCCTAGTAGGAATCACCAAAGAAGGAAGAGAGGGAAAGGAAAAGAGGGAGAGGTGGCGCCCCCCCAATCCTAGTCCAACTAGGAACCATAGGTGGGGCGCCGGCCAGCCCTATGGGCTGCCTCTCTCTTTCCCTTACGGCCCACTATGGACCATCCCCCTTCGTAGGGGGTTCCGGTAACCCCCTCCGGCAATCCCGTTAAATCCGAAACTTTTCCGGAACACTTCCGGTGTCCGAATATAGTCATCCAATATATCAATCTTTATGTCTCGGACATTCCGAGACTCGTCGTCATGTCCGTGATCTCATCCGGGACTCCGAACTACCTTCGGTACATCAAAACTCATAAACTCATAATACCGATCGTCATCAAACGTTAAGCGTGCGGACCCTACGGGTTCGAGAACTATGTAGACATGACCGAGACTCATCTCTAGTCAATAACCAATAGCGGAACCTGGATGATCATATTGGCTCCTACATATTCTACGAAGATCTTTTATCGGTCAAAACCGCATAACAACATACGTTGTTCCTTTTGTCATTGGTATGTTACTTGCCCGAGATTCGATCGTCGGTATCTCCATACCTAGTTCAATCTCGTTACCGGCAAGTCTCTTTACTCGTTCCGTAACACATCATCTCGTGACTAACTCATTAGTCTTTTGCTTGCAAGGCTTATTGTGATGTGTGTTACGGAGAGGGCCCAGAGATACCTCTCCGACACTCGGAGTGACAAATCCTAATCTCGATCTATGCCAACACCACGAATACTTTCGGAGACACCTGTAGAGCATCTTTATGATCACCCATTTACATTGTGACGTTTGATAGCACACAAGGTGTTCCTACGGTATTCGGGAGTTGCATAATCTCATAGTCATAGGAACATGTATAAGTCATGAAGAAAGCAATAGCAGTAAAACTAAATGATCATAGTGCTATGCTAACGGATGGGTCTTGTCCATCACATCATTCTCCTAATGATGTGATCCCGTTGATCAAATGACAACTCATGTCTATGGTTAGGAAACATAACCATCTTTGATCAATGAGCTAGTCTAGTAGAGGCATACTAGGGACACTTTGTTTTGTCTATGTATTCACACATGTACTAAGTTTCCGGTTAATACAATTCTAGCATGAATAATAAACATTTATCATGATATAAGGAAATATAAATAACAACTTTATTATTGCTTCTAGGGCATATTTCCTTCACTAAGTGCACTATTGCAGGTTATATTTTTTCTATCCTACTAAGTGCACTATTGCTCTTGCTGCAGGAAGAAAAAGTAGTTTGCATTTCAACTTAAGGGAAAACTATAAAAGCCACTTAGAAATATTTGCTTTGTAGAAATAACATTGTCTTTAAATGTTGATTAATTTTTGTTTCGGTTGAGAATCGGGCACCTTCTAGGTCAAGTAAATTGGGCATGACCTTTGCTAATATTCTTGACCTAGGAGTGCCCCATTCTCAACCGAAACGGAAATTAATCGACATTTCAGGAGAATGGGGTAACTATTTGTCCCTGCACAAAATATTGAACTGAAGGAGCCTTAGTTCAGTTGTGGCGCCCCAGAAATTTTGGGGAACTTGCAGCAGATTGACATTTTGCTTTGTATCAATCATACAGATAGCATACGTAATCAAAGAACATTAAGCAAACCACAGCATTATGGCATCAATGCCCTATGGCATCTCCGAAGTCTGACATGCGTTGTAGATTTCATGATTCATCACAGCATCATGCCAGCAACACCACTAGTAGTAGTACTGACGTGTTAAGAGTTAACCAATCAATTTCGGCCAATATAACCAAGGCAAGCTCCCGCTCTCTCAAACTGCATGTTTACTGCTGCTGCTAAGCTTTGGTTTAAGGTCAAGGCTGTGCAGATTAAAAAACAACTTGATGTTTTCCCTTTTCCATATATCACCGTAAGCCATTGTATCCATGTTTCACTGCCACTAACATGTTGAAACGAAAACATTTGCACATCTAAAAAAAATTCAAACTAAACATAATTTGTAAGCATTTGCCCCTGCAAGCATTACCACAAAGACCTACCAAGCAAAAAAATCCATTCACGAGTAGACTCGAGCACGCAATGGAGAAATCGTGCGGCATGTACTGACTCATCAAGATATAATCGCCATCACGTTCTCATAATATATATCAGATCTACTGCAGGTGCTCATCCAATGCGGGAATCAGGGGGGAAATTTTGAGCGGGCTAAGGGTGCAAGAGGAAGGAGGGAGGGGGGTAGGAGGGAAGGAGGAGCGGTGGCTACCTGCTGCCTGTGGATTGGTCGGCGGTGAAGCTCCAGGCGGGGGCGGCTGCTCCAGGGACAGGTAGGAAGGCGCTGCTGTGCCGGTGGGGGATTCGTCCGGCTGGCCGCGCCGCGACGGAGGGCCGGCAGTGGCGGAGGCGGCTTGAACCGAACCATTGGTGTCGAAGGTGGTGTTTGTCGTTTTTGTTGTTGAAGGGGTTGTGTGGCGGGGTCCCGAGGAGGTGGAGGCCGTGGCCGCGGAGGAGGAGGAGGTGGAGGTGGATGCCGTGCCAGTGGCGGTGGCGGTAGTGGTGGAAGGGGATCGGCGGCGGTGGCGAGAGGCGAGTGCCGAGATGCAGATTGGGGAGAAGGACGACCGGCTGGGTCGTCTTGGATATTTTAGTGGGGGGAGGGTTGATGGCTTCTCGCCCCTCGTTGGTTACCCCAAGTGGAAGGTTTGAGATGCAGTGTAGCGGAAGTTTTCCCTTGGCAAAGATACCAAGGATCGATTTCCCCTGAGACTCCCAGTTTCAACAAGAAGGTGTCAACTTCTAACGGCGCCAGATATTAGCAATCAACGTGGACCTGCACACAGATACAAATAACTTTGCTCCCAACGAGTACAGAGAGGTTGTCAATCCCTCCGGCCTTGTCGTTTACAAAGGATCAAACGCAAGTGATAGTAGTGATAGGTAATGCTGCAAATAGTAAGTAAAAGCGTAAAGTAAATAGCGGATGTGATCAGTGATGGTAATATGGACCGGGGTCCCATGATGTTCACTAGTGATGTCTCTCTCCCAAAAGACGATAGAACAGCTATGTGAGGTGAACGAATTACAGCTGGGCAATTGACAGAATTATGTGCGCAAACCAATGCTAACTATGTTGCAAGAAAGGTAGAGGTTCAAAGCATGGGCGGTATGCCAAGGCAAGTAGACCGAAATCCATCTGCATCTACTACTAATCATCCACCTTGAGATATCTATCGAGAACATCTCGCTGGTATTAAGTTGCGAGTCCCACCCATAGTGTAAACTCAAAGCAACAGACAACTGCATTAAAAGAACTTCGCGTAAAGTAAACAATCCTTGCACCCGCGGGCACAAGCACCGTTGTTTTCCCCCTTGTGGCAACATCACATCCCCTAGACTCATGTTTCTGTCACTCAAGCTAGTCATCGAGGGGCATGAACCCACAATCAAGCATAACGTTCCCTCTTGGAGTCACTACCTACTACTTGGCCAAAGCAATAAATAGCAACGGAGAACATGCAAGAATTACTCACGAACATAAATATAAAAGAGGTGAATCAAATATATTACTCAAACACAATCTAAACATAATCTCACAATCCATCAGATCCCAGCAAACTCATCATAGCAACAGCATAAGGATTACATATGTGCCTTGATCATGTTGGGCAGCTCACGAGGTCTAATTAGTGAAGCACAAGAAGGGGAGGAGAACATCACATAGCTACTGGTCATGGACCCATGGTCCAAGGGAGACTAATCACAACTCATCCGGGAGGCGTCCATGGTGGTGGAGAGGCTCCCGGTGGTGATCCTCCCCTCCGGCAGGGTGCCGGGAAGAGTTCTCCTGGTGCTCCCGATCTTGAAAGCGCGGCGGCGGCGGAAAAGAGATGAGATCGCGAAAAAGGGTTCCCGTCTCGAGGGTTTCGGGACACAATATAAATATATGCCAAAGGGGGGCATCAGCGGAGGCCTGTGGGGCCCAGGCACCACCCCCCCCCCCCCCCGGCGCGACCAGGAGGGGGGCCGCGCCACCAGGGCGCCTGGAGCCCTGGTGGCCCCCCTCCGGCTCTACTTCGGGTGCCGGGAAGCTTCTGGAACGCTGATTTTTTATATAATTTTTCCGGGATTTTTCTGGCAGTTCTCGTAATGGGAAAACCTGAAATACAAAAACAGCAGAAAACAGAAACTGGCACTAGGGTGCACTGAGTTAATAGGTTAGTCCAAATATGATCAAAAGTGTATGGAAGTGTATAAATATCATAGCAATATCACCCAAAAGAGGCATGGAGCAAGCAGAAATTATAGATACATTTTGGACGTATCAACATCGCCAAGCTTAATTCCTGCTCGTCCTTGAGTAGGTAAATGATAACAAGAATAATTTATGTGGTGACATGCTATTAACCATATAGGACTTTTCGTAGTCATATGACAAAAGCTTACTGAGACAATGAATCTGTAGTAATTAAGTTGCCTCATGAGAAAATCACAAAGAACTGAAAGTTTTACAATATGATACTGAAACATCAAATAGATTTGTAATGAGCATGGTGTGCAAATATGATAAAGTGATATCTCGCTTGCCCCCTTTAGTGAAGCTAAACATAAATGCAGGGGCACCTCCTAGGTTTAAGTGATGACTAGATACAATGATTTCAGAATAAACGATATCATAATCATGCAAAAGACAATGCTACTTTGGGACAATGCACATTACACTCAGAATGACAATCATGCTCTCAGTAGTTGGTGCTTTAAAAGAAGGTGGAGACTCTCGAACCGTGGCTTTTGTTGGCAGGGTTGAAAACCCGTAGTCGGAAACAAAGACAAAGCATGTACCAGAGCTCTTGGTTTTAAAAACAGAGGTAATAATATATTTTTTAGATCATGCATGTTTCGTCAACGAATGCTAGCAGACAACTCAATCACTTCTTGAGATGGACAAGTTTCGAGGAACGGCTCCCGAATGAGGACGATCACATCCTCTTAATCTCCTTTGTTTATCACTGCCAAAGTTTTCCGATTTCTCATGAACAAAGCGTGAAGGAGGGTTTGTTTGTTATATTATTTTTGAGCCGGGCGCACTCAATGCCAGTTCCTTCTCGTATTATGGGTTTGCACATTAGACATGCAATCCCGGGGTGAAGCTTGTCCAACTTAAAAAGATCATGAATTAACTACTACTTCCTCATGCACAAAACAGAAATGCATTTTTTTTGAATAATTTAGAGATGGTACATGAAAGTCTTCGTTAGGAATGGCAGGAAAATACCATGTATAGGAAGGTATGGTGGACTCATATGGCATAACTGGTTTAAAGGATTTTGGATGCACAAGCAGTCAGTCCGCTTAGTACAGGTGGAGGTTAGCAAAAGACTGGGAGCGACCAACTAAGAGAGCAATGACGGTCATAATCATGCAGAGCGACAAAGCAACATTGAATCAGGCATGGAAGTTATATCACTACTCAGAAACAAAAGATCATCAAGGCTTGACAGACTCTCTTTACAGTCTTAAATATGCGTGAGCATACGCCAAGTCAATCAAAATAAATTCTCGAAGGAAGATATTACTAAACCATACCACATCACAGGCAAACAAATCATGTTGGTACTCCAATAACACATTGGGAACCCCCCCAGCTATTTGAGACTAACCATATGAAAACATGAACTACTAAGCACCATTATGCACGTAGCATTTTTATCATAGACATATCAACCAATGCAACAGAAGCAAACTCTCTTAATAAGATAAGCATGATAACTAAAGAGAGTTCAAGCAACCAACTAAACAAAAGCTCTTTAAAAAGATAAGCATGAAAACTAAGAGCTAAGCATGATAGTAGCTATTGAAAGACAAAGAACACACACAGCAAAGATAGACATGAAAATTCTATGTTATGTTCTAGGTAGAAGTGGAGCGTGTTTCTCTCCCACACAAAGAAAGCTGAGTTCCGACTCGTTATGAAAAGCTAAAGAAAACTAAAAAGGAAACTAAAAAGGAAACTAAAAGCAAGACGCTCCAAGCATAGCACATAACACATGAAGTGATAAAAATATAGTGGAACGAAAGACGAACTGATAATGTTGATGGAGAAGGGGATGCACGGGGGCATCCCCAAGTTTAGACGCTTGAGTCTCCTTGAATATTTCTTGGGGGTGCATGGGGGCATCCCCAAGCTTGAGCGTTTGACACTCCTGAATCTTTTTATCATCTTCCCTCGCACACTTGAAAACTCCCTTCATACATAACTTATCATAATCTGATTAGCGAGGTTAGTACCCATAATAAAATAGTTGTTCCTTGCTGGAGATAAGGATATTCTTGAAGGTCTACTGTTTCTCAAGATTGCCAAAAGGTTTTTGCAAAGAAAAAGCAAGCTCTAGGTTTGCAAAATGAAGGAAAGGCAAAACAGGACAGAATCTATGAAAAACAGAATAGCAGGTAGTAAATGATTTTTTCGGGGCACTTCTGCAAGTCTAATCAAAAAACTCAAAACAGATGCACAAAAGAAAATTGTATAGAGCACGCTGTCGTAAAAATTCAGACCAAAAAGATGATCTGGTGATTTTATACGAATTTTTTTATCCAAGGACAGAATCGGTTTCCTGGACAGCACGTCACAACTTTTGAACTTTCTTGCAATCAGAGGCTACACTTGGCACAAAGTTGACAAGCAAAGATACAATGATGATGCTAATGTAGTTAACAACATCAAGACACAACAAAAGCAAAATAAAGTTTTATTCATGTGGGCTGCCTCCCAAAAGCGCTTTCTTTTATGCCTTTAAGCTAGGCATAATGCAAAGAGATCAAGTTTTATCAAGAGTAAAAGAATAGCTAGCCCGTATAACGGACTCAAAAGGTAACTTAATCTTCTTTCTAGGGAAGTGTTCCATCCCTTTCTTGAGAGGAAATTGGAATTTTATATTCCCCTCTTTCATGTCAATGATAGCACCAACGGTGCGTAGAAAAGGACGTCCCAAAATAGTTGGACACGAAGGTTCACATTCAATATCCATAATAGTAAAATCAACGGGAACATAATTGTCATTGACAATGATAAGAACATCGACGATCCTCCCCAAAGGTTTCTTTATGGAAGAATCAACGAGACGAACACCAAAAGAACAAGAATCAAAAGGTTTCAATTTAAGCATATCATATATTCTTTTGGGCATAACAGAGGTACTAGCACCAACATCACATAAAGCATAGCAAGAGAAGTTATTCAACTTAATTTTTATCATAGGATCCCAACCATCTTCCAGCTTTCTAGGTATGGAGGCTTCTACTCTAAGTTTCTCCTCCCTAGCTTTGATGAAAGCATTAGTGATATGCTCTGTGAAGGCAAGGTTAAGCGTGCTAGTGCGGGGATCTTTAGACATCTTGTGAAGGAAATCAATAACTTCGGTAAGAGTGCAATTATCAAAATCAAGGTCACTACTATCAAGTAAAGTGGTAGTGGTGTCCTTTAGGTTCACTTGTTTGGTAGTTTCTATGGTCATAGCATCACCATTAATAGGTCCAATGGGACCAGGAGTGCATTGGGTGCTAAGAGTTTGGATATCCTCAACAACTTGGATAGTAGCAACAGTGTGGTGGGTAGGAAGGTTCTTAATTCTATTTTCTTCCTCCCTTTCTCTAGCCCATCTCTCTTTAAGTTTAGCCAACATCCTAATGTTTTCATTAATTTGCACTTGAATAGCATTCATAGGAGTGACCTTCCTCTCCTCAAGAGGAGAAGTTCTAATTTTAAGCAATTCTACCTCATGGGCTAAATTGTCTACCTTCGAAGAGAGATCATCTAGTTTGTTTAGTTTTTCTTCTACACTCTTATTAAAGGATTTTTGGGTAGTGATGAAATCTTTAAGCATAATCTCTAGTTCAGTAGTGGAGTTCTTGGTGCTAGGATAAGCATTGTTGTTCCCATAAGAATTAGAGGGGAACGGTCTAGGATTGCTACCAAAATTACTCCTATAAGCATTGTTATTAAAATTGTTTCTAGAGATAAAGTTCACATCTACTTGTTCTTGAGCAATCAAAGAATTTAAAGGAACACCACGAGGATCAACAGAAGATTGCTTCGAAAGTAGAGACACGATCAAGTCAACTTTTTCATTTAGGGAGGAAATCTCCTCGACAGAGTTTACCTTCCTACCTGTTGGAGCGTGTTCGGTGTGCCATTGGGAATAATTGGTCATCATCTCATCGAGAAGCTTCGTGGCAGCACCAAGTGTAGTTGATGTCGTGGAATTAACACGTCAGATGTCCGGATCAACGGACTTTAGGTGTGGAGCCGCACATCTATGTAGTAGCTTGAGACGGGTTGAGCGGAATCGAGAGACGCGATGTAGACACGGATTTAGACAGCTTCGGTCCCCGGGAGACATCATCCGGTAATAACCCAACGTGCTGTTTGAGGCTAGATCTCATTATGATCCTCGTGGTGTCGCCGGTAAACCGGCTCTTTGTGTCTAACCCTAGAAACTTGTCTAAACTTCTCCTCTAACTTGTCTCTTGTCTCCCCTGTGTCGGGGGAAACTGTCCTCCCACGAGCACCTATGGGACCGGAGCCCCTTCTACGTTGCGGTAAGGGAGCGGAGGGAGCACGAAGAGCAGATCGAGGAGAGCACGCGGGCAGTTTACCCAGGTTCGGGCCGCACGGATGCGTAAAACCCTACTCCTGCTTGGATTGTATTGAGTTCTTGAGCTCGGGAGCTTGAAAAGCTAGCTACACCGAGCCAGAGAGCTATCTAGGTTCCAAACCCCCTCTACGTGGTGCATGGGCCTCCTTTTATAGCTCAAGGGGTCACCGACAGGTGTCAACGTAGAGGAGGGCAAAAATGTAACTTTGGTGGTAGTTGTAACAGTGCGGGAATAGTGCGTGAACAGTGGATGAACAGTGGTCATCACCTAACTTTGACAGTGGGGGACAAGGACATTAAATGCCGGTCACCGTCGACCCCAAAAGCACCCGTCCATGCGTCTCCGTTCGCCACGGCGATAGCCTCGTCACCGTGGCGTGCCACCGTGTCCCCCAGACTGCACAGCCATCCGCCACGCGTCCCTGGAAGGGCCCCAGGGCGACGCGTGGGCCGATGAGCTGGAGCGCGGGCACACAGCGCAGGCTTCCCCCGGCAAGCACCTTGCCGGGGTCTTGATCTTGTCGGGCCCGGAAGCTTGCCGCTCCCCGGGTCCTGCCGGGGCGCAGGGTGCGCCGAGGCATGTCTTCTGAGATGCAGTCTTCTGGTCTTCCTGGCAAGCTCCTCTTGCCAGGGTCTTGTGCTAATGTGATAGTTTTGAGCCTGGGACGGCCTTCCCAGCAAGCTCCACTTGCCGGTGTCTTTATCTTCTGTCTTGTATACTTTGTTTTTGAATGGCTTAATAAGGACCGAAAAGGTTTCCGGCAAGCACGTGGTAAGCCCTGCCGCGGGAAGCTGCTACTGCCCGTGCACAAGTTGGGGTACTAAGGTACCCCTATCTTAGTACACCGACAGGAGCCCCAGGGCCTGGGCCACACACGATGCCGAGCGCTGTTGGGCCAGGCCCAAAACAGTGCACGGGCACGCGCGGCCCACGGCGAGCCGTAAATCCCCTTCCGCATCCGTCGCGCCCCTCCCTAACGGCACGCGTCGATTGCGGCGTCGTGGGAGAGATCGTGGCCTCGTTCTTTAATGGGAAATGCGGAGCGTCCCCCACTTCCCCCTTAAAAGCAGAGGAAGCAGGGGCAGTTTCCCTCCTTCGTCTTCATTGCGTCTTCAACCTCCAGAAAACCTCCGCTGCTCTCTGCCTCCACCCCTCCTCCGCTATCTTCCGCATCCGCGGCGCCGTCGAGCTCCTCACCCCTTCCCTCGCCGCCTCCGCCATGGCTCCGAAGACCGAGAAGGCGAAAGCGGAGAAGGCCAAGCGAGAGAAGTCCGAGCAGGCGGCGAAGCTCGCCGGCCTGCGGAAGAGGAACGTGGTCTTCGCGCCGAGGCTCAGCGCGAGGGAGCTGTGGAACAAGTACTACCTCTTCTGGGCCAAGGAGACCAAAGCTCATCCCCGCACCAGAGTCTACCCCACCGTCGCCAGAGATCTGTTTCCCGGCGGGTATTTCTTCTTTGCTGTCTTCTTCCATTGCGGGCTGTGCCCTCCGTTCTCGGAGTTTTTCTGTGACATTATGAACACATACGGCCTCCACCTCCTAGACTTCACCCCCAACGCCATCCTTATGATGGCGGTTTTCGCACATCTGTGCGAAAACTATGTAGGGATCCATCCGAATGTAGCGCTCTTTCGCCATTTCTTTATGCCTAGAGTAGAGGCCGGCGCTCCCCTCTCCGACGGTATCTCCTGGATCTTCCGGTTGAACAAGAAAGATTCATATCTGAAAGGAGAACTCCGCGGCAAGTGGGAAGAATGGCGCGCAGATTGGTGTTGGGTAGTGGAGGACCATCCAGAGCCTTTTACTGCGCCGCGCACAACAGCCATAGTGCGCGGCAGAGACTGGGGCGAGTTGGCCCCGGAGGACGGCAAGCTCAACATCGCCCTTATCAGGATACTTCGCCTCCGGGTAGCCAAACTAACCATCGGAGAGGTAGGGGCAGATTTCCTTCGCCGCCGCATTGCCCCTTTACAAGAGAGGAAAAGGCCAGCATGGGAATTTGGCAATGCGGCGGACATTATGACGCTGCGCCCGGGATTGAATTTCAACTTCACGGCTTTGGAGCTGAAGGGGATGGTCCGAGAGCTTTTCAAGCACGACCCGGCCCACCCGAAGTGGTTTAGATCTCCCCGAGGAGTGGTCCCGCTGTGCAACAGCACTTCCCGGGAATCCATGCGCGCGGCGATGCCTGCGTGTGACTCCCACGGCGTCGACCCCACCTGGATAGAGCCTCCGCCGGACGCGATACTAAGTTTCTTCGACAACTTGGTCGAGGTGCCGAAGAACACCGAGGAGAACAAGGGTCTCACCCGGGCCACCACGGAGCGGGATATAGCCTATATTGCTTCCCGGATGGAAGAGGCCGCCGCAGCCGCAGCGGTGGGAGACTTCGGATACACCGTCGACGAGGCGCAGGCTGCGGACGAATCGTGCCAAGCAGAGGAGGCAGAGATCCGCAGGCTGCTCAAGCTTCCACTCGACGAGCTTGCCGGGGTTCCTTCCCTGAGGCATGCCGGGATTCCCGGGGTTGTGAGCGAGGCCGCCGCCGGGGCCGAGGTTGCCGGAGGGAGTAGGACCGCCGGAGGGAGCGGGGCCGCCGGAGGAAGCGGGACCGCAGGGCAGGATGCCGGACCCAGCGGGCCTGCTGGGGAGGAGGAGGAAGACGTCGAGGCCGATGAAGACACCGGTGGATCTCTAGGACTCGACAACGACACCTCCTCGTCGTCGGAGAACTCCCCACCTCCAGCAAGTCCCAAGCAAGCGCCGGGGAAACGCCTCCGCAAGGTGGCTACAGCGACGAGGACACAGGCGCCTCGACAGCAGCCTGCTCGCCGGGCGGCGTGCGCCACCAGAGCGAGCCAAACCGCGATGGAGGCGCCCCGCGCACCAGCCGCGGCGGAGGCGCCCCGCGCACCAGCCGCAGCGGAAGCGCCCCGCGCACCAGCGCCAAGCGGAGGGGGATCCTCCCGGAGTGAAGCGGCCGCTCCGCCTGCTCCTCAGGCCTCGGCGTCAACGGAGGCGGGGTCTTCGCAGCCCCCAGCCCCGGGGACCGCCAAGCGCCCGAGGGAGCCTTCTCCTCCTGCTCCTCGCGCGGGAGCACCTCAGGTGGAGTTCGATTTCTCCGCCCTCAGCTCCGACGACGACGAGGAAGAGGAGTAAGTACTTGCAATTTATAACTTCTTCAATTCTGACTTGGTCTTTCTTGATGATTCTGATCTTGTTTTTGTTTTGCTTTCAGGTCCCTGGCCCAGCGGATGGCGAAGCGGGCCAAGATCCCTGTGGTCGAGGTTGACGACGACTCGCCCGTCGCGGCGACAGGAGACGCGCCGGCGACGAACTTGCCGGATCAACCTGCTGCCCCGAGGAGCAGCCCCCAGCGTAAGTCTGGTCTTGAACTTTCTGTTCGTCCGGCGCGCTTGAGGTTTTTGCTTGTATTAATATCTCGTTTCTTCGTTTGTCTTGTGCAGATATGGAGCCGCAGCCGCAGGAGCGCCCGGAGACTGCCTCCGGCGAGCCACAGGTTCCACCCTCCCCGCCAAAGGTAGACTCCCCGGCGAGGGAGAATGCTCCAACGAGGACGGGCACCCTGCCAAGGGCGGGCTCCCCGCCAAGGGCGAGCAGCCCGACGAGGGCGGCCACCCCGCCAAGGAAGGGCACGGGCGGCCCTCCGCCAGCAGGGGCCACCGCTCCACCGCCAAGGGAGGACTCTCCGGCGAGGGAGCAGGTCGTCGAGGAAGTCCGCGAAGGTAAGTCTTGCAGCTTTATCTTCATGAACTTGTCTTTTTGGATATTTGCTTGATCTTTTCTTTTCTTTTTCTTCTGCTAGATCCTCCCGCACCGGACCGGATGGAGACCGAGGCCACCGGCGAGGAGGGCGCGCAAGGCGACGGCGGCAATGCCACTGCCGCTGAGGGCATGGCAGGAGCCGACGAGCCTGCCGCTGAGGAGACTGCCCCGACCGCAGACGCTGCGGCCGGGGAGGGAGAAGGCGACCACACTGCTGGCCCGGAGGCAGCAGGAGCGTCGAGCGCTGCACCGGCCGCCGACCCATCCGCCGACAAGGAGCAGTCGGGCATATACCTTGAGGCCCCCAATGGCGTCTTCATACAAGTGCCATGGGGGTCCTTGTCGCGAGCCCCCGCGGAGGGAGAGACCTTTGATGGAGAGGTCCTCGCCTCCGCGGGGTTGAAGATCGTTGAAGCGCCTGGCGGGAGCGACGAGCCCGAAGAGGAGAAGCTGCTTCGCCGGCTCCTGGCCCTTTACCGGGCCAGGCAGGCGAAGCTGGACTCCCGGGAAGCTCTTGCCGCCAAGGCTGGAGTCGAATTGGAGAAGCGCGCTGCCGAACTCCGCGCCGCCAACCAGGCGGCCCTCCGCAACTTGGCGGAGGAGCGTGAAAGGCTTGCCGGAGAGCAGCAAGAGTTTCTTCTTGAGAATGCTGAGGCCGAGGAGGAGCACCGCTTGGCTGGTGAAGAGCTGTCCCGGCGAGAAGGAGCGCTCAACCAGCAGAAGGTTGAGCTCGACGCCCATGACGACGAGCTCACCGTCCGGGAGCAGGCTCTTGGCGGGGCCCTGAAGGAGGCAAAGGAAGCTGCTGCCGCCGCGGAAACCGCCAAGAGGGACTTAGAGCTCAAGGTGGAGCAACTGGAGCAGTACCCGAAGGCGAGCGAGGACAGGGTCACCGCGCTCAACATAGAGCGCGAGAAAGACGCCCATACCAACTCAGACCTCCAGGTACGCCTCTCCAAGAAGGGCGACGAGCTTACCGCCGCCAAAGACTCAATCGCTGACTTGGAGTTGAAGGTCTCCACCTTGAAAGATTCACTCGACGCCGCCCGGGATCGCGAGACCAAGCTGAAGGAGGAGCTCCGCAAGGAGCGGGAGCTGGTGGAGAGCGCCGCCACCTCCGCAAACAACTTCAACCGGGCGGTGGAGCAATGGACGAGGAGCTGGTCACTTCCACCGCCAACATCAACAAGGAGCTAATGGCGCTGGGGTGGAGCACCTCGTGTACTCTCCGGACCCGAATCTCCCCCACAGCACCAAGCTAAGTCTTTTCTTCAGGGGAGTCGCGCCGGCGCTTGCACGGCTGCAGGAGAAGCTCCCCGCGCAGCTGGCCGAGGAGTCGCGCCAGCTCTGCGCGGGCACTTTGGAGCGCGCCCTGACGAAGATTGTTTACCGCAACCCTGGCATTAATCTCGTCAACGTCCTCCGCAGCTTGCCGGCCGACGCAGATCAGGAGGCGCTGAAGGCGCAGGTCGCCCACATCATCGCCAAGGTGAACAAGATCTCCAGGCGTGAAGGCGATCGCGTAGATTAGGCCTCTTTCTTTCTATTTCCTTTGCCGTTGCAAAGTGTGCCATGAACATGAATCTATTAGTCATTGCAACAAGTTATCTCTGTAATATATTATCTTATTTTTGAGCAATCGATGCGGTGTTATCTCCCTTGCTTTTGGTCCTCCACTTTGTATGCTTTCAACCCTACGCTTCTAGGGGACTTGCCGGCAAGGGGCCCTTGCCGCGAGCACTGAGTGCTGGACTCTTAGCAGCCTGCTGGCAAAGGCCTTACCGGCAAGTAACCTTGCCGCAGCTAGTCGCAACGCACTTAGCTTGTCGAGCGAACTCGAAAACGAAGCAAGGGCGCGACACTTGTCGCAGCTCACTTAAGTCGTTGAGCGTACTCAAAAACAAAGTAAGGGTGCGGCTAGCCACGGGTAGGTTCCTTCGCGCACAGGTTTTCCATACAAAGTGTGGTTGTTCAAGGAAGATAACTAAAATTTAAAAATTTGAACTGCTCAAATTCTGGTAACTTAGCTTTCATATATTGCTTGTTCCCCGACAAGGCTCCTCTTTCTTGAACAGTACTTGGTTCATCCTCCATCTCC
>LR738716.1:69636501-69646593 GCA_902687465.1 Secale cereale
CCCCCCCGGCAAACTTGTGCGCGAGGAAGTCTCCTTCTGCGTAAGAGGGAAAGAAAAAAGAGGAGGAGAAACAAGCATAGCGCCTTGCGGCTTGCTAGCGCTTACCGGGGATGTGCTTTGCACAAGGTGCCAAATAATGCATGCAAATAACAAAGAAAGGCATGGAAATGGCAAATAGTGAGAAGCACAAAAACTTTACTGATGCACGGGATCTGCGCCCGGCTTTGTACAAAGGTTTACATGCAACAGCGGCAAGACTCGTACAAAAGGTGGTTGCCGGAGCGGATCACGGCAACCGCGCCTTATGGGTGAAACTTGCGAAGATGCTCTATGTTCCAGGAGTTGCTCACTGGTAAGCCTTCTTCGGTCTCAAGGCGGACAGCGCCGGGCCTTGTGACTTGTCTCACCCGATAAGGGCCTTCCCACTTCGGCGTCAACTTGTTGGAATTCTTGGCGGACTGAACACGCCGAAGAACAAGGTCGCCTTCCTCGAGACTCCTGGCCTTGACCTTGCGGCTATGATAGCGGCGCAAGGCTTGCTGGTATCGAGCAGCTCGTACAGCAGCCTGGAGACGTTCCTCCTCGAGGAGCAATGCATCATCTTGGCGCAGTTGCTCTTGCTCGAGCTCATCATAAGCGAGCACTCGAGGAGATCCGTATACGAGTTCCATGGGGAGAACTGCCTCTGCTCCGTAGACTAGAGCAAAGGGTGACTGTCCGGTGGCTCGACTTGGTGTCGTTCTGATTGACCAAAGAGCCGCCGGTAACTCCTCTATCCAGTTTCTTCCGCACTTGTGTAGCCTGTCGAAGGTTCTCGTCTTGAGTCCGCGCAGCACTTCAGCATTGGCCCTCTCCGCTTGACCATTGCTCCTCGGGTGAGCAACATAAGCGAAACAGACCTTGGCGCCAAGGTCTTGGACGTACTGCATGAAGGTGCGGCTAGTAAATTGTGTGCCGTTGTCGGTGATGATCCTGTTAGGGATCCCGAAACGGCAAACAATCGACCTGAAGAACCTGACTGCTGACTGTGATGTCACCTTTCTCACTGGTTCCACTTCTGGCCACTTTGTGAACTTGTCGATTGCAACGTACAAGTACTCAAAGCCCCCGACAGCACGGGGGAAGGGGGCGAGGATATCGAGCCCCCAGACCGAGAAGGGCCAGGACAAAGGGATCGTCTGGAGAGCTTGAGCTGGTTGGTGAATTTGCTTTGCATGGAACTGGCACGCTTCACACTTGGTTACTTGTGCAGTTGCATCTTGGAGGGCTTCTTGCCAAAAGAACCCTTGCCGGAAAGCTTTTTCGGCAAGTGCCCTTGCGCCAATGTGGTGGCCACATATGCCTCCATGTATCTCTGCCAACAGCTTCTGTCCATCTTCTCTGGAAATGCACTTCAACCTGACACCATTGAGTCTTCTTCTGTACAGTTCATTATCAACGAACTGGTACATACTTGACTGCCTGGTTATTTTCTCTATCTCTTCTGGGTCGTCGGGAAGTTCTCCAGTTTGCAGAAAACGGACGATCTGTTGTGCCCACGCCGGAGCCCGAGGCTCAATAGCAAGGACTAAAGGCATGAGGGCCGCTGCGGGAACCTCATCTTCTACGGCAGGAACCTCTGGTTCTACCGGAGCTGACGGTTCCCCGGCAAGCCTGTCGGGGCAAGGCTTGTCGGGAACGCTTGCTTCAACTGTACACACCCTTGGGTCTGCAGGAGCAAACTGTTCCTCAGCGTTTTGGTTGTTGATCTTGGGGACCTTGGCGGTGGCTTCAGGAAGATCCGCCGGCAAGTAGTCGCCGGAGATCAACTTTCTCTTCTTACTTTGCCCAACTGATGGTGTAACGGATGGTTGAGTTAGCTTGAGCAGGAAGGTCCCTGGTTCCACAGGTAACTTCATCGCCGCACACTTTGAAAGGCCATCTGCAATATCGTTCTGAGCTCTCGGGACATGCTCCATTTGCAGACCTTCAAAGTGCTCTTCAAGCTTTCTCACTTCATCAACATAGGCTTCCATCAAAGGGCTCTGGTAGCTCTTGTTAACTTGTCGGACCACCAACTGAGAATCTCCCCGCACAATCAACTTCTTTATCCCAAGTTCGGCTGCAATTCCGAGGCCGGCAAGCAAACCTTCATACTCAGCAGTATTGTTTGTCGCTTGTTCCTTGGGAAAGTGCATCTGGATAACATACTTGAGGTGCTCTCCGGTGGGCGCTATGAGTACAATGCCGGCACCGGCGCCTTGCAGCGAGAAGGCACCGTCAAAGTACATTACCCATTCACTGCTTGCTTCTTGTACGGGGACGCTTGTCTCTGGAACTTCTTCATCGGGCGATGGGGTCCATTCAGCTATGAATTCTGCCAAAGCTCGGCTCTGTATAGTTGAAGTACTCTCAAACTTGAGACCAAAGCTTGACAGCTCCAGTGCCCACTCGACGATCCTGCCTGTCGCTTCTGGATTCTGCAATATCCTCTTCAACGGAAAGCGAGTGACCACTGTTATCTCGTGTGCTTGGAAGTAATGGCGGAGCTTTCTCGAGGCCATGAGGAGGCCGAAAAGCAACTTTTGCACCCCAGAGTATCTTGACCTAGCCCCCTGCAAGAGGGAACTTACAAAATACACTGGGCGCTGCACCATCTTCTTTCGCACTTCTCCTTGTTCCTGCGCAGACTTGTCCTTGTCGGAGCCAGAGCTTGTCGGGGAAGCCCCCTGCTTGTCGCTGGATCCACTTGCTGGTGGTGTAGACTCCTCGTCGGCCTCCCTCTCCGCTACTAACGCAACACTAACCACTTGATTGGTTGCTGCTAGGTACAGCAGCAACTTCTCTTGTGGCCTAGGTGCGACAAGTATTGGAATGGAGGATAGGTATCCTTTCAAGTCTTGCAGCGCTGCCTCCGCTTCCGGAGTCCATTTCATAGGACCTGCCTTCTTCAAGATTTTGAAGAAAGGTAGGGCGCGTTCTGCAGACTTTGAAATGAAACTACTGAGGGCAGCTACACAACCTGCAAGTCTCCTTACGTCCTTGACGCGCTTCGGGGCTTCGATCTGCTCGATGGCTTTTATCTTGTCGGGATTGGCTTCAATCCCCCTCTGGGACACGAAGAACCCGAGAAGCTTGCCGGAGGGGACTCCAAAGACGCACTTCTCGGGGTTCAACTTAAGCTGGATCTTGCGCACATTCTCAAATGTTTCTTCCAAATCCTGGATCAGCGTATCCTTGCTCTTGCTCTTCACCACTATGTCATCCATGTAGGCTTCTAAATTTCTGTGGATCTGTGGCTCAAAAGCAGTGTGCACCACCCTTGCAAATGTCGAGCCTGCATTCTTCAATCCAAAGGGCATGCGTATGAAGCAATATGTGCCGCATGGAGTGATAAATGCAGTCTTCTCTTCATCTTCCTTGGCCATGAAAATCTGGTGGTAACCTGAGTATGCATCAAGGAAGGAAAGCAGCTCACATCCGGCGGTGGAGTCAACAATCTGGTCAATACGCGGCAAGGGAAATGGATCCTTGGGACATGCTTTATTCACATCGGTGAAGTCTATACACAGTCTCCACTTCCCGTTAGCTTTGCGTATGACAACTGGATTGCCTAACCACGTTGGATGGATGACGCCTCTAACCAGGCCTGCTGCTTCTAGCTTCTTGATCTCTTCGGCAATGAATTCTTGGCGCTCCACGGCTTGCTTCCCTGACCTTCTGCTTGACGGGCCGCGCATGAGGACAAACAGCAAGCTTGTGCTCAATCACCTTCCTGGGAACGCCGGGGATGTCAGATGGTTGCCACGCAAACACATCGACATCCGCCCGCAGGAAGGCAACGAGCGCGCTTTCCTATTTGCTGTCAAGCGTAGCACTGATGGTGAAGGTACCACTAGTGCCGTCCTCCTTGGCGGACACCTTCTTGGTTGCCGGTGGAGCGGCCATCCCCTTCTTGCACTTGCCGGTGGACCTCGATGGGACGTCCTCGACGGCAGCGCATCACTCCGAGGAGGTGCGTTTGCCGGAGTGGGCCCCAGAGCACTTGCAGGACTTGGACTTGGTCTTCTTCCCCCCGGGAGCTTCAGCGGCAAGTGTGTTGCTCTCCGCTGCGGCTGCTGCGTCCCGGTATATCTTGTCGTCCCAGATAAGCGCGTCCTTCTTGTCGCCAGGGACAGAGATGACGCTTATCGGCCCCGGCATCTTGAGTACGTTGTAGGCATAGTGGGAAGCTGCCATGAACTTGGCGAGGGCATGACGTCCAAGTATCCCATTGTATGGCAATGGGATATCGGCAACATCAAAGGTTATCCTCTCCGTTCTGAAGTTAAGCTCCCCGCCAAAGGTCACTGGCAAGGTGATCTTCCCCTTGGGCTTGCTCCTTCCCGGGTTTATTCCTTGGAACGAACCGGTTTCTTCGAGCTCGCCGTCTGGGATCTAGAGTTTCTTGATCATAGCCGAGGAGATCAAGTTCAAGCCGGCCCCGCCGTCAACCAACATTTTGGTGACCTTGAGGTTGCGGATGGTTGGTGAGACCAACATCGGCAAGCACCCGACCGCAGTGGTGAGGTCAGGGTGATCCTCAAGATCAAAAATGATGGGCCTGCTGGACCACTTCAGGATCCTGCGTGACTCAACGGGCGGCTCAGCTGCATTTACTTCCCGCACCCACTGCTTGAGTTGGCGGTGGGAAGTATGCAGAGAGGCGCCTCCGTCGACACACAGGACTTCTGTGGCCTTCTGGAACTCCTGCTCGCTGTTATCGCCCTCCTCCATGTCGTCGTCGTCGTCGTCTTCTTCCTCATCCTTGTCGCGGCCCCGGGGAGGTCGATCTCCTTGCCGCTGCTTGGCCTTGCCGCGGCGTCCTCCCCGGCCATTGAATGGCCGCTTCTTGCTTGGCTCTCCTCCGCCACCTTGAGCCTTCTCCTTGTCGCGACGCTCGTACTCAGCCTTCTGCTGTTCTACGAGGTACTCGACTCGCTTGCAGTTCGAAAGGTCGTGGCCCTTGGTGCGGTGGATCTTGCAATATTGCTTGTCGGAGCCGTCCTGCTTGTCGGCTGCCGCTACAGGGGCAGGCTCCTTGCCGGAGCCGCCAGCCTGTGCTTTCTTGGCGGGAGCCTCCTTGCCGGACTGCTCGACGACCAGCACTTCCTTGCTCTTCTTCTTTCTATTGTTCCACCGCCGGCTCTTCTTTGCCGGGGCGGCGTCCTCGCTGTCGCTCCCCCCTGCGCCAGTATCTTCTCCGGGGAGTCTCCTCCCCTCTTCGGCGCGCGCGCACTTGTCAGCCAGAGCGTAGTGCTCGCTGACGTCCCGGATCTTGGTCATGGCCATCTCCTCCCGCATGCGGCGGTTACGCACGTTCTGGTGGAACGCGCTGATAACCGCAGCAGGGTGGACGTCGGGAATGTTGTGCTGCACGCGGCTGAATCTTTGAATGTACTTGCGCAGGGGTTCTCCTTCCTTCTGGGCCAAGATGTGGAGATCACTCTCCTGGCCGTGGGGTTTGTGGCCGCCCGTGAAGGCGCCAACAAATTGGTGGCACAGATCTGCCGACGAAGAAATGGAGCCTTCCGGCAAGTGCATAAGCCAAGAACGGACGTTCGGCTTAAGCACTAGCGGGAAGCAATTGGCGAGTATCTTCTCGTCGCGTCCCCCGGCAGCCTGCACCGCTATGTTGTAGATGCTGAGGAACTCCGAGGGGTGCGTCTTGCCGTCGTACTTCTCGGGTACGTCGGGCTTGAAGTTTTTCATGCTGGGCCACAGGACACGCCGCAGCTCACGGGTAAACGCAGGGCAACCTGCCGCGTACGGCAAGTCGCCTGCCTCACCGGGCGCGGGTGTGTCAGCAGCGGTCCCAGCGCGCTGATCTGATTGTCGACGGGCTTCTCGTCGGCGCTCGATTGTCGTCCGAGCGTCTTCTTGCCGCCGGTCGTCGAGGACTTGGCGCTGGTCCCGACGAGCCCGCGGATCCGACGACGCCGTGGAGTCGTCGTCGACGTTAATCCGGCGGGGTGGCGTCTTCTGCTTCCGCGGCGGGGAGTGCACGGTGGTTGCACCCCCGGCGGTCTTGTCACCGTCGGCCTTCATCTGCTCGACTTGCCGTGGCCGCGACATCGCCGGCTGCTGCGGCGTGTCGTTATTGGCGAAGGCGATGAGGCTTTGGATCGTCGCTCTCCAGTCTTCGGCCTTGTCTGCCGCTGGAGGGAAATCGAGGAGCAGTTGCGCTCTTGCGAGAGCTTCTGCTGGAGAGGAGGGGAGCGGGGGCGAGCGGTGCGAGGAGCGGGATATGCTCGGACTCCTAACAGGGTTAGAAGGAGCAGTTTCCCGCCCCAGCGACCGCGCCTTGCTCGTGCCAGGACGATGGCCTTGAGCGTCCCGCGATCCTCCGGTTTGTCCTTGGCACAGCAAGCGGATGGTACCTCCTGTACCACGGAGCTGCTGGCCAGTCGTTTGCTGAGATGGATGTGGCGCGTCTACGGACACCGAGGCTCGGTCGTCCGTCTTGTCCTTGGATTTGGGGGCGCCGCGAGTTTCCTCGCCGGCGACCACCCTTCCGCCAGCATCTCCTCCACCAACCGTTGGTTCTGGTGGTGGTGGGATCGATGCAGACGGGCCTGCGACCTCCGAAGCCTTCTTCTTCGGGGCCATGCTGTTCCTGATGAAGTTGATGTAGCTGGAGAGGTTGATGAAGAATGCGCCCGCGTGAGCGCCGGATCAGGTTCGCACAACCTCGACGCCCCCTACCTGGCGCGCCAAAGATGTCGGGGGAAACTGTCCTCCCACAAGCACCTATGGGACCGGAGCCCCTTCTACGTTGCGGTAAGGGAGCGGAGGGAGCACGAAGAGCATATCGAGGAGAGCACGCGGGTAGATTACCCAGGTTCAGGCCGCACGGATGCGTAAAACCCTACTCCTGCTTGGATTGTATTGAGTTCTTGAGCTCGGGAGCTTGAAAAGCTAGCTACACCGAGCCAGAGAGCTATCTAGGTTCCGAACCCCCTCTACGTGGTGCATGGGCCTCCTTTTATAGCTCAAGGGGTCACCGACAGGTGTCAACGTAGAGGAGGGCAAAAATGTAACTTTGGTGGTAGTTGTAACAGTGCGGGAATAGTGCGTGAACAGTGGATGAACAATGGTCATCACCTAACTTTGACAGTGGGGGACAAGGACATTAAATGCCCGTCACCGTCGACCCCAAAAGCACCCGTCCATGCGTCTCCGTTCGCCACGGCGATAGCCTCGTCACCGTGGCGTGCCACCGTGTCCCCTGGGCTGCACAGCCATCCGCCACGCGTCCCTGGAAGGGCCCCAGGGCGACGCGTGGGCCGAAGAGCTGGAGCGCGGGCACACAGCGCAGGCTTCCCCCGGCAAGCACCTTGCCGGGGTCTTGATCCTGTCGGGCCCGGAAGCTTGCCGCTCCCCGGGTCCTGCCGGGGCGCAGGGTGCGCCGAGGCATGTCTTCTGAGATGCAGTCTTTTGGTCTTCCTGGCAAGCTCCTCTTGCCAGGGTCTTGTGCTAATGTGATAGTTTTGAGCCTGGGATGGCCTTCCCGGCAAGCTCCACTTGCCGGGGCCTTTATCTTCTGTCTTGTATACTTTGTTTTTGAATGGCTTAATAAGGACCGAAAATGTTTCCGGCAAGCACGTGGTAAGCCCTGCCGCGGGAAGCTGCTACTGCCCGTGCACAAGTTGGGGTACTAAGGTACCCCTATCTTAGTACACCGACACCCTATCCCTTTGGGGAGCCCCTCCCCTCCTTATATATGTTGAAGGGGCGGTTTACATGACTAGTCCTAGTAGGACTAGGATTGATCTATTACAAGGAGTCCTAGTCTTGCTTTCTTTGCAGGAGAATATCCCTTATCCTTTCTTCATACACCGGCCCACTATTAATATGAACCGGCCTTCTGGGCCTTGGGCCTTGTCATCCATGATCCGCCCGCCGGGTTATCAGTAACTTGCCAAATGTAAACCGTCACAAGTAAAATGCCAAGTCCGGCCGGGTTATAATTCCGGCCGGTTTATACCGCGGGGTATATCCCCGACATTAGCCCCCAAGTTTAGCTTGGATTTATCCATGGTAAACTTATGCTGCAAAATAAATATAAGAGCGAATCTGATAGGTTGTGCTCCGGGTTAAGAATTTCTTGTAAACCGGCACCTGATCCTCCTTAAGTCCTTGTCCTTTCCTTCTTCTAAAAAATCCGGGTCAACATACCAACTTCATAATCAACTTGCTTGCATAAGAAATATTGTAAATAAAGAATTCATTTGAATCGGCCTTTAATGCTCTGACTTGACAAAAATATTGGTCTTTTGAAATATTCAACTGATATCCGGCCGGCTTGAAGATGCAGAACTTGCCGGTTTATGATTGACAAAATTGCCGGGTCACCCAATTAATCTTATTTGCCAGAACTGAAAATTTGAAGATGTTCCTCCTTTATATGCATATTACATATAGCCCCCAAGTGCCGGGTCATTATGTAATAATGAGCAGGAACTTTGTATATACTTCATTGAAAATAGCCTTTTATAATCTTGAAGAAATCCGGATTGTTCATCCCAATCACTATGAGACTGAATATTCCATATTATGTAGCCGCCAAGTGCCTGGTCATTATGCAATAATGAGCAGGGACTCTGAATGTATGATCATGTAAACTTGAACAGCAGCATGTAGCCCCTAAGTGCCGGGTCATTATTTAGTAATGAGCAGGGACTTTGTAGATATAATTATTGAAATGAACATTATATAATGTAACTTCCATCGTGGGGTTTGAATCCACGTCCACAAGGTTAAGAGCTTTGTGCTTTACCAACTGAGCAGTGGACCCTTCAATATAATGGATTAATACTTGTGTACCTTGAATTGTTGACAGGAGCGATTGGTAGCCCCCAAGGGCCGGCTCAATATGATGTGATGTGTCGGGTCTTCAATAAGGACAGTAAAAATGACTTTGCATTAGCCCCCAAGTGTCATGGTGCATGCTTGCAGCAACATGAGACTTGTGTATTTCATGTAATCTCAATTTGAATAATGTAGCCCCCAAGTGCCGGGTTGTAAACCTGCAGCAACTCGGGACTTTTCCTTTGTAGAATAAATCACTTCCATCGACGAAATAATATCCATTGCGCTTTAAAGCGACTTTGATAACCTCAATCATAATATTGATGACCATAATAGGAATCCAGCCATACTTGGCTTTTGAAGAATATAATCCGGTTTGAAGACCGGTTCCAGTGATGTTTGATCACAATCAGGCCGGGTTAATAAACACTGGTCATTATTTTATTTCATACTGGCTACTTATAATCAAAGCCAGGTCGGTTTAATAAACACCGGTCATTATCTGTTTCTGCATAAAACAATGCTAAAAAATGTCCTGGCGGTTTACCACCGGACGGATTATATTGCTCACAAAATATATCAAACAAGTGTCTGTTTATACCAGAAATAACTTCATACCTGTGATTAAGTATGCTTGATATTCTTAATCCGACGAACTTTGCAGTTTTCTGAGGGAGCTTTTGAAGGACCCAATAATAATTCCGGGTTTGATAAAAGAACACCGGTTTATAGCACGCTGAAACTTTGTCCAGAAATTTGTAGTTTATACTTGACTTTTGCCTGATGGATGATCCGGGTTACAATGAGCGCCGGTTTATCTCATGCTGGTATTCATGACCCAGACTTTTAACTTTGCAGATGTGTGGTCAATTTCTTGAATTGTCCCACTCCGGATTAAAGAATCATAACACATAAAGATCAGAAAAACAAATTTGCAAATAAAACCATGTAGTCGAGGCTTTTTAAGAGCTGCCAGGCTCAAAGCAAGGTTCAGCCAATCACTGGATGCGGGAATCCCGTCTGTCCAGAGGGCCATTGGATGCGGATTATCCGACTGTCCATAAGAACCATAAGAAAAAAAATTAGCCAATCACTGGATGCGGGTAATCCCATCTGTCTAGAGGGCCGGTTGATGGATGCGGGAATCCCGTCTGTCCATAAGAATTTTAGCCAATCACTGGATGCGGGTAAACCCGTCTGTCCAGAGGGCCGGTCGATGGATGCGGGTAAACCCGTCTGTCCATAAGAATTTTAGCCAATCAC
>LR738716.1:69646682-69682360 GCA_902687465.1 Secale cereale
CTAGAGGGCCGGTCGATGGATGCGGGTAAACCCGTCTGTCCATAAGAATTTTAGCCAATCACTGGATGTGGGTAAACCCGTCTGTCCAGAGGGCCGGTCGATGGATGCGGGTAAACCCATCTGTCCATAAGAATTTTAGCCAATCACTGGATGCAGTAAACCCGTCTGTCCAGAGGGCCAGTCGATGGATGCAGGTAAACCCGTCTGTCCATATAGTCTTCCATGGCTCCATGAAGTCAAGGGTAGATTTTGAACCAATCACTGGATGGATTACCATCCAGAGGGTTTGCGTGAAGTGTCCTCTTTGAGCTGGATGTGACCTTACGCTCTTCAGGGAGTTATTGCTTCTGAGTGCATCTGTGGGAGTTGCCCTGGACAACCAGATAGACTGATCAAAGCATCTTATTTTCTTAATGAAACATGATGTATAACAAGAGAAATAATACTGTAGATGGATATCACCTGAGTGAATTTGAACCGGTATGTTGAATAGACCGGATCACATGGTTGTCGGGGGAAACTGTCCGCCCACGAACACCTATGGGACCGGAGCCCCTTCTACGTTGCGGTAAGGGAGCGGAGTGAGCACGGAGAGCAGATCGAGGAGCACACGCGGGCAGTTTTACCCAGGTTCGGGCCGCGCGGACGCGTAAAACCCTACTCCTGCTTAGGTTGTATTGAATTCTTGAGCTCGGGAGCTTGAAGATCTACAGTACTAGGTACGCCGAGCGAGAGAGTTGTCTAGGTTTCGAACCCCCTCTACGTTGTGCACGGGCCTCCTTTTATAGCTCAAAGGGGTCACCGACAGGTGTCAACGTAGAGGAGGGTAAAAGTGTAAATTTGGTGGTAGTTGCAACAGTGCATGAACAGTATATGAACAGTGGTCTTCACCTAATTTTGACAGTGGGGGACAAGGGCATTAAATGCCCGTCACCGTCGCCCCAAAAGCGTCCGTCCATGCTTCTCCGTTCGCCACGGCGGTAGCCTCGTCACCGTGGCTTGCCCCCGTGTGCCACAGGCTGCAAAGCCGTCTGCCACGTGCCCCTGGAAGGGCCCCAGGGCGACGCATGGGCAGATGAGCTGGAGCGCGGGCACACAGCGTGGGTTTCCCCGGCAAGCACCTTGCCGGGGTCGTGATCTTGCCGGGCCCGGAAGCTTGTCGCTCTCCGGGTCCTGCCGGGGCGCATGATGCACCATGACATCTCTTGAGGTATGTGTTCCTTGGCCTTCCTGGCAAGCTCCTCTTGCCAGGGTCTTGTGCTAAAGTGATAACCTTGTGCCTGGTGCGGCCTTCCCGGCAAGCTCCTCTTGCCGGGGCCTTGATCTTCTGACTTGTATACTTTGTTCTTGAATGGCTTCATAGGGACCAGAACGGTTCTTGGCGAGCACGTGGTAAACCCTGCCACGGGAAGCTGCTACTGCCCGTGCACAAGTTGGGGTACTAAGGTACCCCTATCTTAGTACACCGACAGGAGCCCCCGGGCCTGGGCCACACACGGTGCCGAGCGCTGTTGGGCCAGGCCCAAGACAGTGCACGGGCACACGCGGCCCACGGCAAGCCGTATCCCCTTCCGTATCCGCCGCATCCCTCCCTAACGGCACGCGTCGATTGCGGCATCGTGGGAGAGATCGTGGCCTGTTCTTTAATGGGAAATGCGGAACGTCCCCCACTTCCCCCTTAAAAGCAGAGGAAGCAGGGGCAGTTCCCTCCATCGTTTTCATTGCGCCTTGATTCTCCAGAAACCCCCGTTGCCCTCTGCCTCCCAAAGGTCGACAGAGAGCCCAGCCCCTCCCTTCCTCCGCCATCTCCCGCATCCGCGGCACCTTCGACCTCCTCGCCTCTTTCCTCGCCGCCCCCGCTATGGCTCCGAAGAGCGACAAGGCGAAGAGTGACAAGGCTAAGAAGGAGAAGTTCGAGCAGGCGGCGAAGCTGTCAGCCCTGCGGTGGAAGAGCGTGGTCTTCGCGCCGAGGCTTGGCGCGAGGGAGCTGCGGGACAAATACTATTTGTTCTGGGCGAGGGAGACCAAAGCTCATCCCCGCACCAGAGTCCTCCCCGCCGTCGCCGCCGACATGTTCCCCGGCGGGTACTTTTACTTTGCCGCATTCTTCCATTGTGGTCTGTGCCCTCCGTACTCGGAGTTCTTTTGTGATGTAATGAATACATACGGCCTCCACCTCCTAGATTTCACCCCCAACGCCATCCTTACGATGGCCGTTTTCGCACATCTGTGCGAAAACTATGTTGGGGTTCATCCAAATGTAGCCCTCTTCCGCCACTTCTTCACGCCTAGAGTAGAGTCCGGTTCTCCCCTCTCCGGCGGCATCTCCTGGATCTTCAGGCTGAACAAGAAGGAGGCGTACTTGAAGGGCGAGCTCCGCAGTAAGTGGGAGGAGTGGAGAGCCGATTGGTGCTGGGTTCTGGAAGATAAGCCCGAGCAGTTTACTTCGCCGCGCAAAGCTCCAATAGTGTGCAGCAAGGATTGGAGCGACTTGGCCCCGGAGCACAGCAAGTTGCAGATCGCCAAGACTAGGATCCTCCGTCTCCGGGTCGCCAACTTGGCTGTGGGAGAGGTTGGGGCCGATTTCCTCCGCCGCCGCATCGCCCCTCTGCAGGAGAGGAAGAGGCCCGATTGGGAATTCGGCAACGCGGCGGACATCATGAGGCTGCGCCCCGGGTTGAACCACAATTTCACCGTCTTGGAGTTGAAGGGGATGGTCCGGGAGCTACTATTCAAGCATGACCCCACCCACCCGGAGTGGTTCAAACCTTCCCGGGGAGTGGTGCCGCTGTCCAACAGTACTGCCCGCGATTCCATACACGCGATGATGCCCGAGTGCGACTCCCATGGCGTCGTCCCCACTTGGCTGGAGCCTCCAGCGGAGACCGTGCAGACCTTCTTCGACAACTTGGTCGAGAAGCCCCGCAACCCCGAGGAGAAAAAGGGCCTCACCCGGGATACTACTGACCGGGATGTAGCATACATTGCCTCCAGGATGGAGGAGGCCGCCGCAGCTGCGGCTGCGGGCGAATTTGGATACACTATGGACGAGGCAGAGGCCGCGGACGCAATGAGTCAAGCAGAGGAGGCGGAAATCCTCAAGTTGCTGAAGATTACGCCTGAGGAGTTTGCCGGGGAGCCTTCCGTGAAGCTTGCCGGGACGAGAGAGGTTGCCGGGGGGAGCGAGGCCGCCGGGCATGGCACTGAGTCCAGCGGGCCTGCCGAGGAGGAGGAGGACGCCGAGTCTGGAGATTCCGATGAAGACTCTGGTGGATCTCTGAATCTTGACGACGATGCCTCCTCATCCTCGGAGAACTCTCCGCCTCCGCCAAGCCCTCCGCCGCAACCGAAGAAGCGCCTCCGCAAGGCAGCTGAGACGGCGAGGCCACAGGTGCTTCGACAGCAGCCGACGCGCCGTGCGACGCGCGCCACCAAGACGAGCGAAGTCGTCAAGGAGGCGCCCCGTGCTCGAGCGCCAAGCGGAGGGGGATCTTCCCGGAGCGGAACGGGTGCTCCTTCTGCCCCTCGGTCCTCGGCGACGACGGGGGCCGGGTCTTCACAGCCCATAGCCCCGGAGCCCGCCAAGCGCCCGAGGGAGTCTTCTCCTCCAGCTCCTCGCGCGGGAGCACACCAGGCGGAGTTTGAATTCTCCGCCCTCAGCTCCGACGAAGAGGAAGTGGAGTAAGTACTTGCGATTCTTTCAGTTTCTTCGATTTTGTCTTGATTTTCCTTGCTAGGTTCTGATCTTGCTTTTGTTTTGCTTCGCAGGACCTTGACCCAGCGGATGGCGAAGAGGGCCAAGATTCCTGTGGTCAATATCGAGGACGACGAGCCCGTCGCGGCGACAAGCGACGCGCCGGCGACGAGCTTGCCGGATCAGCCTGCTGCTCCGAGGAGTAGCCCCCAGCGCAGCCCCCAGCTTAAGTCTGGTATTTATCTTTCTGCTTGACGGGTGCGCTTGAGGTTATCATCTTGGTTGATGTCTTGTTGTCTTGTGCAGAAATGGAGCCGCAGCCGCAGGAGCGCCAGGAGGTCGCCCCCGACGAGCCACTTGCTCCACCCTCCCCGCCAAGTATGAACTCCCCGGCAAGGGAGAACGCTCCGCCAATGACGGGCACTCCGCCAAGGGCGAGTACCCCGCCAAGGGTGAGCAGCCCGACAAGGGTGAGCACCCCGCCAGGGGAGAGCGCAGGCGGCCCTCCGCCAGCAGGGGCCACTACTCCGACGCCAAGGGAGAACTCCCCGGCGAGGGACCCCGTCGTCGAAGAAGTCCGCGAAGGTAACCCTTGTGACTTCTTCTTCTCGAATTCGTCTTTTTTGGATATTTGCTTGACGATCTTTCTTTTCTTTTTCTTCCGCTAGATCCTCCCGCCCCAGAGCTGATGGAGACGGAGACCACCACTGAGGAGGAGGTGCACGGCGACGGCGGCAACGCCACTGCCGCCGAGGGAACGGCTGGAGCTGACGAGCCAGTCGTCGAGGAGACCGCCCCGACCGCCGACGCCGCGGCTGGGGAAGGGACCGGCGACCATACTGCTGGCCCGGAGGCCGAAGGAGCACCGGACGCTGCACCGGCCGCCGACCCTTCCGCCCCCGCGGAGCGGTCGGGTGTCTACTTGGAGGCCGCAAACGTGGTTTTTATTCAAGTCCCGTGGGCGTCCTCGTCTCGAGCACCCGCGGAGGGAGAGATCTTTGACGGAGAGGTCCTCGCCTCCGCCGGATTGAAGATTGTTGAAACGCCCAGCGGCAACGACGAGCCCGAAGAGGAGAGACTCCTTCGTCGGCTCCTGGCTTTGTACCGGGCCAGGCAGGCGAAGTAGGAGTCTCGGGAGGCTCTCACCGCCAAGGCTGGAGCTGACTTGGAGAAGTGCGCCGCGGAGCTCCGCGCCGCCAATCAGGCGGCCCTCCGGAGCTTGGCGGAGGAGCGTGAAGAGCTTGCCGGGGCGCAGCAAGCATTTATCCTTGAAAAAGCTGAGGCCGAGGAGCAGCAACGATTGGCCGCCGAGGAGCTGTCTCGGCGGGAAGGAGTACTCAACCAGCGGAAGGTCGACCTCGACGCCCACGAGGACGACCTCGCCGCCCAGGAGCAGGCCATTGGCGGGGCTCTGAAGGAGGCGAGGAACGCCGCAGCCGCCGCAGAGACCGCCAAGAAGGACCTGGATGCCAAGGTGGCGCAGACGGAGCTGTACCTGAAGGCGAGCGAGGAGAGGGTCACTGCGCTCAACGTGGCGCCGGAGAAAGATGCCCACACCAACTCTGAGCTGCAGGTACGTCTCTGCGAGAAGGGCAAAGAGCTCACTGACGCCAGGAACTCCATCGCAGACCTAGAGCTGAAGGTCTCCACCCTGACTGACTCGCTCGACGCCGCCCGGGACCGCGAGACGAAGCTGAAGGACGAACTCCGCAAAGAAAGGGCCTTGGTGGATTGCGTCGCCGTCTCGCAGAACAACTTCAACCGGGCAGTGGAGCAGTGGACTGATGAACTTGTCACCTCCGCCGCCAACATCGACATGGAGATGATGGCGCTGAGGGCGGAGCATCTTGTGTACTACCCGGACGAGAACCTCCCACACAGCGCCAAACTGAGTCTGTTCTTCAGGGGCGTGGCGCCAGCGCTTGCGCGGCTGCGGGAGAAGATCCCCGTGCAGCTGGCCGACGAGGCGCGTCGGCTCTGCATGGGAACCATGGAGCGGGTCTTGTCGAAGATCGTCTACCGCAACCCCGGCATCAACCTCGTCAATGTCCTCCGCACCTTGCCGCCCGAAGCTGACCAGGAGGCGTTGAAGGCGCAAGTTGCCCACATCGTCGCCAAGGTGGGCATGATCACGAGGCGTGAAGGCGACCGCGTAGATTATATTCCTTTCTTTCTGCTTCCTCTGCCGCTGCAAAGCGTGTTACGGACAAGAATCTGTTAGTATTGCGGCAAGTTATCTTTGTAATATACAATCTTATTTTGAGCAACCAATGCAGTGTTATCTCCCTTGCTTTGGTCCCTTCACTTTGTATGCATTCCACCCTATGTTTTTAGGGAACTTGCCGGCAATGGACGCTTGCCGCGAGCGCTGAGTGCTGGACTCTTAGCAGCCTGCTGGCAATACCTTTGCCGGCAAGAAACCTTGCCGCAGCTAGTCACAGCACACTTAGATTGCTGAGCGAACTCGAAAACGAAGTAAGGGTGCGGCTAGCCACGGGTAGGTTCCTCCGCGCACAGGTTTTCCATACAAAGTGTGGTTGTTCAAGGAAGACAACTAAAAAATTTGTAAGCTTTGAATTACTCAAACTTTGGTAACTTAGCTTTCATAGATTGTTTGCTCCCCGACAAGGCTTCTCTTTCTTGAACAGTACTTGGTTCATGCCTCCATCTCCTCCCCCCCCCCCCCGGCAAACTTGTGCGCGAGGAATACTCCTTCTGCTTAAGAGGGAAAGAAAAAGAGGTGGAAAACAAGTATAGGGCCTTATGGCTTGCTAGTGCTTACCGGGGATGTGCGTTGCACAAGGTGTCAGATGATGCATGCAAATAACAAAGAAAAGCATGGAAATGACAAATAGTGCGAAGCACAAAAGCTTTACTGATGCACGGGATCTGCGCCCGGCTTTGTACAAAGGTTTACATGCAACAGCGGCAAGACTTGTACAAAAGGTGGTTGCCGGAGCGGATCACGGCAACCGCGCCTTACGGGTGAAACTTGCGAAGATGCTCTATGTTCCAGGAGTTGCTCACCGGTAAGCCTTCTTCTGTCTCAAGGCGGACAGCGCCGGGCCTTGTGACTTGTCTCACCCGATAAGGGCCTTCCCACTTCGGCGTCAACTTGTTGGAATTCTTGGCGGACTGAACACGCCGAAGAACAAGGTCGCCTTCCTCGAGACTCCTGGCCCTGACCTTGCGGCTATGATAGCGACGCAAGGCCTGCTGGTATCGAGCAGCTCGTACAGCAGCCTGGAGACGTTCCTCCTCAAGGAGCAATGCATCATCTTGTCGCAGTTGCTCTTGCTCTAGCTCATCATAAGCGAGCACTCGAGGAGATCCTTATACGAGTTCCGTGGGGAGAACTGCCTCTGCTCCATAGACAAGAGCAAAGGGTGTCTGTCCGGTGGCTCGATTTGGTGTCGTCCTGATCGACCAAAGAGCCGCCGGCAACTCCTCTATCCAGTTTCTTCCGCACTTGTGCAGCCTGTCGAAGGTTCTTGTCTTGAGTCCACGCAGCACTTCAGCATTGGCCCTCTCCGCTTGACCATTGCTCCTTGGGTGAGCAACGGAAGCGAAGCAGACCTTGGCGCCAAGGTCTTGGACGTACTGCATGAAGGTGCGACTCGTAAATTGTGTGCCGTTGTCGGTGATGATCCTGTTAGGGATTCCGAAATGGCAAACAATCGATCTGAAGAACCTGACTGCTGACTGTGCTGTCACCTTTCTCACTGGTTCCACTTCTGGCCACTTTGTGAACTTGTCGATTGCTATGTACAAGTACTCAAAGCCCCCGACTGCGCGGGGAAAGGGGCCGAGAATATCGAGCCCCCAGACCGAGAAGGGCCAGGACAAAGGGATCGTCTGGAGAGCTTGAGCTGGCTGGTGAATTTGCTTGGCATGGAACTGGCACGCTTCACACTTGGTTACTTGTGCAGTTGCATCTTGGAGGGCTTCTGGCCAGAAGAACCCTTGCCGGAACGCCTTCCCGGCAAGCGCCCTTGCGCCAATGTGGTGGCCACATATGCCTCCATGTATCTCTGCCAACAGCTTCTGTCCATCTTCCCTGTAAATGCACTTCAACCTGACACCATTGAGTCTTCTTCTGTACAGTTCATTGCCAACGAACTGGTACATACTCGACTGCTTGGTTATTTTCTCTATCTCTTCTGGCTCGTCGGAAGTTCTCCAGTTTGCAGAAAGCGGACGATTTGCTGTGCCCATGCTAGAGCCTGAGGCTCAACAACAAGGACTAAAGGCATGAGGGCTGCTGCGGGAACCTCAGCTTCTACGGCAAGAACCAGCGGCTCTGCCGGAGCTGATGGTCCCCCGGCAAGCCTGCCGGGGCAAGGCTTGTCGGGAACGCCTGCTTCAACTATACAGACCCTTGGATCTGCAGGAGCAAACTGTTCCTCAGCATCTTGGCTGTTGATCTTGGGGACCTTGGCGGCGGCTTCGGGAAGATCCGCCGGCAAGTAGTCGCCGGAGACCAACTTCCTCTTCTTGTATTGCCCAACTGATGGTGTAACGGATGGCTGAGTTAACTTGAGCATGAAGGTCCCTGGTTCTACAGGTAACTTCATTGCAGCACACTTTGAGAGGCCATCTGCAATATCATTCTGAGCTCTTGGGACGTGCTCCATTTGCAGACCTTCAAAGTGCTCTTCAAGCTTCCTCACTTCATCAACATAAGCTTCCATCAAAGGGCTCTGGTAACTCTTATTCATTTGTCGGACCACCAACTGTGAATCTCCCCGCACAATCAACTTCTTGATCCCAAGCTCGGCCGCAATTCTGAGGCCGGCAAGCAAACCTTCATACTCAGCAGTATTGTTTGTCTCTTGCTCCTTGGGAAAGTGCATCTGGACCACATACTTGAGGTGCTCTCTGGTGGGCGCTATGAGTACCACGCCGGCACCGGCGCCTTGCAGCGAGAAAGCACCATCAAAGTACATTATCCACTCGTTGCTCGTTTCTTGGACGGGGACGCTTGTCTCTAGGACTTCTTCATCTGGCATTGGGGTCCATTCTTCTATGAATTCTGCCAAAGCTCTGCTCTGTATGGTTGAAGTACTCTCAAACTTGAGACCAAAGCTTGACAGCTCCAGTGCCCACTCGACGATCCTGCCTGTTGCTTCGGGATTTTGCAATATCCTCTTAAACGGAAAGCGAGTGACTACCGTTATCTCGTGTTCTTGGAAGTAATGGCGCAACTTCCTTGAGGCCATGAGGAGGCCGAAAAGCAACTTCTGCACCCCAGAGTATCTTGATCTAGCTCCCTGCAGAAGGGAACTTACGAAATACACTGGGCGCTGCACCATCTTCCTTCGCACTTCTCCTTGCTCCTGCGCAGACTTGTCCTTGTCGGGGCCAGAGCTTGTCGGGGAAGCCCCCTGCTTGTCGCTGGATTCGCTTGTCGGGGATGTGGGTGTTGGGGAACGTTGCATGGGAAACAAAAAATTTTCCTACGCTCACCAAGATCAATCTAGGAGATGCATCTACGAGGGGAGAGTTGGATCCACATACCCTTGTAGATCGCTAAGCGGAAGCGTTCAAGAACGCGGTTGATGGAGTCGTACTCGCCGCGATTCAGATCGCCGAAGATCCTAGCACCGAAGCAACGGTGCCTCCGCGTTCTTCACACGTACAGCTCGGGGACGTCTCCTCCTTCTTGATCCAGCAAGGGGGAAGGAGAGGTTGATGGAGAATCCAGCAGCACGACGGCGTGGTGGAGATGGTGGTGGAGGATTCCAGCAGGGCTTCGCCAAGCACTGCGGAGTTGACGAAGATGGATGTGGGAGAGGGAGGGCAGCGCCGAGGCACGAACGTGTGTGGCTGCCCTCCCTCTGCCTTTCTTTATATAGGGGAAGTAGAGGGGAGGGGGCGCCCTAGGGTTTACCCCTAGGGGCGGCGGCCAAGTGGAGATGGGGGGGGCGGCGGCCAGGGCTGCGGCCAGGGTTAGGGCTCCCCCCCCCCCCAGGCGCCTTGCCCCCCAAGACTAGGGGTGCGGCAGCCCTAGAGGGGGCCCAGCCCCTTGGCGCAGGTGGAGAGGGCCCTAGGGGGGAGCACAACCCTATGAGGGCTGTTGCGTCTCCCACCTGTGGCCATTGAGGCCCATGACACTTTCCGGGACCCCCGAAACCCCTTTCGGTCATCCGACGACTCCCCGATACTCCCCGGAACACTTCCGGACTCCGATCACTCTCATCCTATATATCAATCTTCGTCCCCGGACCATTCCGGAGACCCTCGTCACGTCCGGGATCTCATCCGGGACTCCGAACAACCTTCGGTAACCATGCACTGTTCTCACTAACAACCCTAGCGTCACCGAACCTTAAGTGTGTAGACCCTGCGGGTTCGGAAACTATGCAGACATGACCGAGACACTCCCAGGTCAATAACCAATAGCGGGATCTGGATACCCATATTGGTTCCCACATGTTCCTCGATGATCTCATCGGATGAACCACGATGTCAAGGATTCAGGCAATCCCGTATATAGTTCCCTTTGTCTCGTCGGTATGTTACTTGCCCGAGATTCGATCGTCGGTATCTCCATACCTAGTTCAATCTCGTTACCGGCAAGTCTCTTTACTCGTTCCGTAATACACAATCCCGTGACTAACTACTTAGCCACTTTGAGCTCATTGAGATGACGTATTACCGAGTGGGCCCGGAGATACCTCTCCGTCACACGGAGTGACAAATCCCAGTCTCGATCCATGTCAACTCAACAGACACCTTCGGAGATACCTGTAGAGTACCTTTATAGTCACCCAGTTACGTTGCGACGTTTGGCACACACAAAGCACTCTTACGGTGTCAGTGAGTTACACGATCTCATGGTCATAGGAACTTACACTTGACATGCAGAAAACTATAGCGATAACTGATATGATCAAAAGCTATGTTTAACGTTTGGGTCTCGTCCATCACATCATTCTCCTAATGATGTGATCCCGTTATCAAATGACAACTCATGTCTATGACCTGGAAACCGCGGTCATCTTTGATCAACGAGCTAGTCCTGAAGAGGCTTACTAGGGACACAAAGTTGGTCTTATTTATCCACACATGTATTTGAGTTTCCAATCAATACAGTTATAGCATGGATAATAAATGATTATCATGAACAAGGAAATATAATAATAACTCCTTTATTATTGCCTCTAGGGCATATTTCCAACAGTCTCCCACTTGCACTAGAGTCAATAATCTAGCATTACAAGGTAATGAATCTAACACCCATAGAGTCTTGGTGTTGATCATGCTTAGCCCGTGGAAGAGGCTTAGTCAACGGATCTGCAACATTCAAATCCGTGTGTACTTTGCAAATGCTTATGTCCTCCTCCTTGACTGAATCGCGGATGGAATTGAAGCGTCGCTTTATGTGTCTGGTCCTCTTGTGAAACCTTGGTTCCTTGGCTAGAGCAATGGCACCAGTGTTGTCACAGAACAGAGTCATTGGGTTCAATGCACTAGGCACAACTCCAAGATCTGTCATGAACTCCTTCATCCAGACACCTTCCTTTGCCGCCTCCGAGGCAGCTATGTACTCCGCTTCGCATGTAGAATCGGCTACCACGCTTTGCTTGGAACTGCACCAGCTTACCGCTCCCCCGTTGAGAATATATACGTATCCGGTTTGAGACTTAGAGTCATCCGGATCAGTGTCAAAGCTTGCATCGACGTAACCCTTTACGACGAGCTCTTGATCACCTCCATAAACGAGAAACATCTCCTTAGTCCTTTTCAGGTACTTTAGGATATTCTTGACCGCTGTCCAGTGATCCATACCAGGATTACTTTGAAACCTTCCGGCCATACTTATGGCAAGGTTGACATCTGGTCTTGTGCACAGCATTGCATACATGATAGAGCCTATGGCTGAAGCATAGGGGATGACACTCATCTTTTCTCTATCTTCCGCAGTCACTGGGCATTGAGTCTTACTCAACTTTGTACCTTGCAATACCGGCAAGAACCCCTTCTTGGATTGATCCATTTTGAACTTCTTCAAAACTTTATCAAGGTATGTACTTTGTGAAAGTCCTATCAAGCGTCTCGATCTATCTCTATAGATCTTGATGCCCAATATGAAAGCAGCTTCACCGAGGTCCTTCATCGAAAAACTCTTGTTCAAATACCCCTTCACGCTATCCAAAAATTATATATTGTTTCCAATTAGCAATATGTCATCCACATATAATATTAGAAACGCTATAGAGCTCCCACTCACTTTCTTGTAAATACAAGCTTCTCCGTAAACTTGTACAAACCCAAACGCTTTGATCACCTCATCAAAGCGAAGATTCCAACTCCGAGACGCTTGCACCAGTCCATAAATGGAACGCTGGAGTTTGCAAACTTTGTCAGCATTCTCTGGATCGACAAAACCTTCCGGTTGTATCATATACAACTCTTCCTTAAGAAAACCATTAAGGAATGCTGTTTTGACATCCATCTGCCAAATTTCATAATCGAAATATGCAGCTATTGCTAACATGATTCGGACGGATTTAAGCATCGCTACGGGTGAGAAAGTCTCATCGTAGTCAACTCCTTGAACTTGCGAAAAACCCTTTGCCACAAGTCGAGCTTTATACACGGTGACATTACCGTCAGCGTCCGTCTTCCTCTTAAAAATCCATTTATTCTGAATGGCCTTCCGACCTTCAGGTAATACTTCCAAAGTCCATACTTTGTTTTCATACATGGATCCCATCTCGGATTTCATGGCCTCTAACCATTTGTCGGAATCCGGGCCCACCATCGCTTCTCCATAGCTTGTAGGTTCACTGTTGTCTAACAACATGACCTCCAAGACAGGGTTACCATACCACTCAGGTGCAGTGCGTACCCTTGTCGACCTACGAGGTTCGGTAGTAACTTGATCAGAAGTTTCTTGATCATCATCATTGGCTTCCTCTTCAACCGCTGCAGGCTCCACAAAAACATCTTTCTGTGCTGCGCAACTCTCTGGTTGAAGCAGAGGTTCAATAACCTCATCAAGTTCTACCTTCCTCCCACTCAATTCTTTCGAGAGAAACTCTTTCTCGAGAAAGGACCCGTTCTTAGCGACAAACACTTTGCCCTCGGATCTGAGATAGAAGGTGTACCCAACAGTTTCTTTTGGGTATCCTATGAAGACACATTTGTCCGCTTTGGGTTCGAGCTTTTCTGGCTGAAGCCTTTTGACATAAGCATCGCAACCCCAAACTTTGAGAAAAGACAACTTAGGTTTCTTACCAAACCATAGTTCATACGGTGTTGTCTCAACGGACTTAGATGGAGCCCTATTTAAAGTGAATGCAGCTGTCTCTAACGCATATCCCAGAACGATAGTGGCAAATCGGCAAGAGACATCATAGAACGCACCATATCTAATAGGGTTCGATTACGACGTTCGGACACACCATTACGCTGTGGTGTTCCAGGTGGCGTCAACTGTGAAACGATTCCACATTTTCTCAAGTGATTGCCAAATTCATAACTCAGATACTCTCCCCCTCGATCAGATCGTAGGAACTTGATCTTCTTGTTACGATGATTCTCAACTTCACTCTGAAATTGCTTGAACTTTTCAAACGTTTCAGACTTATGCTTCATCAAGTAAATATACCCATATCTACTTAAGTCGTCAGTGAAGGTGAGAAAATAACGATATCCACCGCGCGCTGTGACACTCATCGGGCCACACACATCAGTATGTATGATTTCCAATAAGTCACTTGCCCGTTCCATTGTTCCTGAAAACGGGGTCTTAGTCATCTTGCCCATGAGGCACGGCTCGCATGTGTCAAGTGATTCAAAATCAAGAGACTCCAAAAGTCCATCAGCATGGAGCTTCCTCGTGCGTTTCACGCCGATATGACCCAGACGGCAGTGCCACAAGAAAGTGGTACTATCATTATCAACTCTACATCTTTTGGCATCAATGTTATGAACATGTGTATCATCACTATCGAGATTCAATAAGAATAAACCCCTCACTTCGGGTGCATGACCATAAAAGATATTACCCATATAAATAGAACAACCTTTATTCTCTGATTTAAATGAGTAACCGTCTCGCATCAAACAAGATCCAGATATAATGTTCATGCTCAACGCAGGCACTAAATAACAATTATTCAGGTTCATAACTAATCCCGATGGTAATCGAAGAGCGAGCGTGCCGACGGCGATCACATCAACCTTGGAACCATTCCCCACGCGCATCGTCACTTCGTCCTTCGCCAGCCTCCGTTTATTCCGTAGTTCCTGTTTAGAGTTGCAAATGTGAGCAACCGAACCGGTATCAAATACCCAGGCACTACAACGAGAGTTGGTAAGGTACACATCAATAACATGTATATCACATATACCTTGCTTGTTGTTGTTGTTGGCCCCCTTCTTGTCTGCCAGATACTTGGGGCAGTTCCGCTTCCAGTGGCCGTTCCCCTTGCAATAGAAACACTCAGTTTCTGGCTTGGGCCCAGCCTTGGGTTTCTTCACTGGATGAGCAACTGCTTTGCCACCCTTCTTAGAGTTACCCTTCTTGCCCTTGCCATTTTTCTTGAAACTGGTAGTTTTATTGACCATCAACACTTGATACTCCTTCTGGATGTCTGCCTCAGCAACTTTCAGCATTGAAAACAGCTCGGCGATGGATTTGTTCCTCCCTTGCATGTTATACTGCTGCACGAAGCTCTTGTAGCTAGGTGGGAGTGACTGGAGAATTCTGTCAATGATAGCCTCCTCCGGGAACACAAGTCCCAGATCAGCTATGCGGGTATAGTACCCAGACATCTTCAGCAAGTGCTCACTGACAGACGAATTCTCCTCCATCTTGCAAGCAAAGAATTTATCGGTGGTCTCATACCTCTCGATCTTAGCATTCTTTTCAAAGATGAACTTCAACTCCTGGAACATCTCATATGCTCCATGACGTTCAAAACGCCTTTGAAGTCCTCCTTCCAAGCTATACAACATGGCACACTGCACTACTGAGTAGTCATCCGAACGCGTCTGCCAGGCGTTCATAACGTCCACAGAGGCCGGAGCGGGGGGTTCACCTAGCGGTGCACTTAGGACATAAACCTTTTGGGCAGCTGTGAGGATGATCCTCAGATTGTGGAGCCAGTCCACAAAGTTGCTCCCATCATCTTTCAGTTTAGCTTTCTCTAGGAACGCATTAAAATTCAGGGGAGCTACTGCGCGAGCCATCTACAACAAAAGATTTGCAAAGACATCTTAGACTATTGTTCATGATAGGTGAGTTTTTAACTAATCAAATTACTTATAACTCCCACTCAAATTGACATCCCTCTGGTCATTCGAGCGTGACATGATCCAGATCCACCAACCCAAGTCCGATCATCACGTGAGATGAGGTGGTGTCAATGGTGAACATCTACATGTTGATCATATCTACTATATGACTCATGCTCGACCTTTCGGTCTTCCGTGTTCCGAGGCCATGTCTGTACATGCTAGGCTCGTCAAGTCTAACCCGAGTGTTCTGCATGTGCAAAACTGGCTTGCACCCATTGTATGCGAACGTAGAGTCTATCACACCCGATCATCACGTGGTGCTTCGAAACGACGAACCTTCGCAACGGCGCACACTCGGGGGGAACACAATTTTATCTTGAAATTTTAGTGAGGGATCATCTTATAATGCTACCGTCGTCCTAAGCAAAATAAGATGCATAAAAGGATTAACATCACATGCAAATCATAAGTGACATGATATGGCCATCAACACGTGCTTTTGATCTCCATCACCAAAGCACCGGCATGATCTCCATCGTCACCGGCGCCACACCATGATCCCCATCATCATGATCTCCATCATCGTGTCGCCATCGGGGTTGTCGCGCGCCCACCATGCTCTTACTACTATTGCTACCGTTTAGCGATAAAGTAAAGCATTACAAAGCGCTTAATGATTGACACGCAGGTCATACAAAAATTAAAGACAACCCTATGGCTCCTGCCAGTTGCCGTAAACATCGACATGCAAGTCGATATTAACTATTACAACATGATCATCTCATACATCAAATATATCTCATCATGTAATTGGCCATATCATATCACATACATACCCTGCAAAAACAAGTTAGACGTCCTCTAATTTGTTGTTGCATGTTTTACGTGGCTGCTATGGGTATCTAGCAAGAACGCTTCTTACCTACGCAAAGCCACAACGGTGATATTTAAGTTGCTATTTAACCTTCTACAAGGACCGCCTTTGTCTATTCCGATTCACCTAAGATAGGAGAGACAGACACCCGCCAGCCATCTTATGCAACAAAAGTCACATGTCTGTCGATGGAACCGGTCTCATGTACGTGGACATGTAAAGTTGGTCCGGGCCGCTTCATCCCATAATACCGATGAATCAAGAAAGACTAAGGAGGGAAGCAATCTAAACATCAACGTCCACAAACCCTTTTGTGTTCTACTCGTGAAAGCATCTACGCAAGATCCTAGCTCATGATGCCACTGTTGGGGAACGTTGCATGGGAAACAAAAAAATTTCCTACGCTCACCAAGATCAATCTAGGAGATGCATCTACGAGGGGAGAGTTGGATCCACATACCCTTGTAGATCGCTAAGCGGAAGCGTTCAAGAACGCGGTTGATGGAGTCGTACTCGCCGCGATTCAGATCGCCGAAGATCCTAGCACCGAAGCAATGGTGCCTCCGCGTTCTTCACACGTACAGCTCGGGGACGTCTCCTCCTTCTTGATCCAGCAAGGGGGAAGGAGAGGTTGATGGAGAATCCAGCAGCACGACGGCGTGGTGGAGATGGTGGTGGAGGATTCCAGCAGGGCTTCGCCAAGCACTGCGGAGTTGACGAAGATGGATGTGGGAGAGGGAGGGCAGCGCCGAGGCACGAACGTGTGTGGCTGCCCTCCCTCTGCCTCTCTTTATATAGGGGAAGTAGAGGGGAGGGGGCGCCCTAGGGTTTACCCCTAGGGGCGGCGTCCAAGTGGAGATGGGGGGGCGGCGGCCAGGGCTGCGGCCAGGGTTAGGGCTCCCCCCCCCCCCAGGCGCCTTGCCCCCCAAGACTAGGGGTGCGGCAGCCCTAGGGGGGCCCAGCCCCTTGGCGCAGGTGGAGAGGGCCCTAGGGGGGGCGCACAGCCCTATGAGGGCTGTTGCGTCTCCCACCTGTGGCCCATGAGGCCCATGACACTTTCCGGGACCCCCGAAACCCCTTTCGGTCATCCGACGACTCCCCGATACTCCCCGGAACACTTCCGGACTCCGATCACTCTCATCCTATATATCAATCTTCGTCCCCGGACCATTCCGGAGACCCTCGTCACGTCCGGGATCTCATCCGGGACTCCGAACAACCTTCGGTAACCATGCACTGTTCTCACTAACAACCCTAGCGTCACCGAACCTTAAGTGTGTAGACCCTGCGGGTTCGGAAACTATGCAGACATGACCGAGACACTCCCAGGTCAATAACCAATAGCGGGATCTGGATACCCATATTGGTTCCCACATGTTCCTCGATGATTTCATCGGATGAACCACGATGTCAAGGATTCAGGCAATCCCGTATACAGTTCCCTTTGTCTCGTCGGTATGTTACTTGCCCGAGATTCGATCGTCGGTATCTCCATACCTAGTTCAATCTCGTTACCGGCAAGTCTCTTTACTCGTTCCGTAATACACAATCCCGTGAATAACTACTTAGCCACTTTGAGCTCATTGAGATGACGTATTACCGAGTGGGCCCGGAGATACCTCTCCGTCACACGGAGTGACAAATCCCAGTCTCGATCCATGTCAACTCAACAGACACCTTCGGAGATACCTGTAGAGTACCTTTATAGTCACCCAGTTACGTTGCGACGTTTGGCACACACAAAGCACTCTTACGGTGTCAGTGAGTTACACGATCTCATGGTCATAGGAACTTACACTTGACATGCAGAAAACTATAGCGATAACTGATACGATCAAAAGCTATGTTTAACGTTTGGGTCTCGTCCATCACATCATTCTCCTAATGATGTGATTCCGTTATCAAATGACAACTCATGTCTATGACCTGGAAACCGCGGTCATCTTTGATCAACGAGCTAGTCCTGAAGAGGCTTACTAGGGACACAAAGTTTGTCTTATTTATCCACACATGTATTTGAGTTTCCAATCAATACAGTTATAGCATGGATAATAAATGATTATCATGAACAAGGAAATATAATAATAACTCCTTTATTATTGCCTCTAGGGCATATTTCCAACAGTGGGTTCCTCATTCGCCTCTCTCTCCGCTACTAACGCAGCACTAACCACTTGATTGGTTGCCGCTAGGTACAGCAGCAACTTCTCTTGTGGCCTAGGTGCGACAAGTATCGGAGTGGAGGACAGGTATCCTTTCAAGCCTTGCAGCGCTGCCTCCGCTTCCGGAGTCCATTTCATAGGGCCTGCCTTCTTCAAAATTTTGAACAAAGGCAGGGCGCGCTCTGCAGACTTTGAAATGAACCTGCTGAGCGCAGCCACACAACCAGCAAGTCTTCTTACGTCCTTGACGCGCTTCGGAGCTTCAATCTGCTCGATGGCTTTTATCTTGTCGGGATTGGCTTCAATCCCCCTCTGGGACACAAAGAACCCGAGAAGCTTGCCGGAGGGAACTCCGAAGACGCACTTCTCGGGGTTCAGCTTGAGTTGGATCTTGCGCAGATTCTCAAAGGTTTCCTCTAAGTCCTGTATCAGGGTATCTTTGCTCTTGCTCTTGACCACTATATCATCCATGTAGGCTTCCACATTTCTGTGTATCTGTGGCTCAAAAGCAGTGTGCACCACCCTCGCAAATGTGGAGCCTGCATTCTTCAATCCAAAGGGCATGCGTATGATGCAATATGTGCCGCATGGAGTAATGAATGCAGTCTTCTCTTCATCTTCCTTGGCCATGAATATCTGGTGGTAACCTGAGTATGCATCAAGGAATGAGAGCAACTCACATCCAGCTGTGGAGTCAACAATTTGGTCGATGCGCGGCAAGGGAAAGGGATCCTTGGGACAAGCTTTGTTCACATCGGTGAAGTCTATACAAAGTCTCCACTTTCCATTAGCCTTTCGCACGACAACTGGATTGGCCAACCACGTGGGATGTATTACGCCTCTAACCAGGCCTGCTGCTTCTAACTTCTTTATCTCTTTAGCTATGAACTCTTGGCGCTCCACGGCTTGCTTCCTGACCTTCTGCTTGACGGGCCGCGCGTGAGGACAAACAGCAAGCTTGTGCTCCATTACCTTCCTGGGAACGCCGGGGATGTCAGACGGTTGCCATGCAAACACGTCGACATTCGCCCACAGGAAGGCAACGAGCGCGCTTTCCTATTTGTGGTCGAGTGTAGCACTGATGGTGAAGGTACTACCAGTGCCGTCCTCCTTGGCGGACACCTTCTTGGTTGCTGGTGGAGCTGCCATCCCTTTCTTGCACTTGCCGGTGGAGCTCGATGGCGCGTCCTCGACGGCAGCGCAGCACTCCGAGGAGGTGCGTTTGCCGGAGTGGGCTCCAGAGCTCTTGCCGGACTTGGTCTTGTTCTTCCCCCCGGGAGCTTCAGCGGCAAGTGTGTTGCTTTCTGCTGCGGCTGCTGCATCCCGGTAGATCTTTTCGGCGCAGATAAGCGCGTCCTTCTTGTCGCCAGGGATAGACATGACGCTTATCGGCCCCGGCATCTTGAGCATGTTGTATGCATAGTGGGAAGCTGCCATGAACTTGGCGAGGGCAGGACGGCCAAGTATCCCATTGTATGGTAATGGGATATCAGCAACATCAAACGTGATCCTCTCCGTCCTGAAGTTGAGCTCCCCGCCAAAGGTCACTGGCAGCGTAATCTTCCCCTTCGGCTTGCTCCTTCCCGGGTTGATCCCTTGGAACGACCCGGTTTCCTCGAGCTCGCTGTTGGGGATCTGTAGCTTCTTGATCACAGCTAAGGAGATCAAGTTCAGGCCGGCCCCGCCGTCAACCAACATCTTGGTGACCTTGAGGTTGCGGATAGTTGGTGAGACCAACATCGGCAAGCACCCGACCGCAGTTGTGCGGTCAGGGTGGTCCTCAAGGTCGAAGATGATGGGCGTGCCGGACCACTTCAGCAGCCTGCGTGACTCGACGGGCGGCTCAGCTGCATTCACTTCTCGCACCCACTGCTTGAGCTGTCGGTGGGAAGTGTGCAGAGAGGCACCTCCGTCGACACACAGAACCTCTGTGGCCTTCTGGAACTCCTGCTCGCTGTTGTCTCTTTCTTCCATGTCATCATCGTCGTCTTCATCCTCATCCTTGTCGCGGCCCCGGGGAGGTCTGTCACCTTGCCGCTGCTTGGCCTTGCCGCGGCGTCCTCCCCGGCCATTGAACGACCGCTTCTTGCTGGGTTCTCCTCCGCCTCCTTGGGCCTTCTCCTTGTCACATCGCTCGTATTCAGCCTTGTGCTGCTCTACGAGGTACTCCACTCTTTTGCAGTTCTGGAGATCGTGGCCCTTGGTGCGGTGGATCTTGCAGTACTGCTTGTCGGAGCCGTCCTGCTTGTTGGCTGCCCCTACGGGGGCGGGCTCCTTGCCGGAACCGCCAGCCTGTGCCTTCTTGGCGGGAGCCTCCTTGCCGGACTGCTCGACAACCAGCACCTCCTTGCTCTTCTTCTTTCTGTTATTCCGCCGCCGGTTTTTCCTTGCTAGGGCGGCATCCTCGCTGTCGCTTCCTCCTGCGCCAGTATCCTCTCCGGGGAGTCTCCTCCCCTCTTCAGCGCGCGCGCACTTGTCAGCCAGAGCGTAGAGCTCGCTGACATCCCGGATCTTGGTCATGGCCATCTCCTCCCTCATCCGGCAGGTACGCACGTTCTGGTGAAACGTGCTGATAACCGTGGCAGGGTGGACGTCGGGAATGTTGTGCTGGACGCGGCTGAATCTTTGGATGTATTTGCGCAGGGACTCTCCCTCCTTCTGGGCAAGGATGTGGAGATCGCTCTCCTGGCCGTGGGGTTTGTGGCCGCCCGTGAAGGCGCCAACAAACTGGTGGCATAGATCTGCCCATGAGGAGATGGAGTCCTCCGGCAAGTGCATAAGCCAAGACCGGACGTTTGGCTTAAGCACTAGTGGGAAGTAGTTGGCTAGGATCTTCTCGTCGCGTCCCCCGGCAGCCTGCACCGCAATGGTGTAGATGCTGAGGAACTCCGAGGGGTGCGTCTTGCCGTCGTACTTCTCGGGTACGTCGGGCTTGAAGTTCTTCATGCTGGGCCACTGGACTTGCCGTAGCTATCGGGTGAACGCAGGGCAACCTGCCGCGTATGGCAAGTCGCCTGGTTCACCGGGCACGTGCGCGTCGACAGTGGTCCCAGCGCGCTGATCGGACTGTCTTCTGGCTTCTCGTCGACGCTCGATGCGGGTTCGAGCGTCTTCTTGTCGCCTGTCGTCGAGATCTTGGCGCTGATCGCGGCGAGCCCGCGGATCCGACGACGCCGTGGAGTCGTCGTCGACGTTGATCCGGCGGGGCGGTGTTTTCTGCTTCCGGGGCGGGGAGTGCACGGTAGTTGCACCCCCGGCGGTCTTGTCTCCATCGGCCTTCGTCTGGTCGACTTGCCGCGGCCGCGACGTTGCCGGCTGCTGCGGCGTGTCGTTGTTGGCGAAGGCGATGAGGGTCTGGATCGTCGCCCTCCAGTCTTCGGCTTTATCTGCCACTGGAGGGAAGTCGAGGAGAAGCTGTGCTCTTGCTAGAGCTTCTGCTGGAGAGGAGGGGAGCGGCGGCGAGCGGTGCGAGGAGCGAGATATGCTCGGACTTCTAACAGGGTTAGAAGGAGCAGTTTCTCGCCCTGGCGGCCGCGCCTTGCTCGTACCAGCACGCTGGCCTTGAGCATCCCGCGATCCTCCGGCTTGGCCACGCCCCAGCAAGCATATGGTACCTCCCGTACCACGCCGCTGCTGGTCTTGCACCTCCTGGGAGGGACGTGGGGCGTGTACTGACACCGAGGCTTTGGAGTTCGCCCGGTCGTCCGTCTTGTCCTTGGACTTGGTGGCGCCGTGAGCTTCCTCGCCGGCGACCACCCTTCCGCCGGCGTCTCCTCCACCAACCGTTGGTTCTGGTGGTAGTGGTATCGACGCAGACGGGCCTCCGACCTCCGAAGCCTTCTTCTTCGGAGGCATGCTTGATGTTGTTGATGAAGAATGCGCCCGCGTGAGCGCCGGATCAGGTTCGCACAACCTCGACGCCCCCTACCTGGCGCGCCAAAGATGTCGGGGGAAACTGTCCGCCCACGAACACCTATGGGACCGGAGCCCCTTCTACGTTGTGGTAAGGGAGCGGAGGGAGCACGGAGAGCAGATCGAGGAGCACACGCGGGCAGTTTTACCCAGGTTCGGGCCGCGCGGATGCGTAAAACCCTACTCCTGCTTAGGTTGTATTGAGTTCTTGAGCTCGGGAGCTTGAAGATCTACAGTACTAGCTACACCGAGCGAGAGAGTTGTCTAGGTTTCGAACCCCCTCTACGTTGTGCACGGGCCTCCTTTTATAGCTCAAAGGGGTCACCGACAGGTGTCAACGTAGAGGAGGGTAAAAGTGTAAATTTGGTGGTAGTTGCAACAGTGCATGAACAGTATATGAACAGTGGTCTTCACCTAACTTTGACAGTGGGGGACAAGGGCATTAAATGCCCGTCGCCGTCGCCCCAAAAGCGGCCGTCCATGCTTCTCCGTTCGCCACGGCGGTAGCCTCGTCACCGTGGCTTGCCCCCGTGTGCCCCAGGCTGCACAGCCGTCTGCCACGTGCCCCTGGAAGGGCCCCAGGGCGACGCGTGGGCATATGAGCTGGAGCGCGGGCACACAGCGTGGGTTTCCCCGGCAAGCACCTTGCCGGGGTCGTGATCTTGCCGGGCCCGGAAGCTTGTCGCTCTCCGGGTCCTGCCGGGGCGCATGATGCGCCGAGACATCTCTTGAGGTATGTGTTCCTTGGCCTTCCTGGCAAGCTCCTCTTGCCAGGGTCTTGTGCTAAAGTGATAACCTTGAGCCTGGTGCGGCCTTCCCGGCAAGCTCCTCTTGCCGGGGCCTTGATCTTCTGACTTGTATACTTTGTTCTTGAATGGCTTCATAGGGACCAGAACGGTTCTTGGCGAGCACGTGGTAAACCCTGCCACGGGAAGCTGCTACTGCCCGTGCACAAGTTGGGGTACTAAGGTACCCCAATCTTAGTACACCGACAATGGTGGACGGTAAAACGATCGCTGCATCGGTGGCATCACAGATATATGAATTGGCCGTAGTTGTAAACCGGCGGAGATGAACAAGTTGTCCTCTGATTTGCTTGAACAGCAGACGGGTCAACCGGCGCCGACGGGCTAGTTGTCCTCCAGGTGGTAAACCGGCGGAGATGAACAAGTCCTCTGATTTGCTTGAATAGCAGACGGGTCAACCGGCGCCGACGGGCTAGTTGTCCTCCTGGTGGTAAACCGGCGCAGTCGCGTAAGACGGCCGCGACATTGTAAACCGGTGTGGTCGCGGGAGATGGCCACGGCATTGTAAACCAGCGCGGGAATCCGTAGAACAATGACGACCACTTGTGTCGAACGATGTTTGGCGTGCCTTCATCTCCGTGGTATAATACCACTTTGTAATGAATAATTCTCCTGCACGTAAAATATAGTGAGGCGAGGTATTTTTGCTCGGATGAATTAATACGTATTAAAAATAAATAGGATAGATATCACCTGATTCACCCGGACAACAGATGAACCGATTTACGAGGACGGGTGCGGCACCGGCCTGTTAATGTAGACCGGACCGCGGAAGCGATGGCATGCGCACATCTATTGACGAAGGAGTCGTCCGCAGTGTTGGAGTCGAGCGTGCGCGGGTGCAGACAGACGAGTCGGCGGCGTGTTGTTGTAAACCGGACCGTGACACGTATGTTCGTAAAGCCGCGCAACGCAGCTAAATGTGCATCCGCGGCATACCACCATCCCTTTCCCTTTTGATAGTCGTCACCTGGTATTTTTTGCCGGATGAACACGGATGCAGCGCCGGATAATGCTTGTCAAATTCTTTGAGACTTGTTCCAATAAACAATGCAATGGAGTCCTTTTGCCTTCTCTGTTCTCCACATATTCATATACGTCTGACCGGAACGTCCGTATCCATAGAGAAAAATCCCACCGCATCATACTCTTGTCTCTGATTCTTCTTCTCTTTCTTCTTTCTTTTCTGCTTTGTCACATAGCTGCAGCAGGAGCACTCAAAGACAGCTCGTGCAGACAACTTAGACGCGGGCACGGCAGCTCAGTAGAGGCTAACAGGGGCGTTGTCAATTCCAGGCGCGAGGTCGGTTTGCGGACGGAGCCATGAGTCACGACCCGGCTGCAGAATCGTGCGAGGCAACCACAGGAGGTTAGCGCTATCAAAACACCGGACGCGGCCGAAGCGGCTCGGAGATGAAGACGACAGCGATTAAGTAAGTGCGGATGGATGAACTTCAGTGCTAGATGTAAGAACTGAGGCCAAGGCCACCGCTGAGGCGGCGCATGGTCAGGCGACGGTTCAAGGCGATGTGATGCCGCGAGGGGCGTTTCAAGGCCAGGCCGGCTCTCCGTCAGGGCCAGCTCGTGGTAGCTCGAAATACGAGAAAAACGGGCGTCGGCGACTTGCGGGGGAAGTACGACGAATCGGCGCCGGAGCGGCTCGGACGCACAAGGGCTTGTAGCACAGCGAGTCTAGAAGCAGAAAACTTTGCGCGACGGCGACGGAGATTGCGGGGCCGCTCGATGTGATGTCGAACGGAAGCGACCGGCGGAGGCGTGCTGGTGAGGTGCGGCTTGACGCAAAGGCGCAGATGGCAGGTTGCGTCATGGTAGTTTAGGGAAAAAAGTGACTTGGATCTTGGCAATTTGAAGGTCACGTGGCGGCTCTCCATGGCAGCTCGTCGTAGGAAGATCCAGTGGTGCGCGGCAGCTTTCTAATAGCGTGGCTGATGGCAGAGTCCGAGGAGGAGATTGGTGACGCCGGGCGAGACACAGAAGGATCCGCGGGCGATGCGGAGCGTGCGTGGCCTGGTGAGTCCGAGGCGGAGACGGTACGGGGTACCCCATGGTAGTACGGCGGGTGTGGCTGAATCGGGTGGCGGCCAAAGCGCCAGAGTCGCCACGGGCGGAAGACTGCTCAGGGCGAGATGAAACGATCGGACGAATCGACGAGGGCGGCTCAACCGCGGGGTCAAGGGAGGTGGTCGAATCAGCGGGGCCCGGAGACTCGAGGCGAGCGCAGCGACTTGGCATATGTCCCAGCGACCGCGGAAGCTCGGGGGCGGAATACAGAGCAGTCGCAAGTTGTGGTCTTCTTTTCCGGGTCTTCAACGCGGAATCCTCCAAGGCGCGGTCGAGAACAGAGGAACGGCTTCCCGCAGCAATGGCGGAACTGAGCTCGGCGGTGACCCGGGGTCGGGCGACTTAGCGCGATGGAGTTTCGGCCAGGCGAGGCGCCGGCTTAAAGTGCCGCACCGGCGGAGGCAACCGCTCGAGGCCCAACCACTCGAGGGACCAGCCCGAGCTCGAGGCAGGCAAAGATGCAGAGATGCGGAGGCAGGTGGAGATGTGGATGCAGCCGCTCGAAGAACCAGCCCGGAGTCACGGCCAGCCGACGGCAAAAACGCAAGGCAAGAGCTGTCTCCGAGCTGCGACAGAGTCCGTCCCGTGATCTTATCCTCTTCCGGGTCGTGGCTGATCCGCTTTTTTTTAGCAGCATCTGAACCGAATCCAGCTTGGAGCAATCCGCAATCATCCTGGCTTGATTAATCTGAGATTCCATGAGTCTCGGCGACTTTTCAAATAAACGGCAGCGGAATAGCTCGCAACCTTAATTCCTTTGACTCTTAATATCTCACCAATCTTCAAATCCGTACAGATGAATTCGTTGCTGACGCAAATCTTTCAAACCAGCTTTTCTTCATCCGAAAAAAAATTGCGAGTCCCTCGGTCCCTATGATATATCCCTCCAAGAACTCAACACCACGATGGGCGCCAACTGTCGTGGAATTAACACGTCAGATGTCCGGATCAACGGACTTTAGGTGTGGAGCAGCACATCTATGTAGTAGCTTGAGAGGGGTTGAGCGGAATCTAACAAGTTCCACGAGGTAAAGTTCAAGCCTATCTTGAAGAGTGGAGTCCCCGGCAACGGCGCCAGAAAACTTTGCTTGATGGCTTCTCGCCCCTCGTTGGTTACCCCAAGTGGAAGGTTTGAGATGCAGTGTAGCGGAAGTTTTCCCTTGGCAAAGATACCAAGGATCAATTTCCCCTGAGACTCCCAGTTTTAACAAGAAGGTGTCAACTGCTAACGGCGCCAGATATTAGCAATCAACGTGGACCTGCACACAGATACAAATAACTTTGCTCCCAACGAGTACAGAGAGGTTGTCAATCCCTCCGGCCTTGTCGTTTACAAAGGATCAAACGCAAGTGATAGTAGTGATAGGTAATGCTGCAAATAGTAAGTAAAAGCGTAAAGTAAATAGCGGATGTGATCAGTGATGGTAATATGGACCGGGGTCCCATGATGTTCACTAGTGATGTCTCTCTCCCAAAAGACGATAAAACAGCTATGTGAGGTGATCGAATTACAGCTGGGCAATTGACAGAATTATGTGCGCAAACCAATGCTAACTATGTTGCAAGAAAGGTAGAGGTTCAAAGCATGGGCGGTACGCCAAGGCAAGTAGACTGAAATCCATCTGCATCTACTAATCTATCCAGAACATCTCGCTGGTATTAAGTTGCGAGTCCCACCAATAGTGTAAACTCAAAGCAACAGCCAACTGCATTAAAAGAACTTTGCGTAAAGTAAACAATCCTTGCACCCGCGGGCACAAGCACCGTTGTTTTCCCCCTTGTGGCAACAGCACATCCCTAGACTCATGTTTCTGTCACTCAAGCTAGTCATCGAGGGGCATGAACCCACAATCAAGCATAACGTTCCCTCTTGGAGTCACTACCTACTACTTGGCCAAAGCAATAAATAGCAACGGAGAACATGCAAGTATTACTCATGAACATAAATATAAAAGAGGTGAATCAAATATATTACTCAAACACAATCTTAACATAATCTCACAATCCATCGGATCCCAGCAAACTCATCATAGCAACAGCATAAGGATTACATATGTGCCTCGATCATGTAGGGTAGCTCACGAGGTCTAATTAGTGAAGCACAAGAAGGGGAGGAGAACATCACATAGCTACTGGTCATGGACCCATGGTCCAAGGGAGACTACTCACAACTCATCCGGGAGGCGTCCATGGTGGTGGAGAGGCTCCCGGTGGTGATCCTCCCCTCCGGCAGGGTGCCGGGAAGAGTTCTCCTGGTGCTCCCGATCTTGGAAGCGCGGCGGCGGCGGAACAGAGATGAGATCGCGAAAAAGGGTTCCCGTCTCGAGGGTTTCGGGACACGATATAAATATATGCCAAAGGGGGGCATCAGCGAAGGCCTGGTGGGCCCAGGCGCCCCCCCCCGGCGCGGCCAGGAGGGGGGCCGCGCCACCAGGGCGCCTGGAGCCCTGGTGGCCCCCTCCGGCTCTACTTCGGGTGCCGGGAAGCTTCTGGAACGCTGATTTTTTATATAATTTTTCCGGGATTTTTCTGGCAGTTCTCGTAATGGGAAAACCTGAAATACAAAAACAGCATAAAACAGAAACTGGCACTCGGGTGCACTGAGTTAATAGGTTAGTCCAAATATGATCAAAAGTGTATGGAAGTGTATAAATATCATAGCAATATCACCCAAAAGAGGCATGGACCAAGCAGAAATTATAGATACGTTTTGGACGTATCAAGGGTTAGCAATGGCGCACATTTTAGGGGTGCGCCATAAAAAAGATATATCAATGGCGCACCATTTAGGGGTGCGCCATAAACACCGTGATAGCAATGGCGCACCTTCTCCTGGTGCGCCATTACTAAGTTTTTTTAATTTTTAGTTGCATTTAATAATTTAAGATTTGAGATAAAAGAAAAGGGAAATGCAAATGGAGTGATAAAACCATTGTGCAAAGATTTAGAATTAGATGACATGGTTGAAATCAAGTGATACATGTAATAATTTAGTTGCATGTAATAATTGAGCTTGCCACTGACACACACACACACGGCCAACACGTCGTGATTCAATCTTAGCTATGTTTTCACAATCTTCTTGCCCTTCTTTCTCGCGGTTGAATAATTTAGCCCCGGAACCCCTTGAGTTCTTCTCTTGAACGGACGTCCTTTAGGTAGGGTGGTCCTGCTTCTTCTTGTGGTGTATGGTACTTCATCGTCGTCGTCATCCTCCATCTTCGGGTCACCGTACTTGTCGAAGTCTTGCTCATTGGCGACTCCATCCATTCCGATGATGTTCCTTTTGCCTCTCCTCACGACAACACGACTGGGCATTGACGGGTCGGCAATGAAGAAGCATTGGTCCACTTGGGAAGCCATTACCCATGGCTCATTTTTCGCGGTGATGTTTGCGCCCGCGGTCTTGGATTTGGCTTTGGGTATAACAATGGTGGTGAAATACCGGTCTTCTTTTAGGATGCTCTTGGCCCATCTCACACGGAACATCGGGACCTTCTCTCCAGCGTAGCTCAGCTCCCAGATCTCCGCGATCCTTCTGTAGTATCAGTCCTTGTCGTTACCGGTGTAGGATTCCATCGTTACCCCGGAATTCTGATAATCACTCTTCATGTCCTTTTCCTCGGTGTAGAATGTGTAGCCGTTGATATCGTACGCCTCATAGGTCATCAGGTTGTGCTCAGCACCCTGTGACAAGGCGAATAAGAGTTTTTCTTCCGCGGAAGAATCCTCATGTAAATGGTACGACAGAAGCTTCTCCTTGAACCAACGCGTGAAACATGAGTTGTGCTCTTTGATTATATCTCTGTCCGTCCTCTGTTGGCCTCGGTCATTGTACGTCTTCTCAATAAAGGTTTTGTGCTCTACCACCCAAGGATCGACCACTGATACGTCTCCAACGTATCTACTTTTCTAAACACTTTTGCACTTATTTTGAACTCTAACTTCCATGATTTGAATGGAACTAACCCGGGCTGACACTGTTTTCAGCAGAATTGCCATGGTGTTATTTTTGTGCAGACATAAAAGTTCTTGGAATGACCTGAAAATCAGCGGAGAATTATTTTGAAAAATATAAAAAATATCTGCGGAAAGATCCAAGCCAGGGGGGGCACACCCTGTCCACGAGGGTGGGGGGCGCGCCCCCTCCCCTAGGTGCGCCCCTGCCTCGTGGGGCCCTGATGACCCACAAGTGTAGGGGATCTATCATAGTCCTTTTGATAAGTAAGAGTGTCGAACAAAACGAGGAGTAGAAGGAAATGATAGGCAGTTTTCAGTAAGGTATTTTCTGCAAGCACTGAAATTATAAGTAACTGATAGTTTTGTGATAAGGTAATTGGTAGCAAGTGACAAAAGGTAAAAGTAAATAAGGTGCAGCAAGGTGGCCCAATCCTTTTTGTAGCCAAGGACAAGCCCAGACAAACTCTTATATAAAGGAAAGCGCTCCCGCGGACACATGGGAATTGTCGTCAAGCTTGTTTTGATCACGATCATCTGATTCGTGTTCGGTACTTTGATAATTTGGTATGTGGGTGGACCGGTGCTTGAGTGCTGTCCTTACTTGGACAAGCCTCCCACTTATGATTAACCTCTAATGCAAGCATCCGCAACTACACAATAAGTATTAAGTTAAACCTAACCATAGCCTGAAACATATGGATCCAAATCAGCCCCTTACGAAGCAACGCATAAACTAGGGTTTAAGCTTCTGTCACTCCAGCAACCCATCATCTACTTATTACTTCCCAATGCCTTCCTCTAGGCCCAAATAATGGTGAAGTGTCATGTAGTCGACGTTCACATGACACCACTAGAGGAGAGACAACATACACATCAAAATATCGAACGAAGACCAAATTCACATGACTACTAATAGCAAGACTTCTCCCATGTCCTCAGGAACAAAAGTAACTACTCACAAGACATAATATGATTCATGTTAGAGGGGTATTAATATGCATAATGGATCTGAACATATGATCTTCCACCAAGTAAACCATCTACCATCAACTACAAGCAGTAATCAACACTACTAGCAACCCACATGTACCAATCTGAGGTTTGGGTACAAAGATTGGATACAAGAGATGAACTAGGGTTTGAGAGGAGATGGTGCTGGTGAAGATGTTGATGAAGATAGCCCTCCCCAAGATGGGAGAGTTGTTGCTGATGACGGCAGTGATGATTTCGCCCTTCCGGAGGGAAGTATCCATGGTAGAACAGCTCTGCCGGAGCCCTAGATTGGTTTCCGCCTCGGTTCCACCTCGAGACGGCGGCGCCTGGTCCCGAAAGCCTCCTTATGATTTTCTCCAGGTCAAAACACCTCATATAGGAGAAGATGGGAATTGGGGGGCCTTCAGGGGGGCCCACGAGACAGGGGGACGTGCCCCCACCCTCGTGGACAGCAGGTGGCCCCCCTCGTGGACTTCTTTCGCCAGGTATTTTTTATATTTTCTGAAATGGAGTTTTGTGGAGTTTCGGGGCTTTTGGAGTTGTGCAGAATAGGTTTCCAGAGTTTGCTATTTTTCCACCCCAGAATTCCAGCTGCTGTCATTCTCCCTCTTCTTGTAAACCTTGTAAAATAAGAGAGGAAAGGCATAAGTGTTGTGACAAAACAAGTAATAACATCCCATAATGCAATAAATATCAACATATAAGCATGATGCAAAATGGAAGTATCAGGCCCCTGTTGCTCCACCGACGTACCCCCGGACTCCATATATTCACTTTCGGGGAGAAAAAACCAGAGATGAAGATTATCACGTTTTACGATATGGAGCCGCCGCCAAGCCCTAATTTCTCTCGGGAGGGCTGATCTGGAGTCCGTTCGGGGCTCCAGAGAGGGGAGATCATCGCCATCGTCATCATCAACCTTCCTCCATCACCAATTCCATGATGCTCACCTCCGTGCGTGAGTAATCTCATCGTAGGCTTGCTGGACGGTGATGGGTTGGATGAGATTTACCATGTAATCCACTTAGTTTTGTTAGGGTTTGATCCCTAGTATCCACTATGTTCTAAGATTGATGTTGCTATGACTTTGCCATTCTTAATGCTTGTCACTAGGGCCCGAGTGCCATGATTTCAGATCTGAACCTATTATGTTTTCATGAATATATGTGTGTTCTTGATCCTATCTTGCAAGTCAATAGTCACCTACTATGTGTTATGATCCGGCAACCCCGAAGTGACAACAATCGGGACCACTCCCGTTGATGACCGTAGTTTGAGGAGTTCATGTATTCACTATGTGTTAATGCTTTGGTCCGGTACTCTATTAAAAGGAGGCCTTAATATCCCTTAGTTTCCACTAGAACCCTGCTGCCACGGGAGGGTAGGACAAAAGATGTCATGCAAGTTCTTTTCCATAAGCACGCATGACTATATTCGGAATACATGCCTACATTACATTGATGAACTGGAGCTAGTTCTGTGTCACCCTAGGTTATAACTTTTACATGAGGAATCGCATCCGAGATAATTCCCCATCACTGATCCAATGCCTACGAGCTTTTCACATATTGCTTGTTGCTTATTTACATTTCCGCTGCTACTGTTACAAAAACTATAAAAACACTACCGTTACTTTTATTGCTGTTACCACTATTTCCATATTACCTTGCTGCAGATACTAAGTTTCCAGGTGTGGTTGAATTGACAACTCAGCTGTTAATACTTAAGAGTATTCTTTGGCTCCCCTTGTGTCGAATCAATAAATTTGGGTTGAATACTTTACCCTCGAAAACTGTTGCAATTCCCTACACTTGTGGGTTATCAAGACTATTTTCTGGCGCAGTTGCCGGGGAGCATAGCTATATTCTTTAAGTCACTTGGGATTTATATTTGTTGATCACTATGAAGAATTTGAAGGACTCAAAAACCAAGATCTTTCCCTCAACTACGAGGGGAGGTAAGGAACTGCCATCTAGCTCTGCACTTGATTCACCCTCTGTTATGAGTAAATCTGCGACACCTACTCCTGCTATTGAATCTGATATGTCGCATGTTCTTGATGATGCCACTTCTGCTATGTATGATGAAACTACTTCTATGCTTGATAATACTGTGCCACTAGGTGAATTTCTAGATGAACAAATTCCTAAGGTTAGGGAGAATGCAAATATTGAAACTGATAATATTTATGAAAGTGATGATGAAGATTCTCCCCCTAGATATGAATTGCATGTTATTCCTAAGGGTTATGTTATGGATGAAGAAACTGGTAGAGATTTTCTTGCTTGCAACGATAGATATGATCTTAAGAAATTATTTGCTAAGCTGAAAGACAAGTCTCTGAATGCTAGAATGAAATGTGACCCCACTTTTGCTACTTCATCTATCCTTGTTACCGATAAGGATTATGATTACTCTGTTGATTCTGAGTTAATTACTTTGGTTGAATCTAATCCTTTCCATGGCTATGAATCCGAAACTGTTGTGGCACATGTTACTGAGTTGAATGATATAGCCACCCTGTTTACCAACGATGAAAATATTCGTTATTACTATATCCTTAAGTTATTTCCATTCTCGTTAAAGGGCGATGCAAAGACATGGTTTAATTCTCTTGATCCTGGTTGTGTGCGTAGTCCCCAGGATAGGATTTATTACCTCTCTGATAAATATTTTCCCGCTCATAAGAAACAAGCTGCCTTACGAGAAATATATAATTTTGTGCAAATTGATGAAGAGAGTCTCCCACAAGCTTGGGGGAGGCTTCTCCAATTACTTAATGCTTTGCGTGATCATCCTCTTCAGAGGAATGAAATACTTGATGTCTTTTATAATGGACTAACCGATGCTTCCAGAGACCACCTGGATAGTTGTGTTGGTTGTGTTTTCAGGGAAAGAACAGTTGATCAAGCTGAATTACTATTGAATAATATGTTGAACAATGAAAATAATTGGACACTTCCTGAACCAGCCCCTAAGCCAACTCCGAAGAAAAGGGGTGTTCTATTTCTCAGTCCTGAAGATATGCAAGAGGCAAAGAAATCTATGAAAGAAAAAGGTATTAAAGCTAAAGATGTTAAGAATTTACCACCAATTGAATCAATACATGGTCTTGATAACCCGACATAGGTAGTAAAGGTAAATTCTCTTTATAGATTTGATGAAGGTGATTCCTCGTTATAAGTCTGCTAGGCAATACTTAGATGAGTTTGACAATTTTATTGTGAAGCAAAAAAACTTCAATGCTTATGCTGGTTGACAATTGCAATGTAATGCTTATATGATTGAATGCTTGAGTGATTATATGTGTAGAGTTAAAGGTGAATTGAAACTCATTAGTAAACATGCTTCTATGAATACCACTCAAGTAGAACAAGTACTTAAGGCTCAGAATGATTTGCTCAATGAACTAAATAGTAAGAATATTGACTATGGTGTTAGAGTTGCAACTAGAGGGGGTAAAGTGACTCAGGAACCTTTGTATCCTCAGGGCCACCCTAAGAGAATTGAGCAAGATTCTCAGAGAACTAATTTAGATGAACCTAGTTCTTCTAAGAAGAAGAAAAAGAAAAATGATAGGACTTTGCATGCTTCTAGTGAATCTGTAGCTGGCACACCTGAGATTCCAAATGATATATCTGTTTCTGATGCTGAGACACAATCTAGTAATGAACATGAACCTAGTGATAATATTATTAATGATGTTCATGATGATGCTCGACCTAGCAATGATAATGATGTAGAGATTGAACCTGCTGTTGATCTTGATAACCCACAATCAAAGAATCAACATTATGGTAAGAGAGACTTTGTGGCTAGGAAGCACGGTAAGGAAAGAGAACCATGGGTTCAAAAACCCATGCCTTTTCCTCCTAAACCATCCAAGAAAAAGGATGATGAGGATTTTGAGCGCTTTGGTGAAATGATTAGACCTATCTTTTTGCGATGCATTTGACTGATATGCTTAAAACAATTCCTTGTGCTAAGTATATGAAATATATTATTACCAACAAAAGAAAGATACCTGAAATAGAAATTTCCACCATGCTTGCCAATTACACTTTTAAAGGTGGAATACCTAAGAAACTAGGAGATCCACGAGTACCCACTATACCTTCCTCCATTACAGGAAACTATGTTAAAACTGCTTTATGTGATCTTGGAGCCGGTGTTAGTGTTATGCCTCTCTCTTTATATCGTAGACTTGACTTGAGTAAGTTGACACCTACTGAAATATCTTTGCAAATGGCCGATAAATCAACTGCTATAACTGTCGGTATTTGTGAGGATGTGCCTGTTGTGGTTGCAAATGTTACTATTCTAACGGACTTTGTTATCCTTGATATTCCCGAGGACGATAGTATGTCTATTATCCTTGGTAGGCCCTTTTTGAATACTACGGGGGCTGTTATTGATTGCAACAAAGGCAATGTCACTTTTCATGTCAATGGTAATGAGCATACGGTACACTTTTTGAGGAAACAACCTCAGGTCCACAGTATCAATTCTATTGGAAAATTTTCAACTATTACTATTGGAGGTTTTGAATTTCCTATTCCTACCGTCAAGAAGACATATGACATTTTTATTGTTGGGGACATTGATGGGCCTCGAACCCCTCGTTGGATTACCCCAAGTGGAAGGTGTAAGATGCAATAAGTAGAAGTGTTTTCCCCTAGCAAAGATGCCAAGGATCGAATCCCCAGAGACTCCTAGGTTCAACAGGTAGGTGTCAACTGCTAACGGCTCAATTAGCAATCAACGTGGACCTGCACACAGATACAAATAACTTTGCTCCCAACGAGTACAGAGAGGTTGTCAATCTCTCCGGCCTTGTAGTTCACAAAGGGTTAAAAGCAATATGATAGTAGTGATAGATAGTAATTTGCAATTGTAAATAAAATAGCGGAAAGTAAATAGTGTATGCGATCAATGATAGTAATATGGACCGGAGTCACATGATGTTCACTAGTGATGTCTCTCTCCCAAAAGATGATAAAACAACTATGTGAGGTAACAAATTACAGCTGGGCAATTGACAGGACCACGAACGCAAACCAATGCTGACTACATTGCAAGAAAGGTTGAGGTTCAAAGCATGGGCGGTACGCGAAAGTAAGTAGACCGAAATCCATCTGCATCTACTACTAATCATCCACCTTGAGACATCTATCCAGAACATCTCACTGGTATTAAGTTGCGAGTCCCACCCATAGTGTAAACTCAATGCAACAGACAACTGCATTAAAAGAACTTTGCGTAAAGTAAACAATCCTTGCACCCGCGGGCACAAGCACCGTTGTTTTCCCCCTTGTGGCAACAACACATCCCCTAGACTCATGTTTCTGTCACTCAAGCTAGTCATCGAGGGGCATGAACCCACAATCAAGCATAACGTTCCCTCTTGGAGTCACTACTTACTACTCGGCCAAAGCAATAAATAACAACAGAGAACATGCAAGAATTACTTATGAACTAAAATATAAAAGAGGTGAATCAAATATATTACTCAAGATCAATCTGAACATAATCTCATAATCCATCGGATCCCAGCAAACTCAACATAGCAACAACACAAGGATTACATAGGTGCCTCGATCATGTAGGGCAGCTCACGAGGACTAATTAGTGAAGCACAAGAACGGGAGGAGAACATCACATAGCTACTGGTCGTGGACTCATGGTCCAAGGGAGACTACTCACGAGTCATCCGGGAGGCGTCCATGGTGGTGGAGAAGCTCCCGGTGGTGATCCTCCCCTCCGGCAGGGTGCCGGGAAGAGTTCTCCTGGTGCTCCCGATCTTGGAAGCGGCGGCGGCGGCGGAACAGAGATGGGATCGCGAAAAGAAGTCTTGTTTCAAGGGTTACGGGGGACCCTTTAAATATCTGCCAAAGTAGGGCATCGAGGGGCTCTCGGGGGGCCGAGGCGCCCCCCCGGCGCGGCCC